>JAOZGT010000005.1:8198328-8422675 GCA_035578325.1 Coelinius sp. EB29
TCCACGGGACTTATAATAAATTTTAAACAATAATGAACATGAAAGTGTATGAAACACTAATGAAATGGCGATGAGTACTGATAAAACATCATAAAAATTTCTAATTTAAACTTCGCGGAAGTTAGATACTTCAAATAACTTCACTAAAGAGAGAGCCGATCAACCCTTAAATCCCAGCATGCCCGGGTGTCCAAGGTGACTGTAACCCTCCCCCCCTCTAAACGCGCAGCGGGCAACTATTGTTACCATGTTTGTCTCGAGTGATCCGTCATTCAAAATATTAATCCTAATTTCCGAGAACTTTAACCGTATTTTTCAATTCTACCAGTGATAATTCAAATAAATTTACATCCTATAATTCAATTCACCCGAGAGAACAATTTTTCACGATTAACTAATCGACTAGATTCAACATTGCTAATGTAGCTATTCGGGAGTGTAGTAATTCTCGAGTATTTGAAGAAACTTTAGAACCCGATCAGGTCTCAGAGTATGATAAGTGAATGAAAATTTACTCAGTCTGCATCCAACTCCTCCTCCTCCTTCACCATATTTCGGCACTAGTCATCGTAGTTCCCTCCACGCTCTCTCAACACCTTAAATGTGTGCACGGTTGACTCTGTTGATGTGGTAGTATCGATGGTTGACGCGTGCATGGTGGTATTCACGCAGCCTCAACGCAAGATACCCACCCCAGCAGTCCGTGTGGATGACCGAGTAGCGCTTCACATGTTTTTCAATCTCCAAGATAAGTGTTTCGGCCCTCCGGTTCGGCAACACGACGACGACTAATCGCCCTGTTAACCTTTCCCGTAAGCCTAGCACCCATTGCTTAGAACTGACCGCAAGACCTAGTCTCAGTTTCTTCCCCCCCCCCCCCCCCAACACAACTCGTCAACCTCGATAATTACCTCCCTCCCTCCTATCTTTTCACTATCAATGTCGGCAACCCACCGGTCCAACACTTCGCCAATACTGGCTATAACCCGGCGGACTGTCGTCACACTAGTATTGCTCTCTTGAGACAGGTATTCGAGAGTGTTAGTGTCGTTATGGATATATAAAAATATGATAATAAATAACTTTTTTAACTTAATCTTGAACCCCGATAACCACGATCCGTCATAAACACTCAGAGAACTGTTGCACTTAATTTTCCTCCGTTTACGGTGCGCGTCAATTAAATATCTGCTTTTCTGGCATCTAAATAATTTCAAATTATAATCTGTGTACATCAAACTGTCACAGCTTGGGCATTGTGCTGAAGATTTTATTACCCCCTTGTCCCTCAGGAAATCAATAATATATTGATCACACTGACAGAGATCGTACAATTCTCCGAGTATCATTATGACTCAATGACTACCAGGAATCAAGACCGACAATTAGAGTCCCCTTTTCCCGTCACCAATTACCCTAAATTATCTAAAAATTAATAACTAAAATTTATTTACTGTGGAGTTGTTATATACTCACATTACCAAACTTTTCTTTGGCGAAGTTTTTTTACATAAAAAAATGATTAAATGACAAAAAAATTAAAAATTAAAAACCCCTGACGTTGGAATTGTAAAAAGAACAATAATTGAATATTGAATATTGGAAAAAGGAAAAATAAAAAATCATGAAATAGAAAGAATGAAAAGCAGATAGCAGTCGGGGGGACATCACGGTTTTCATGACTTTATGTGCCCCCCGACTGCTGTCTGCTTTTCATTCTTTCTATTTCATGATTTTTTATTTTTCCCTTTTCCAATATTCAATATTCATATTGTAACGTGACATTTTCGGATGGGGGTTGGAAAATGGGAGTTACCTTCGCCCTCTTCCTTTGAATCGAGCTTACCCTAAAATCATCATTTACTCATTGGGCGCCAGATCATTTTTTTACCGGAATGATCAAACCGAATAATATCAGAAAATTTACTCAACCACTAAACTGAAACTAATGTAAAAAATCCAAAAAAAAAAAAAAGTTCACTCGATTAGAAAGGAAAGGTCACGGTTGCCGGGGTCACTCAGGAGGCTGGGTTATGGAGAGAGGGGTGGATTTCAGGTGGAAACGAGGTGTCGGGCTTGAAAGGAAAGAAAATAAAACTATCCAAAATAAGGTTTACATGTTCCACTATTGAAAATTTAAGACAATACACTTCGAAATTATTTCTCACATTTGTAACCCATAACGGGAATCAACCGGTACCAAATCCGAAAATTTCAAAAATAATAAAAATAATGAAAATAATAATAATCCCTCAGAGAGGCTAAAGAAAACGATAATAATAATTATTTAATCGGATTCGTAAACCCGCAAGGCCGTTGTATTCAACGGAGCTGAAACACCGCTAAATAATTTACCCCAAAAATTTTAATTCCCGGAGAGATCGGAATTCCGAATTAAAATAAAATAAATCCGAGATTCTGAGAATCAACGGAGACGGAATCCCAATAAGGGAACGGGAGAACGAGAGAGAGAGAAGAGAAGAAAAATATGCCACTCGTCATACGCAGTGATAGTGGAGAAAAATAAATCAGAGAAATTAATTCAATTGCACTAAAATCGCGAAAACTCGCAAACCACTAGGCCGATCGTGTCCACTCGGATATTGCCGTGATCCTTAGGATCCACGGATACCACCTATGCATTTTCAGGCATAAAGATTAAAATTTACCCCTCTAAACGAGGACATAAAACACGCGTAATTTTAAACGGCTAACTGTGCCGATCAGCGCGCAACACTTATCGCCGATGCTCGTAGGCGCGGGGAACGAGAGGGGGTGAGGCAACTCACCGTACTCGAGCCCACGCTGCACGGTGAACACCGACAGAGAGGGAAAATGGCCGACTGCGCGTCGGAAAGAGACGCCGCGAGGTATTTCCCTTTTACCTCGGGATTTTTATAAAAAGAAAACCCTCAGGGGAACCCTATGATAGGGAAAACCACGAGAAAGATACTCGTGAAGAATCAACACCTCAACCCACACAAATACTTATTTATCTCCCGATATATCGGGGAAAAATTGCGACGCACGTGGCTGAAGGCCAAGGTGGTCGACCCGTCGTGAGACGGAAAAGCCGGCGCCATTATATTAATGGCGCGGATAACACTCAGAAAATAACCCAAAAACTCACCCTTTTCGCCTTCTTGGGCACCTTCCTCACCATTCTATATCTGGTGGACTCCGCTAATCACACTAAACTTAATCCTCACACGGGGTGGGAGCACTTAAAAAGTTGACCTGTCTTGACCGGGGTCAAGACGAAGACTGCTCACTGGGTCAGTATCGTGACACTGACTCGGTGGAAAAGTAGAGGGGAGAATCAGGATCATCCTGATCTACCGCAGCACGACGAGCGGATAACCGGCGAAGTTTTGTCGCCGTGACCCCTTGAACCACCCAATTCAATTCAAATTTGAATTGGGGGAAACTCTAACTCTAATAATTTTTAACTTAATGCTTCGGGGTCACTACCCTGATTTATAGGGACGGATCTAAGTCCCCACAGGCTCAATGATATTTATGGCGCCTCCCACGGATCGGTTCTCCGGGATTAATGGAACGTAGTTGATAAGAAAAATTGAATAATAAAAATAATTAACTCAACCCAAATACAACCCGGCAATTCGCAGAGACAACGGTTGCACTTGTCTCCCACGACCTTCCACCTTACCGAAAACATACCCAACTAGTCCCATTGGATCCACTAAATTTTGGAGCGCTGATATTTCAACCAGCTCTAATCGATTCCCCGTGGGATTAGCAAAAGGATGATCCCCATAGAAAAACCGGATGACTCTCAATGTCGGCCCTTCTTCGCGATAATTCTATGGGTCCTCACAAATAATTAGCCCTGACAGGGTTTCCTGTCCTCGGGAAAGAACTCCAAAAGGGTAATCTCTAAAACCACCATTTCGTGGAAAGACAACCGCACCGAAGTGGGAAAATAACCTGAACTAACCCTCTCTCTCTCTCTCACTTACTCTAAACCCATGGACGGCGGATGTTCGGGTAAAGAGGTGGTTCGTTTTCTGGTTGTTTGGGTGTTTCAACGAACATCCCCACATGTTCGTTACAATATATTGTTCTTTTTACAATTCAAACGTCGGGGGTTTTCAATTTTTAATTTTTTTATCATTTAATCGTTTTATTTCTGTCTTTTTATAGGTTTATCAAGTACCCTGTAGTAGTTTGAATCTTAAGATGAATATCAATTTCAAGGCAGTCTTTGATTTGAAATTTTGATCAATATTTATTCCTTATTATATACTAGTTCGTTTCAAGGGGGAAGTTCAATCTTTAATATTCAGTTGTCACATTTAGAATTTTCATTTCCTTGTTTTTCAATTGTGAACTCGATTATTCATTCCATTATCCACCAATGTCTTCGACTGCAAATATTCGAATTCTAAATTTTGCGCACGTAAATTTTAATGGAGCGAACCCGTCGGTAATGTCACCTACCACGTTCAGTGACAACCGATATGATCCGTTGAAAAGTGGAGCAGGTGGCGCCAGTCATATGAATCATATGCAAATTTTTCTTTATTTTCATTTGCGGTTATGTGCGGTCGAAACCTCATAAATCAGTGGCAATCTGGATAATTAAATTAAAAATAAAAAAAACATTTTTTCCGACGAGAATGAAGTGAGTTGATTTTTTTTTTTTAATGAAAACCGTCCAAATTTATACTACCAACGCATGTTTATCTTTCGCCCCTAGGGATATTCCAACCTATCTAGTTATTTCTAAAAAATCATTTCTTATTTTCCATTTATTGAGAAATAAAGATTAACGATAGTTACAAAAGAGTGACAGGAATGATCCTTGAGCCATTATCTCCATTTTAAGCCTAAACACATAATTAAAAGCATATTTATAGAGAAGTGAGGGCTGGAATGACGCACAAAAACATAGCCCTGCTTTCAGTCAAACGTATATACCCCTCTGGCGGTGCCGTCGGGGGTAAAAAATGTCAGTTTCAGTCAAACGTATATACCCCTCTGGCGGTGCCGTCGGGGGTAAAAAATGTCAGTTTTTGTATTTTATCTAGGTCTAACTTCACATTATTATGGCAGCGGTGTTCCATCATATTATAAGTTGAATAACGAAAAATTCTCATGGTCACCATTCAAATGTTTATTACCTGATTTTACACATTTTAACAGTATTGGAATTGGGTTGGCTGACTCTACATACCCCCAATTTTTGTAAGGTGTGTGTCGTCAATACCCTGTATAATAGTAGAATAATAATAGTAACACATTTCTTCCAATTCTTAATACCAGCCGCATGGGAGCGATGGCCTATTTGTTCCGGCTTGAATCAAGCAGGATTTCCGGCTTGACCTTTTCCGTTTTGAATCATGTCGATTTTCTACTTGAAATAAGTCGAAAATCCGGCTTGATCCAGCCATAGATATTCTGTTTGCAGCAGGTCGATTTTCGACTTGATTCAGCTACCTTTTTTTTTTGGGTGATATATGATATGTGTGTGTGTGTGTGTGTGTGTGTGTGTGTGTGTGTGTGTGTGTGTGTGTGTGTGTGTGTGTGTGTGTGTGTGTGTGTGTGTGTGTGTGTGTGTGTGTGTGTGTGTGTGTGTGTGTGTGTGTGTGTGTGTGTGTGTGTGTGTGTGTGTGTGTGTGTGTGTGTGTGTGTGTGAAGGTGTCCGTCCGTGGCCAACAATTGTCCAACGGTATCTCGTTAACGGATGATGGGATCAAGGTCATCAATGACGCAGTCGAAGCGTTTTCATCTAACTTAGAGCTGAAAGGATTTTGGACAAAATTGTTCCAGTCGTTCTCCAGTTTTTCCAAGAAAACATAAAATGAAAGAAAAAAAATCGTTTCTTCATTTTGTATTGTTTGTTTCTTTTTTATCATTGTTATTATTACCATTATTTTTTGTTCACTTTTTCCGAACCCCACTATTGCTTTCACTTGGAAGCACTGCAATCGTTCAATATTCACATTTTTTAATTTCGTTTGGAAATTATGTAAAATGGTCTGAAACAAAAAAAAAATGATGTTTTTAGCTCATGGTCGCATGTGCGCATGTTAATCGGCACCTTTTTCGAGGCCATTTTTTTGAAAAATGAATAATTAAACGGTTAAAGAAATTTTACAAACTTCTACAAATTTTTGATGTGAAACATCTAATGGTGCGTTGCGAGAAAAGTAGCGAGGAGACGTCTCAGTTTCAGGCGATATGCTCCCCTCCCTTCCAGTCTGTGCGTTTCTCGCCAACGCACCCCCCCCCCCCCCCCTCCACTTTCCTAGTCCATACGCCAGGGCCCTTTCGTGTCCATTGACATTTCTTTATTTCTCCAGTCAGTTTTTCAATTTTATGATTGGATTTTACATTTTCGGGGTCGCTGCTCTTTTCTGCTTTTTTTGCGAAAGCACGTGCCGTCTATTTGTTTATAACAATTTTATTGTTTAAAACGCTCTCTCAGAAAAACGGTTAGAGATAGGAAAAAAAGTTTAGAACAAAAAAAGTTCTTCATGTCAAAAGACACATTTTTTGTCATATAACTTGGTTTCCTAACTGTCACGGATAAAAAGTTATTGTGGGTGGGAGCAACTCAGACGGCGCGCTAACACTTTCGTGCGGCGGGAGCGCGTTTCAGGACCAATTGTGAAGAACCGATAAGAGATAGAGCGAAATTGTTTGAATCAAAAATGTTTGTCATAAAATGATACATCAAATCACTTATTCCACTCTTCGCTCTATCTCCAGTAGTTGATGAGATATTCGCGTTCATGTGCAAGATAGCGGGGCAAATGAGCCTCTCATTGCACATTCAACCGTAATTAACTCGGTATCTATTAGTGATAGAGACAATAGTTTTACAACTAAATAGATGCGTCGTAAAATAACAAACATTTTTGGTTCCAAATATTTGTTTCTGTCTTCATTATTTCGAGAGATATTTCCAACGCAAGTCACACTCTAACTCGTCGTGAGAGCTCAAGTGAACGAACCGCATAGTCAGAGTCTGACTTGCGTTGGAAATTTCTCTCGAAATAATGATGATAGCAAAAAATGTTTGAAACAAAAAATGTTTGCCATTTTGTGATGCATCTATTCAGTTATAAGACTTTTGTCTCTATCACTAATAGTTAACAAGATAATTATGGTTGAATGTGCAATAAGAGACTCATTTGCCCCGCTATCTTGCATACAAACGCGAATATTCCATTAACTACTGGAGATAGAGCGAAGAGTGTAATAAGTGATTTGATGTATCATTTTATGACAAACATTTTTGATTCAAACAATTTCGCTCTATCTCTTATCGGTACTTCACAAGCGGTCCTGAAACGCGCTCCCACCGCGCGAAAGTGTTAGCGCGTCGTCTGAGTTGCTTCCACCCACAATAACTTTTCATCCGTGACAGTTGGAAAACTAAGTTATATGACAAAAAATATGTCTTTTGACGTGAAGAACATTTTTTGTTTGAAACTTTTTTTCCTATTTCTAACCGTTTTTCCAAGAGAGCGTTTCAAACAATAAAATTGTTATAAACAAATAGACGGCCCGTGCTTTCGCGAAAACGGTTATCATATTCATGATCAGCGACCCCGAAAACGTAAAATATAATCATAAAACTGACTGGAGAAATAAAAAAAATGTCAATGGACACGAAATGGCCCTGGCGTATGGACAACCCCCCCCCCCCCTTTGATGTTTCATCACATCTACCAGGCGTCCCACAACGGCTCACTTTTTTTTTACAATTTTTTTTTTTTTTAGAAATTAAACGGGTAAAGAACTTTTTTTCTAATTTTACCGACACTTGCATAGGAGCTGAATCAATTCAAGAGGTAGAAGAACGGTAAATCCTAAGAACCATTGCGAACATCTTGAAAATAATCCTAGTCATCATGGAAAAATCGCTTTCATTTGACAATTGCAATATTTCCTAAAAAATTTGATATCAATGAATAAATCTTTCTCATGTTTCATTCAAAAAATGAAAAACGATGAATCAACGAGAAAAATTTAACAGTTATTATTGAACGATGATTCCCTTCAATAATCGGGCAGTCATTGGTAACGTAGGAAACTACCTGAGTGGTATTGAGAACTGGGCAGTACGTAATCTTGCCATTTATCGTTCGAGTGGTTTGTCACACAGTGGGGGCCTTCTCACGAAAGAGTATCCGCCATCATTCGATAATCAGCTGTGATCGATCCATCTTCGAGGAACGTTATCAGAGCTGTTTTCCGAATTCCCTTCCAAATCCCCGTTATATTTCTTCCTTCCAACAGAATTACAACAATCAATAAAGAAAGAGAGGAAATTAGTGTCAGCAGAGGGCGACAATCGATATAAAAAAGAGAGGAAATTAGTGTCAGCCCAAGGTGACAATCAATAAAAATAACAGAGATTGTTTGCCATAGGCGACACAGAATTGAGAGCTCAGTAACAATTTGGAAATTGTCTGCTACGAGCGACATCAGACTGAACATAACAAGATGAATTGTCGGCCATTGGCGACAAAAACTCTGCGCGAAAAGAACAGAGGACTTTCGTAGAGAAAATGAGGTCGAAACTATAATCCAACAAAACAATTGTGACGAAATTTTCTGGCATTCCGTCACCTGTAATTGAAGCTGAGATTCAACGGATATTTATAAAAAATAATATTGTAAGTAGAGTGAGTATTTTTTCGAGAGAGTCGCGTTTTCCCCTTCCCCTGGACTAGCTCCCCATGGTAGTGTGAGGCAGTCCAGTCAAAAATCTAGACATCGGCCGCGACAGGATCGTTGAGAACATCAGGATCAGGATCAACCCGGAGGACGGAGTTTATTCAATAAAATTAAAATATAAAAGTCAAGTTTAGAGTCGCGAGACGTGAAATCACATTACGGTTAGAGTCTAAATTCCAGTTAAATATTTGCATTTTCAGTTTCTTTGGGTCCGGGAAAAATTATCATTCTTTCGTTCCGGTTTCGTTTTGAACTATTTTGAGTTCTTCTTTACTAAAAATTCAGTAGATCCTTGAGTGGGACCGAATTAATCAACTGAGGTTCGTGGCCGATATACTGTGCCTCCCAGTGATCTCGGTTTCCCGTTGGGTGTAAGTGGATGAGCACAGAGGTTGAGCTGAGATGCTCACGCTCCCTGGCTTTTGCGAATAGCGGAGATGTTGGAGATTGCCAGTTGGAAGGCCATGTAGACGAGCTTAGTCTACTCGTTTGTATGGATCGCCCTGGACTTTTAGGTTTTCTTACGTTACGTTTTCGGCGATTCTTCAATGTCTCCCGGGAGAGTGCCATCCGCTCTAATTACACCCACTCAGGTGGAAAGTATCTGCTTAAAACAGGCTAACATCTGCCTTTCCCACGGCTCAAATGATTAATTACAGTTACGTTTATGGTTAATTCACGCATTCCTCCTTTTGGAGTTAATTCAAATTAAAAATAAATAATTAAAAAAATCAATTTAAATCCCGAGTGAAAACGAACATCGTTCTCCTCCCGTTTGAATTGATGCGCCAAGCATCGATTCACATCGATATACGGTTGTGACTCTCCAACGACACCTCAGGTAGCGTCACGATCGCGGCTCAACCGTGAAAACCGACTGGCTGAGTGAAGCGTCAGAGTTATTCGTGCCATCCAGCCGACAACATCACCTTTCCACATAACCCTGAAAACCCAGCCAAGGACAATTTTCGTGCAGACGGAAAAATGGTAAGTTCCTTGAATTATTGCACCTCCTCTAAGGGAGAAATTAGTGCAAGTCACCCGAGATGAATTAGGGGGATAATTGTGTGGAAAACTCGAAGCACATGCGCCCTCACCAGAGTTGAGCCATGGTGCTTCCCCAGTGCACAAATTCTCGCTTTATGGATGGAATTGGCAGACCATTGAGTGCCCTCAAGCCTCCTGAAGCCCCAAAATAAATTATAACCTGTGAAAGTGCTACAGTGAAGGGGAAAAATGCGAAATAAGATGAAAATTGCCCGCATGCATCCCGCCTAGGTGGGTGACGCTGTGGGGCGATATTGCACCTTCACTGAGACACCCAGCACCGGGTTTTGACGAATATTGCGACGGGATTTAGCACCGATCGAGTGCTTTCGACTCCCTCGCACCCTCGAACCCTCTTTTGAGGTAAAATTCGAGGTGATTAATCTCAAAATGGCAATTGTTGAGAAGAATTGCGCACCTCAGAGTGCTCTCCAATTCCGCCCAATTAACCTAAACTTCTCCCCTTTCGCATATAAAATCCATTTTGTTCCGAAATACTGGATCCCCAGGCTCTTCGAGTTTCGAATGACGCTGAGCGATCAGTAACGCGCATGTTGAGTTAGTAAAATCTTAATATTCAATGAAATTCTGTCTCTCTCGTCACTCACTCTATCTTTTAACTTGAAAGTAGTCGTCAAATGAACAAACGATTAGTTGAATTCGAGTGAGAAATAAATACGAGTTCTCTTGTTTAATTAAAATCCGAAGTTATATTAATTTTCACTATCCCCGTTATTACCTAGAGGTCTGAGTGAGATTCATACGAGTTGAGTTGGTCGATTTTGGCTTTGGGATGCGCGACTTCTTTTCCTAAGACCGAGCGATTAATCCACGCCCGCTCTCCGAATTTTCCAAAACGAGCTAGTCTGGTAAATTCTGCAACCTCTCCTCTCGATTTTCTCCCTAGTCCTATATTTTTATCGTTTTTACAGTTTTCTGTTACGGTTGCGGTTCAATAATTCCGCGTTGCTAAAAATTATCTGGCGCCCAACGTCAGTTTCTCAAAAGAGTAGCTGGCACTACGTTTTAAGGTTCATTGGAAGTTTGGAGAAATTGAGATGAACGAGGCCGAAGGTGACATAACCCCGGTAGTTTCGTCTAGATTTTCGTTGCAGCTACGGTTTTGGAGTTAAATTTAAGATACGGGGAAGGACACGTCACACAATAAACAGAAAAAAGAAAAATATTTACTGTAAAAAAGCAAAAAATGGCATGGTTCATCCAACGAGTTTGAATCAAACAGCTTCTTGTCAAGAACAACGTGATAAGAAAGATGAACCAATTAAGAATAAAAGACAGAAAAATTGGGAGCAGATGAGAATCAAACGTTCTGATCAATTCTACAAAAAATTAGAGAGAGAACAGAGTCGTCTCAGAAAACAAAAATCACGAATGAATCCCGCTTTTACAAAGAGAGAAAACGAACGAAAGAAGGAAAGACTACAATGTTTACGAGAAGATCCTGTATTTAAGAAAGAGAAAAATGAGAAAAAGCGAAAATACAGAAAATGTAAGAGGCAAAATGAACATTTTAGGGAAAAAATGAATGACGCAACCAGAAAATGCATGTAGCGCAAGCGAGGAGAAAAAGAATTCCGACAGGTTGAATTTAGAAAAAATTGAATCAGAATGATGATCATCCGAAAGCGTGAGAAGTACATGATTAATGAACGTCGAAGAAATATTCCAAGGAATAGCATTCTCCGACAAAATAGGCAATTTGCTGAGAACGAAATTGCTAATAATATCAAAAGGAATCGCATTCTTTGTAAAAATAAAGCCTACAAATCACGAGAGTTAGCACTCCATGTGGCAAGGAATAAATTCTTCAGGAAGTATGCAAAGTATTATAAAAACGAAATTGCACTTAATATTCAGCGGAATAAGAAGTTGCTATCCGATAGCATGTATAGAGAGAAAGCGAGAGAAAAAAATCCGAAATGAATGAAAAATATTCGCTGCATGAAAGCGTATAAAATACAAGAGAAGGTGTTAAATATCCAAAGAATGAAAAAGATTCGAACGAATGAGCGATGTCGAGTACGCGAATTGAAGAAAAATGCAAAAGCACAGCGAGAAAAAAAAAATTGATGTTTTGAAGTTTCGCAAAAATTTCTACAGTCTCATATTGAGTAGTCAAAATACAAATCCGACGGCCAAACTTCAACTGAAATTCACGCAATTCCGTGCGGAAACAGCCTCATTCGTGTGCTATTGTTGCGAAGGCCTCTTTTTCAGATATTCCGTTGTAAAATTAAATGAATCAAAAATTATTGATAAAAGTGGCGCTTCATTCTTAGCACAAATCAATAATTTCCCCTCAGGTTTCATATGCAACACGTGCAAAACTGCTGCATATCGTAGTCAAGTATATAGGTTAGCAACAAGCAATGGTCTCCAATTCATACAAGTCCCAAAATCTGTCCGAGAATGGTCTGATCTTGAGGAAAGAATGGTGGCACCAGTATTGAATTTCATGCAAATTTTGAGCACTGAAACCCTATGCTCTGAATCCGCAATTAGGCCTGAAAGGCAGTATCGTGAATATTCAAATAGATATTAATGATATGCTACAGGTATTGCCACGTCAAATACTCAAATATTTTGATGAAATGCAGACAGTTCAAATCAAATTGAAAAGACACGTTGATCACAAAAGCCATTATATGTTTGAAGCTACCAGACCAGGCGTGATTTGTGAAGCATTGAAGCATTTGATCACGATGCCGTTATATGAAAAGTATGACATTAAAATAAATGAGGCCTATTTCCAGAACTATGAAAATGATAATCGTTCGTTAAATTTCATAGTTGACAAGGATGATATTATTGATAATGAAAAAGCGGATAATGAAACAAATCCGGATATAAACGGAACAGTTGAGCACAATGATATAGAATTCAATGAGAAGGAAAATAAGATGGATATTGATCAATTAATTGATTTCAATCAGATAAACATTGACGAGGTTTTGCTCGTTGACCATAATGCAGAAATCGTAGAAAAATATGCACCAGTTGTGAATATAGTTGCTCCTGGGCAAGATAAACATCCAATGCCTTGGCATAAAATTGAAGACTTGGATGAATTGTGTTATCCCAGAATATTTGCAGGGCACTCATTCAATATATAAAAACGGATATCTTATTCAGATCGTATGAAGTCAGAAGCAAGACGCTATGATCGGCGATCGTGTATAAATTCGAGAATTTTGTTCATGGCTAAGAAATCGTTAGAAATAACATGTGCATCGAGCATAAATATATGTTTGAGACGAACGAAGAAAAACGCTGATAAGCTAATGAATGCTGGAAATGTTTTAGATGTTGATTTTAGGGCTAATTTAAGTGAATTTGACGATGGGTTCAGAATGCTCAAATTCGTCAGATCCTCGCCGGTATATTGGGAGAATAAAAACAAGCAGGCGGCAGTGACATGCGGCTATAGATTTGTAACTACAGATTTGCGGTTGTAAAGTTTGTTAATTTTACGTGCGCGTTTTTTTTTCGCCATCAATCAATTGATGGAGCGCTTCCGAATGGTCCTTTCAATCCTTTTCGTGTATTATTATAGTAAATGTTTTGCATTTCATATCTAGAAAGTTGAATATCTCCGGAACCACCTGTCCGATTGAGCTGATTTTAAATACCAAACGTTACAACCATAAGGGATACCTTCATGCCAAATTTGAAGTTGATATCTCCATTTTTTCGAAAGTAGGCGTGTTTACAAGGATTTTCAATGAAAAACGGAAAAATAGCCATATCTCGAAAAGTTTCTACCAACGGGTATACATATTTTGATTGATTGAGATAGAGGACATCGAGACCAAAGTTTTGAAAAAAAAATAAAATAAATCGATCCAGTCATTTTCGAGATATTAAAGGAAAACGAATTTTCGATATATAGCAATATCTCAGGAACTAATCGATCGATCGAGCTGAAATTTGGCACAGAACTAGCCCCATCTAATTCCAACTATCTCACAAAATTTCAGATTTTTCGGAACACTTTTACCCGTTTAATCGTTTAATTTACGAAAAAGTGACCACTGGTCAGCATGACCACATACAGACATTTTCGCCAAACTTCGTATTTTTACGTTTCAGACCATTCTGGAACGTTTCCAGGCAAAATTGGAAAATGTCAAAATGGAACGATTACAATGCTTCCATTCGGAAGCAAAAAAGAAGTATTAGCAATGATTCGTCAACTAGGCAAGCCTACTTTTTTTCTAACGTTATCCGCTGCTGAAAGCCACTGGCCTGAGTTATTACAAACCTTAATGAAGTACAGCGAAAAGGGCCACACTTTGACCATCAAAGAAGCATATGATCTGGATAATAATATTAAGACTGATTTAAGAAGAAATGATCCAGTTACGTGCGCGCATTATTTTGATCATGAGGTCCAGAAATTTATGTGGCTGTTAAGACAAAAGCAGAGCATATTTGGTGAATATGTACAGGAGGACAGCTATGAACGTGTTGAGTTCCAGCAACGTGGAAGCCCGCACGAACATATGCTCTTGTGGTTGAAAAATACCCCGAAATACAATAATGACAGTGATACAAATGGCAATGATCGATTGACTGATTTCATCGATCGTTTTCTCACTTGTGAGTATGATGAAAAAAATCCATACATCAAATTGCAAATACATAAGCATGATCATAGTTGCTATGAAGGACAAAAAAACAAACAATGCCGTTTTCATATCCCTTATCCAGTTATGAGAAGAACAATAATTTTGAAGCCATTGAATGAGAATGAAGCTGTACCAAAACCATATCAATCAATCGATAAACTAATGAATGAGTTTTATAAAGAAAAGGTTTCCATGAGTTATGATGAAATTTTGAAGAAATTAGATATGACTGAAATAGAGTATATCCTTGCCATTCGCAGTACACTGAAACAAAAGCGAGTATTCTTGAAGAGATCTAGTCTAGAGGTGAGAATTACTTCTTATAATACAGATATATTACAATTGTTTGAATCAAATATAGATATGCAATTTATACTAGATGAGTATGCCGTAATGAGTTACGTCACAAACTATATTAGTAAAATCGAAGGGGGATTGTCAAAATTATTGAGAGAAGCTGCGATGGACTACGATAATAATAATAATAGTGTTAAAGAGAAATTCCGAAAGATTGCAAATGTATTCCTCAACGGTAACTTAATGTCTCCCCAAGAGGCAGCGTACCATGCTCTACAATTGTCGTTGTCAAAAAAAAGTAGGAAGACAATATTCATCAACACAGGGCCAATAACAGAACGTGTTCGTATGTTGAAAACTGATGAAAGTCTGAAAAAACTTGATAAAGACTCTACTGAAATATACATGGCTGATGTATTTGATAAATATAGTAGAAGAGAAAGGAAGCTTGATAATATTTGTCTTGCTGATTATGCGGCGAATTATCAAGCATGCAAAAAAAAACCGTCAAAATATTGTTATTCCCAGAAAAAGAAGTCACAACACACACAAATTAATTAAATGATTGGGGCGGTTTATTAATAATTAATTCACAAGAGAGAATATAAGAACGATGTGTCTTCCTTGAGATCTCCCAAGATAAACTTGATGTTATCCAAAAGACAGTCGTTACCAACGGGATTCTCTGACATCCTTCAGACTATAGACAATTGAAGGGGTTCGAAGGGGGATACGCAACACTGCTCTCCTTCGCGAAAAGATTGCCGCCCCAGCAATCATACCGGGGGCTATCTGAGGTATTACAACTTCTGATTGTTGAAGAAGTTGTGAGACAAAGAAACAAAATTTAACAAGTTGTAAGATCTCATATAGGGAGGGCCCCAGTCTGTTCTTCAACTAAAACCTCCCAGAAATCAACGTTGAAGAACAGTCCCAATTCACACAGTTGTTTGATTCTATATAAATTCAATATTTCCAAAAGTCTTAGATTTGAGGCTTTCGCGGCCAAGGTTATTGAAAAGTTCATTGGCTTCCAGATGGATGCCGCGTTGGTTTTCAGCATTGTGCCGACGTTTCGCAAACATTGCAGTCTGCATCTTCAGGGCTAAGAGCTCCGATTCTGAGCTCCTGTGTGACAGGGTAGTCCTTTTATGGCTCCTCATGATGGTGGGGGTGAAGGAGTGTGGTGGGGGAAGTCAGCCAATCGAATGTCTTTAATTGATCAGCTGATCATTAAAAAAACCGGGAGGACAGTCTTCCAAATGGCTCCTTGGGCCATCAGGTGTATCGTAAGCGAACACACACGGATAGATACCTCAATGCCAACTCCCACCGTCACCCTTCCCAGAAGGACTCTGTCATCAGCTCTTTGATATACAGAGTACGATTCCTCAGTTTGAGACGATGCCCGAATTTCGTATTTCCTAAATCTGAATTTGATAGTTCGTTGAAAAAGCAAGAGAGGAGAATTTTTTCCGATTTTTTGAAACGTCCTGTGAGGTGTCGCAGAATGTCGTAAGTTTCTTATGGCAATATGCACGTGAAAGAGGTGATAGAGTTTATAAAAATCATTATTTCGAAAAATTGCTCACATACTCATTCGCAATTATTCCAAAACTCTTCCCAGAGAAACAAAGAATGAAAATAATATTTTTCTGAATTTTTAAATCCATTAATAATTGAATAAAAAAGTACGAATTATGTTGAATATCGAGGTTTTCGAAGAGGCCTTAAGACGGTTCAAAGTTGACCAATTCCTTTAGAATTTCCATATATGATTCTTCAACTATCGGTTTATTCTCTTGCAAAAGATGAAGGATTTTACTTCATTCTAGATCAATGAAAAATGCAAAAGAAAATTTTCCAATTTCGAGGCAGCGTCAGGTGCTTGGATAATTTGGTGCGCTTATGAGGCCCATATACTGAAATTGAGAAGGGTTGCCGACTGGCCGGACCTTTTCTCGAACGGGTCTAGTATTTTATTGCCCCCCGTAAATCACAGTATACCTTTTGATTTTTAATATAATTTTTTCGCCATTTTTCGTAATTTCAACAATAAGTTTACATATTCAGATTCCTCATTTTATAGCGATTCCAACCAAACTTGATTGATTGAAATAGCTCAATTAGAACCAAAGTTGATCTATCGGGATTTTCGGAGAATATTAACGAGAATGAATAATACAATTTATACCATGTAAATCAGAATATAATAAAGTTTTCATAAAATTTTGAAATCGATTAACTAATAATAGAGTTAATAGAGGTAGTCATATGAGTCCACATATGTAATAGTGGTAAATTACAGCTTATTAACCTTACAAAAAGACGAAAATATTGAGTTTATGCTTTTCTTTTTTTTCTATCTAGGCCTAAATTTCAGGGTCAAATCTTACGGATATATATCGTCGGTCTAAAATGAAGAAGGCGTAAGTGCCATTATTTTTTGTTTTTTTTTTTTTTAACTAAAGGGACGTATGTTTTTTTTTCTTTGAAATTGGAGTTTTCTACCTCCGTAGGAAATTTTTTCGTCAACTTCGTTTTAAAATGCCAAATGGGCGTAAGTCCAATTAATAAACACTACAAGGGCGTATGTCCAGTACATACGCCCCTTTAATTTTATCCTTGCTGGTAATATTCTAATTAATGTGGAGAAAAATTAATAATAAAGGGGCGTAACTCGAGCACTTACGCCCCTTTCATGTTAATTTAAAAAAATACATCATCTGAAGTCCCAATATATAACACTAAAGGGGCGTAAGTGCGTTTTATTGATTAAAGTGAAAGAGGCGTAAGTGTGGAGATACGTCCCTATTCCATTAAAAACTGGTAATTACGCCTGTTAATCAGAGATATTTTTTTGAAAGGTTTTTGTTCTGAAATTGGATAAAAAACATAAAAATCATCATTTTGGGAGATACGCCCCTTTCACTTTGGAAACGCTGTTTTGTGGTACTTACGCCCCTTTAATTTTAGACCGACGATTATTTATAAAATTCATGCAAAAATAAAAAATTGAAAATTATAATACAAATGGCTTGATGACGAATGAGTGCATCATTTTTAACAGCAATTTTCTATGAACTATTCCCCGCTTGGGGATAATATAATAATAATAGATCGATGGGGAAAATCTAAAAAATATAATAATAGTAAAAGTCAAAGAAAGTTGAGTTTCCACATAAACTTCTCATTATTACATTATTGAATTTTTTTTTGACGAATGTCAGTTGAAATCAGCTAAACCAGATTCGCTGATTCATTATTCAAAAGCTTTTCTACTGAGGCTGCCATGCTTTCCTTTGTGCATTCCGATGATATTTCTCGCATTTTTTTGACAATTGACATAGCATGTTGTTTGCTGGTCTCATTTTTCGTGAGTAAATCATTGTATTCACTCATGAGAGCCACACTCCTTTCAGCTATGTCATTTGTCACATTCAGAGAACTGACAACTTTCAACGCTGCGCTGAAATCGTCTCGCTCGTTCCATGTGGTAGGATCACTATCCAGAAAACTTGAATCTATCTTCAGAATTTTGAAAAATTTCATAGTATTCTGAGTGACAAATGAATCTAGACTCAAATCATTGATCATTTCCTGATCTTTGATTCCTCTTTTTCTTATCTCCCTACCATCATTGAGAGGAGAACGAGATTTGATCGACTGACACATCTTTCTCTTAACATCAGTACTTACGTTGACATCAAAAAAAGCAAAAGCAATCAATTCCTCCGATAAATACCAAAGATGGTTGCTAAATTTATCGAATACTGCGTTTCGAATCTTTGATGAAATACAGCCACCAATACCCTCATCTGTTGATAACTCTCTCAGCAATTTCCAATCATTGTTTGGGGCTGCGACAGCATTCGAACACATGAACCAAGCTCTTTGATATAGGAGAACTATAAAAATGCACACATCTCGTACGAAATGCACACAAATCGAGAACGAAATTTTTCTATTAATTGAAAATCTAATAATTTCAACAATCCATTACTGATTACTCATGTAATCAGTAACCAGATTTGTGATTGATCAATTTCTCAGTCAATGAGTAATCTTTATTGGATTGTTAATGATTACTTGCTCAATCGTTGATGGCGATATCAAATTACTGATTCGTTATTTATCATCCCAATTTTTCTTATTACTCGATTAATAGCTCAAGAAAAATAGAAATTTTTCATTGATTCTATCAATTGCTAATCTAGTTTTGGAAATGAGCGATTACTGGATCAATGAGTAACGGACAGAGCAAAGTATTCAATTATCAAGTCAATTGTTAATCACTTAATTGAAATAATAAATTCCTCGTTCAATTATCAATCAATCAGTGTAATTCTTCTACTACTTGATTAATAAGTAACCAGAACTAAGAATTATCCGATTCATCGAGTAATAAGCAATAATAATTGAAAACTTTCAATTAGTGAATCAATCATAAATCACAGCTGATAATGTACGATCTCTGGTCCAAAAAAAAGTGTAAATCACCAATTAGTAAATCGAAAAATTTTCGACCAATAATCTCTTAAACCTTGATATCTATGTACGGTTCTCGAGTTATTTGAGAACATGATTTTTTAAGGTATTGTCCACTATTTTCAAAACACGAGTAGGGGGAGGGGGGGCTGTAGCGCCTTATCACGTACTCCGTTTCGCCCTGAGGTCTGTCTTACCCGACCCTTCCCTATGTAATTCCTTCACTTTATAGATAGAAAAAAATAGCGGAGAAGAATGAGGATTTACTCTCACAAATCGTGTTTTCACTGCGAGAAAAAAAATGGTAGGGAAAATAGTGCATATCCCTTTGCCATACGGCCACGACTCCTTCATTTTATCGTCCTCGGTGGGAAATCTGGTGATTTCATGAACGCTCAGCTACATAAACAACCATTGATTATATAATCGATTCAGATTGAACTTTCATCGAAAAATTGTTCGTAAATTAAATAATTCTCACTTTTTATTAATGATTGATTGGTTAATCAGGTAACTTCTGCGTCCAGTTTTGAATTGACTAAGTAATGGAGCAATTATTCATTTTTATTACGTATTGATTGAATATTCAAAAAATTTCGAGTTTTGATTGACGATTAACTCGGTAATCAGATAATTTTCACTCGGGGTTGACCTTTTTTCCAATCAACAAGTAATGTTCTAGTTCATATTGATCAATAATGAAGTAATCAATCTATTTATAGTTTTGATTACTGATTAATTCATCAATGGAGAGCCCTCCAATTGCCATTGATCATTACTCAGTTATCGAATATTTCACAATCCCAATTACAGATTGATGAAATAATAGAAAAATAGGGAATCTCCATCCAAATATTACAAATGTAATTGTAATTAGAGCTGAAAATATTACTAAAGTAATTATTACTGCCGATCCCTGATTGGTTTTGAGTGAAACTCTAACAAATAACAATGACGATTTACGAATCAAAAATTATCGGATTGTATTCAGATCCAATTACAACTTCAGTAGCCGAGGATTGATTTGCTATGTAAATAGTATATTTCGATACAAGTGCGGAAAAGTGCTTTTTGACTTGTAGGAGGTTTATAGCACGAGCCGAAGGCGAGTGATATAATCCTACAAGTCAAAAAACACTTTCCCCACGAGTATCGAACAACATTTTTCATCACAATGTGTTAAAAAGGGACTTTTGAGGCATGCGAAGCGTGCCTGAAAAGTCACTTTTCGGCACAGCGTGATGAAAAAACAGTTTACAGGCAGAATTGGTATTGGTTGAACGCGAATTCAATGCAAATGCAAACTTTGAATTATTTACCATAAAAACGAATGATTATCATATAATCAGCGGTTATAAATCACCGAAAACTACGAAAACAATGTTCGAAAAAGCTCTAAACAATATTATGGAGAACATCCCAATCCGAAGCAAAGTGGTTTTGATTGGGGATTTCAATTATAATGTTGTGAATCATGGAAACGATGCAAATAATCCAAATTACCTTGTGAGAATAAATCGGGTTACCGAGTGGACGTGGGGGAAATGTGATCTGGGTAATATTAAGTACTATTTTCTCTCACCACGCACACTGGTCTAGCTACATGAATTTAAAGAATAGCCCGGTAATGGCTCGCGTAATCGTAATCCAAGTTCCGGAGAAGACAGCGAGGACGTCAAATCCATGTGCAGGAGTATCCCGTGAGGATAAGCCAACAGCCACTTAACAACGACTAGATATCCAATGATAATGAGATCTCTGAGGATATACTAGACCCCCGTGAATACGGCCTTGGTCTGAAGAGAGTGCACTCTAGAGTAACCTCTCCGGAGTCAAAAAGGAGAGAGAGAGTAAGAGAAGAAAAGACTTAAAGCCCGCGTAAGCGGTGCACTGAGATTGGGCGATACCAGAGAGCAGCGGGTCGGCTGACACGGGTTGACCGGGAGCTGGCGCCATCTCAACAGCCGAGGTGTCCGGAGTGGCGACGTTTTCATAATGGCCGACACTCCGTTCTCATCTACCAAGCATACACGTGTTGAAAATATTTCTTGTGATTGTTATTAATATTCTAAGTGTTTTAACTGAATATTTGTCGACACGGGCTGTGCTATTGGTGAGAGGGATTTTTGAGCGATATTTTGAGAGGTTTTTTGGCGAAGATTTCCACGGAAATCATTGTGAAATTCATCTCCGGGGATTCCACAAGTGGTCACCGGCTACCGGCTTGATTGAATTCAACGGCAAAGTGAGTTGGCATTGATTATTTATCATCGGTTGCTGATGTGATTGCGGTTACGGGAGTTCATTGCCGGGTACATAATTAAATGGGGAGTTATTAAACTAATTTTCGGGTAATTAACTTGAGAAACTACCGTCTCAACTTCGAGGTATTTCGTGTGCACATAGCCCGCGTGGGTCGTGTGGCCACGGGCCGCCATCTTATTACGCAGTTGGTTTAGAGAGATATTGAATAAAATTATTGAATTTTACGAGCCGGTGTGAGTGAGTTAAGGGAAGCATTAAATATCTTTAGTTTTTAGGGGATAATTAGCGTGGTTAATCAGGGTAATTTGAGTGGCATCGGATATTTTGCGCAATACAACACCCTGATATTTCCGAGGGGAAAAAGAGAGTGGGAAAGAGGGACTCAGAGTCCTCCAGGGGAGAGAGAGAGAGAAATTCAATTCAGTAGATCCGCGTAAAAAGGCATTGGAAGCACACAAGTGTCCCTCGTGGCACTTGCTCGTCGTGCTTCCCCCTTCAGTGGGGGGGAAAATATGCATAGGGTATTGGCAGCCGCATGAGGCGTCTCTCTCCCGCTTGAAGGCTTCTCGTGCCGTCTCTCGCACTCGGACATCTAGATATACTCTTGGAGTGTATAGAGTCAGTCATCCCGGCTATCCCGGAGAGATCGATGTAAAATAATGATACTTATGATTGGGGAGGGTTGCTAAGGGGATGAGTCCCTGTCTGGATGTCCTCGGGAATTCCTAACTTAAGAAAAGAGATTATTGAGCATTATTTTTCGTTATAATTCTGGCGACACTCGAATCGTGTAAGCTGATCAGCCGGGTATTTCAAATTGAGTTATTTTGAGTTTATTTGATTTTCTATTATTATTATTATTTTGGCAGAGAAACCAAAAGTGGCTACACAAACCCTGAGAGGGAATTATTTGTATCTTCTTTTATTTCTTTATTTTTTTCTTTTGATTCGTGAAGAATAAACGGAACCACTCATTCTAAACTTTTGTAATTTTCTCTCTGCTGAGCTCAACCTATCCTTCTTTTACGAGATATTATATAAGAATTATTGGTTATCGCGGGCTCCAGCAACAACAAAGTGGTACGCTGGAGCATTGCACCTGCGTCCTCCGGAGGTGACTGGTGGAGAGGACACAACCGGGCAGCAGTTCCACATGGGTCGGCCTTGGCTTCCCATAGCCGCTCAGTACATTATTCCTATCCTTTTCCCGAGCTTCCCGCATCCGCTCCCATCCATTACCGAGCCGTATCCTCTCCTTCCCCATTCCCTAGTCTACTACCCCATCCTCTGAGGCACGGGAGGGATAAATCCCGTACCTCCTCACAAATACCCACACTCCTTTGAGGCACGGGAGGGATGAATCCCGTACCTCATTGCAAAACACCCACAATCCCATTGAGTCGCCTAGCGACAAGAGTCCCCTTGGGACTCCACCCCAAAGTCTTACACCCTACACACAATATCAAACTTCACAGGCACTGGTGAGAGTGCAGTAAAAGTGCCTCGTGACAAATGAAATAAAAGTGATAAACTTGAAAAGAAAAATATGACGCCGTGACAATAGTTTGTCATGGCGGATTACGGCATGTGGGCTGTGAGAGATTGCGACGCAACATGTTGTTGCGTGCGCGGCGTAGGGTGCTTTGGGAAGAGAGAGAGGACTGCAGTCAAAAATATATGCTCGAGCAAGGAAAAGAAAGATACAGAATTTTGAGAAATTAAACAAGAGAAAATAAATGGTGAAGAAAAGGAAAGAAAAGAAAAAGAGGAATAATGAAATGAAATAATAATAATAATAATAATAATAAATAAATAAATAAATAAAAAAAAAAAAAAGAATCTCTTTTCTCTCCGTCGTCTCTCGTCGTGCGCGTGACTCATGAAAATATCTAGATAAATTTGGAAAAATAAATGATGCATCAAATTAGTAAAAAGAAAAATAATTAAAGATATGAATATTTGATTATCAATTAAAATTGAATAGTATTATTACAGCTGTAATTGACAGTCTATTTGAAATTTACAATTTGGTAAAATTGGAGTCATCTAAGAAAGGATATTTTATAAAGGAAAATGAATTGAGTTCTGTATCGATGATCGATAACAGGATCTATGCTCTACCTGATGATGGAGAGTCACTGAGTGTTGAAATTGGTGAGGAATTTGAGTGAAACTGAGAGATATATGAATTAAAGGCATGCATGCAACAAAACAAATACAATAAATTGAATAAATTAACAATAAATTAAATAAATAATTGCAATTATAAAATCTCCTAAGGGTGATCAGAGAATGGATGTTTGTGTTCGACATCTCAGGACCTGATTTACTCGGGTGAACTTTAAGGAGGTCTTGCGTTCGGATCTCTGGAGAGTTCATTCATTCTAAGTCTAGCCATACTTGTGTTCGGTCAAGTAGATTTGGAATACCGAATCTGGCAAATCAATTAAATTTGATATATTCTTAAATGAGTTTGTGTTTTTATTATAACAGACAAAAATCTGCTCACTGATGAGTTAAGGGAAGTTTTGAAGAAATGGGATGAGTCAAATGTAAGGGCTAATAAATTATCAATGCTGCCAGATTACGGTTTTAGGAGTAAAAAGTCAACTCAAGTAACAACTCAGATTTCGACTAGAGAGTCGACCACAAGAGTGTTTGTTGAGGAGAAGAAAGATTTAAGTGATATGGAAAAAGTTGTTACTGGTGAGGGTGGTTTGGTTAGTGAGTATAATGAGAAGGAAAATGATATGAATAATGAAAAGTTGAGGACCGTGGTCAGGTTGAAGAAAAGTGAGTTTAATGAAAGAGAAATAAGAGTTGACAAATATAAATTGAATAAATCCAAACCACAAATAATGTCAGTTGAGGGGACTGAAGAAAAAGTTAATGTAATTGATCCTGAATCAGATGGGAATTCAGGTTAGTCCCAGAAAAAGAAATTGATTAAAAATGTTTCAGTTGGAGAACAGTTAGCAGGTTTGCTTTCTGCTGTTGAGGAGTTGTGTGCAAACACAATTGCTTCAACCAAAACAATATGTGACGGTTTGGCAGAAACCGGAGCACAGATGAGAAAAAGTTCAAAGGAGCTTGAGGGACTATTGCAGCTTGAGATCCGATTGAAAAGAATAGAATCGATTGGATATAAATCCTACGCTTATCGTAATAGATGTGAAAATGAACAGGTGAGAATAACAGATTATGAGGTGAAAGGAAGAGAAGTAGTGTCAGTTAGTCAGGTAGAACTTGAACGTCAAGTCAAAAACTTAGTTAACAAACAAATCATGAATCGAGTCAAAAGAAAGTAAATTCAGAATCGGACAAGAGTTCTTTGAAACAATTGGTGAGTGAGGTATTAAATAAGTTACAAGTTGAACTTATCAACAAAGGAAATAAAATTGAAAGAGATTATAAATTAGATAGTAAAATGGAGTATAAAAATTTCTATGATTAATTTTCTTCAGAAATTAGGTCTAATAAATTATTATATAGCATTGATGAAAGTATCTAAGTAACTGTTGATGAGGAAACTCTTACAGATCAGAAGTATAAAGTCAGAGAGATCTTAATAAATCGGTTGGATAGAGATTATAATTTTAGAATTGTTAAAATTCAAGATCCGAAAGAAATGTTGAAGAAATTAAAAGAAATAAAATTTAGTGAATTTAACTTTACATCACATTCCGTGAGAAAAGAGATTTATAACATGAAATACGTAGGTGGTAAGATGTCAGCAGCAGAGTTCTGTGACAAATGGGATGACACATTAGCTCAGTTTGAAATAAATTCTTATCCTCTGATGAGAAAAGAGATGTTTCTTTGTAATGTAGTAATTGATGCTATTCCTAATATTGCAACCATTGATAAAGTAACAAGGAAAGTAAAAGGTGAGAGATTGACATTTGAGGAGTTAAAATCAAGTGTAGTAGAGGATGAAGCAAGAAATAAAAATGGTCCTTCAGACTATAATGTATAATCTGTTAATCTTGTACAGCACGATGAGCCAAGATGCTACGTGTGTCAAGACTTTGGGCATAAGACAAATGACTGCCCTAATGTGGGTAAAAGTTTTATGCGTAACAATAGCAATCAATTTGGAAGTCACAAGGTGAGAGACTGTACAAAGGATAAAGGAAATTTGAGATCTCATGGTAGAGGTCCTTCAAGGCCTTATCAAAGGTATTTTGTAAATTCAAGTTATAATTTTGAGAGTCAAAGAAATGGTAGTTTTAGAGGCATAAAAAGAACCTTGAGAAATGAAAATTATGGTCAAGCTAAAAGAGGAAAATATAATAAAAATAAATTCATTTTTAATAACAATAAAAGAGGTGAGAATAAATTACCTAATAAACAATGGAACAACGCAAATCAAGGTAAAATAAAAACAAATAATAATCGATCAGATGCAATTAAGTTCTATACAAGTAGTCAAGAGTTAGAAAAAGATAAATTTATAACAAAATTCTTAGCTGACTCAGGTGCAACTGAACACCTGACCAATTCAAAATTAATCTTTAAAATATTTGATGAATCAGATCGTGGTATTATTAAGTGCGCGAATAAAAATGAATCTGCGAACTTGGAAACGGAGGGAGCAGGAAAAATAGAGATTGAATTGGCAAATGATAAAGTACTTGAGATTGATTCAGTGATTTTCGCTGAGGCTCTTAAAGCAAATCTATTATCGTTGAGGAAAGTTTGTCGAAATGGGTTTAGCCATTTATTTAGATGATCAAAAGATAGATATATTCTATCCAGTGTTAAAAGAGATTTTCATTTCGGGAATTTAAAAACAACTATATTTGTTGGATGATTGACTTAGAGATTAATAAAATTGATTCAAATCATGAAAGTAATTTTACGTATACGAATCGGCGAATAATAGCAAATGCTGCTGAAGTTGTGATAGGTGAGAGTGAAGTGAGAAGATATCTCACTCGTAGTATTACTGCGAAGAATGAAGGTGAAGTAAAAGAGAAAACTGAGGAAAACGAGAAGGTGGAAAAAGATAAAGTAGAAGAGGGAAAAACGGATGAAGAAAGTAATGAAATAATGAATAATGAAATAATGAGTGGTGAGAATAGAGTCAATAACAGAAAAATTCCATATGAACAGTCAAATTTTGATTATACAATTTGGGATAGAAATATTCAAAATGTTAATGAGTGTGCTTTCGATAAAACGTTAGATGAAATATTGCCAATTTCAATTGATGAAGAAAAACAAGTAAAGAACAAAAATGCAATGTTATGGCACTGTAGATTTGGGCACGCTTCTACAAGTTATCTTAGAGCGTTGCATGTAAAATTTCCAGATAATAAAGAATTGAATACAGTAGTTTTCGATGATTCAATCAAAGATTGTGAGGTGTGTTTAATGTCAAAATTTAATAAATTATAATTTCCTTCGGTGTGAAGACGAGCAACAGATCTATTGCAAATAATACATTCAGAGGTGATGGGACCGATATCTCCCATTTCTCATCCTAAGTGGTACAGATTTATATTTGTGTTCATTGACGATTATTCTAGATTCGCTATGGCTTATCCAATGAAAGCGAAATATGAGACTGGGCATTGCCTAGAAATGTTTATAAGGAGTGCACGTAACTTGTTGGGTTACGATGCCAAAATTTGTTATTTAAGATCAGATCAGGGTACTGAGTTTACTGGAGGTTATACAGTTGAGGTACTAAAGAGTTTAGGAGCAGAATTATAGTTGGCTTGTCCAGATGCACCAGAGCACAATGGTGTATCAGAAAGATTCAATCAGACGATACAGAAGAAGGTGAGAAGTTACATGTATGATTCGAGATTGGCACAAAGTATGTGGAACTTGGCCTTGTCAGCGGCCGTGTATGCTTATAATCGTACCACATAAATCCAATAATATGATTACTCCTCTGGAGAGATTTGCTCCAGTTAATAATTTTAATATAAGTCAAATTAAAAGATTCGGATGTCTGTGTTATATAAAGGTACCAAGAAAAACAGGTCCTAAGTTTGGACAGATAGGTGTGACAGTAATTTTGGTAGGATATACCCCTACAGGGTATTTGGTACTGAAACCAGAAACAGGAAAATATTATGAAAGCAGACATATTAGATTCAATGAAAAATTGGTTTACGGTGATAAATATAGTAAAGATAGTGTCAGAGATTTCCCTGTCATTGAAGAAGTTGATGATAAAGAAAAATGGTTTGTAGATTTCAGTGAGACTAAAGGTGAGATTGAGAGTTCTTCAAGACAGGAGGGAGAGATAAAACGTAAGAAAGGTAGACCTAGGACAGAAGTATTAGAGTCAAGTAATCCAAAGAAAATGAGATTATCAGATGCAGAAAAAGAAGTAATTAATGACATTAGCTTTTCTGAATTGAATATTGATGAAAAAGTAAAAGGTAGTGTTTTCTTTACCGGTATTAATTGTAGTAATAAAGATGTAGAAAATTCTGATCCGTCTAATTACAAAGAAGCTATGATAAGTAAAGAAAAATGTTGTTGGAGAGAAGCAATTAATGAGGAATTAAATTCACTAGAGAAAAATCGAGTTTGGAAGGTAGTTAAAAGACCTAATAAAATGGAAAATGGGCAAAGATTAAATATTATAGATTCAAGATGGGTTTTCAAGTGTAGAAATGAAGCAAATGGAACATTGAGATTCAAGGCGAGACTAGTGATTAGAGGATTTAAAGATAAGAATGTCTATAAGCTGAGAGAAACGTATGCTCCAGTTTCTAGATTACCTTTGGTGAGAGGTGTGATAGCTATTATCAATAAATATAATTTAGAAGTTTGTCAGTTAGATGTCAAAACAGCTTTTCTTAACGGTGTAATTGAAGAGGAAATTTATATGGAAATCCCTGAGGGAACAGACCATACAGTTGAAAAGAGATGAAATTGTGTATGCAAATTAGAACGAGCTCTATATGGACTTCGTATCAGTCCAAAACGGTGGAATGTAAGATTTACTGAAGTAGCTTTGACTATGGAGTTGCAGAATTCAGATTTAGAACCATGTTTGTTTGTTTGGCGAGACGAACAGAAATTTTTGATCCTATTAGTCTATGTAGATGACATTTTGTTGGCAAGTAATGACCAAGACAAACTGACAGAAGTAAAAAGCAAATTAAGTGTTGAATTTGAGATGACAATTTTGGGAGAACCCAAAGAATTTTTGAGTATATCTATTAGACGAGATAGAGAAAATCAGACAATTAGATTAAACCAAGAAAAGTACATTGAGAAAATTTTGACTAGGTTTGGATTTAATAAATCTCATCCACAGAGAACACCCATGATAACAACTCAAGCAGCAAATCATGAAAGAAAATTGAGAGAAACAGAATATGATGACGAGATATTAGAAAAGACAGAGAGTAAAGAAAATATCCCTTACAGAGAGGCAGTTGGTAGTCTTTTATATTTGGCTGGTGCTACGAGACCAGATATATCATACGCTGTTAATGTATTGAGTAGACATCAGGTAAATCCAACTGAGAGTGATTGGGTAATGGTTAAAGGAGTCTTTAGATATCTTAGAGGAACTACGAAGTTAGGCTTAAGATATACAGGTGATTCTAATGAGATAAATGGATATTCAGATGCTAGTTTTGCAGATTGTAAAGATTCAATAACAACCTGTGGTTTTGTGGTGCGATTGTTTGGTGATTCGATTATTTGGCGAACTCACAAACAAACAGCAGTAGCTCTGTCTACTTGCGAGGCTGAATACGTTGCTATGAGCGAGGCAAGTCAAGAAATGCTCTCGATATATAATTCATTGAAATTGATATTAGTTGATCCACCACTTCCAATATTTCTATGGTGCGATAATAAAGCTGCTACATTTTGTGTTGAAACGAATGGTGGAAATAAATTGAGGCATATGGTTGAAATAAAAGTCAATCATGTAAAAGAATGTGTAAAGAACAATTTAATTAAAGTAAAATAGATTAGTTCAAGAGATCAATTAGCTGATGTATTTACAAAGCCTCTATCATTTGAATTACACAAACGATTAATTGACATGATTATGAATGCTGTAACGTGGCATTTTCGTATGGGGTTGGAAAATGTACGCTACCTTCGCCCTTTCCCCTTCCAATCGAGTTTTACCTTAAAATTCAACTATTGGGCGCCAGATCATTTTTAATCGGAATGATCAAACCGACAAAATTCGAAAAATTACCTTATCAAAAAAAACGTAAAAATGCAAAAACAATTAGTTCACCCGATCAGAGAGGGAAGGTCACGGTTGCCGGGGTCGCTCAGGAGGCTAGGTAATGGAGAGAGGGGTGGATTTCAGGTGGACACAAGGTGTTGGGCTTGAGACGGAAAGAAAATCAGAAAATAAAACAATTAAATTCTCCTTACTTGTTTCACTATTGAAATAAACTCAATACAGTCGAAATCATCTCTTAATTTTAACATCCAATTGACCGGTACAAAAATCCGGAAAATTTCCAAGGGAAACAGGAAAAGAAAGGAAAATAATAACGATAATCATAATAATATTGCCTCAGAGAGACCCAAAAGAAACAATTACACTCTAATTATTTTAATCCTCGAATTCTCAAGGCCGTGGTAATCACGGAGCTGAAAGAGAGCAAATAATTTCCCCAAAAATATTCATTACCGAAGACATCGGAATTCGGACTTAAATTGAAAATATTTCCGAGATTCTCAGAATCAACGGAGCGGGTAACCCAACGAGGGAGCGTGAGAGTGAGAGAGAGAGAAAACTAAGAAAAATGCCACTCGTCATACGCAATGAGAGTGTAGAATAAATCAGAAAAATAAATTCAATTTTCCTAAAATCGCGAAAACTCGCGAACCACAAGGCCGATCAGGTCCACTCGGATATCACCGTGATCCTTATGATCCACGGATGCTTCCTATGCATTTTTATGCATAAGGATTAATAATTACCCCCATAAATTAACAATAAAGATACGCGTGATTTTAAACGGTAAACAGTGCCGCTCAGCGCGTAGCACTTACCGCCGACGCTTGTAGGCGCGGGGAACGAGAGAGGTGAGGCAACTCACCGTACTCGACCACACGCTGCACGGTGGAAGCTAACAGAGAAAGAAAATGGCCGACTGTGCGTCGGAGAGAGATGCCGCGAGGTTTTTCCCTTTTACCGCGGGATTTCTCTAAAAATACATCCCTCAGGGAAACCCCAAATGAGGGAAAAACACGAGTCATATACTCGGATCAGATCGACACCTCAATCAATCAAGAAATATACCTTTATCTCCCGATATCTCGGGGCAAACTTCGACGCACGTAAAAGCCGGCGCCAGTAAATCAATGGCGCGGATCAACAGGGAGGAAAAAACTTAAAACTCACCTTCGGCCGCTTCTTCAGGGATTTCCTGACCTTTCTCACCATCCTGGTGTGGGGGGTGAGAACTCCAATATTCACAAAAACTCACAATAATCCAAAAAAGCACTAATCTTTTTGTCCTCACCGGAGTGGGAGCACGTGAAATTTTCTAATCCGTCTTGACCGGTGTCAAGTTTAAGACTCCCGAACTGGGTCAGTGTCGTGACACTGACCAGTTGGAAAAGTAGAGGGGAGGATCAGGATCATCCTGATTGGCGCGAGCGTGACACTCGGATAACTAACCCGCCCAATTCTACTTATTTTGAATTGGGGGAAAACTCTAACCCTACGTAATTTCCTCTAACGGATTCAGGGTTACCATCCCGAGTTATCGGGATGGATGAGAGTCCCAGAGGCTCAATAATATTTTTGGCGCCTCCCACGGATCGGTTCTCCGGGATCAATGGAATGTAGCTGACACAAAAAAAAATCGAATACTAAAAATAATGACTTGAACCGAATACAACCTGGCAATTCGCAGAGAACAAGGGTTGCACTTGTCTCTCACGACCTTCCACCGAACCAGAAACATATCCAACTAATTCCATGTAATCCAACTGCAACTGGAGCGCTGATATCTCAATCAGACCTAATCGATTTCCTGTGCGGTTAACAAAAGGATATGTCCCATAGAAAGACCGGATGACTCTAATAGTTGGCCCTTCTTCTCGGTCAATCTATGGGTCCTCAAAAAAAGATAGCCCCGACAGGATATTCCTGTCCTCGGGAAGATAACCCCCAAAAGTAACCTCGATACCACCAATCAGGGAAAAATAACCGCACTCACGTGGAAAAATAAACTTAAATTCTATTTCTCTCTCTCACCCTCGTAAAATAATTTGGCATGGAGGGTTGTTCTTCGCCGGTCACTGTTGGATTCCAACGAACACCCCCACATGTTCGTTACAATGCAAATGTTTAATAATGTTTCTCTTTCTGTTATTTAGGAGATAAATAAGTTGTTTAACTTAAGACCAGAGGTGAGATGTTAAAAACTAAAAAAAAAAATACTAAGATGAGAGAAGAGATAATACTAAATATACAGTTACCAGGAGAGAAGAAGACTGGGATAAAGAAGGATACAGTCTATGTCGGGAGGGAGTGTTAAAATTGGCACCATGAGCCAGCCTCCTTCTTTACCGACGTGTTGCGTAGTTGACCGCGTCAATACTTTAGCGCCGTTGCGCCTTGATACATACATTTATTATTCTTGTTCATTCGTGTGGAAACAGTCATTGCGACAACATATTAATAAAGAATTAAGAAGGTTTATTTCTGTTTTATTATTCTATAACCCCATAATCTATCAGTTCAAATGGTGTTTGGAGAGCGCTGTATGTTGGAACTGTTTGATATTGCCGCTCTTATCCGTCTTGATCAATTTACAGTCGATGATACTTTTTTTATGTTCCTCAATCCTTTTCCCTATGTATCTTTTCGTCTGGCCAATGTACACTCCTTCACAGCTGTCACAGGGGATCGAATATATGACGTTGGAATTGTAATCGAATTCGATCGGATCCTTCAAAGATTTAATTAAACTGCTCACCTTGTATTCATTCTTTGATACAATCTGTAGATCATGTTTCTTAGCAATCCTATTCAGATTTTGAGTCAGACCATCAACGTATGGTAGAACGAGAGTATGTCTGAAGTCAAACTGCGGGGAAACTGGAGTGTCCAGCTGAACTTGATTTTTGTTAAATCGGTCTTTCAGCTTCCTCATTCTTAGATGAATTTGTCTATTAACAAAATCTTCAGGATAACCATTATCCTTCAAAGTTTTCTTAATAAGCCACAAATTCTCTTTATGAAATCTAGGATGTGCAAGCTTCATGCATCTGTCTACTAACATAGTCACGGTACCTTTCTTTTGGCTAATCGGATGATGTGAGAAGAAGTTGAGGTATCTCCCTGACCATGTTGATTTATGATACCAATTCGTTACAATAGTATTCCCTTCGTGGATCAATTGTAAATCTAGAAATGCAATTTTTCTCTCCAATTCCAGTTCGTGTGTGAATTGTAGGTTGTTGTCATAACTGTTAAAAACTTCATTTACCAACTTGACCAGATCTTTAGGTACTGCTGTTATTATATAATCCACATACCGTTCTATAAACGGTATGTGGACACCAGCATCCTCGAGGAATTTCAGACAAGACTATTCTAAATCCTGCGTAACAATCTCTGCTGCCGGAGGAGCCAATGGGGAACCCATCGGAAGGCCAGAGATTTGTCTATAATAATTACTATTGAACGAGAAACACGTCGTGTTCATGATAAACCTGACAGCACTGATGATCTCGTTGACAGGAATCTTCTTCGATGGTCCGAATCCACCTAAGAGGTCACTCCTGTTTTCCAAAGCCGTAACTACTCTCTCTAACGGCACGTTGGTATATAGAGAGGAGACATCAAGAGTCATCAAAATGTAGTCCTCTGGAATGGAGACCTTAGTTATGAAGTCTTTGAAAGTGAAGCTGTCTCTCACATAGGCTGGACCATCTTGTGAGATACCAGAGATGATTTTTTGGAGAAAACTAGAGAGTCTGTATGTAGGGCCATCTATGGACGAGACTATAGGGCGAAACGGAATGTTCAGTTTATGGACCTTAGGTAGAGCATACATCCTGGGAGTGACACCATTATTACATAACAGCCCTTTCCCGCATGATTCTGAAATATATTTTTCTTTAATCCACCTTCTCACGATGATGTTATTCCCATTCTGCGTGGTTCTTGTTCGATCACTCAGGATCTGCTCATAAGTATCAACTGACCTAAGAAGTCCATTTACTGCTTCAATGTATTTGTCCTTATCAAGGATAACTGTGATCTTGCCTTTATCCGCTCTCGTGATCATAAGCTCCTCCTCATGTTCTTTCATGAATGTTTTCAAGCGTTTCGTTGTTTTTTCCATGTTCAAATTTGATAAACGGTTCTTAAAGTTTTGCAAGACATTTACAAACTTCCCCCTCAAGTTGTCACGCTGATCTTTTTTTATTACATCGATTTTACTTTCAATTTCAGTGACAAACATCTCTGTTGGAAAATGCGACTTATTCATTTTCAGTCCAAAGTTAGGACCAAGCGCTAGGATAGAGTTGATGTCTTCAGGCAGAACAGTTGACGAGAGATTTTTTATCCCATTTGAATTAGCTGGCTGTATTGGTTGGTTCGAATGGACATAATTCCAACCAAAAGAACCTCCCCAATCTGAAGATGTAGGTTGATTTGTTCTGATCAAGGACTCAATTTTCCGTCTATAATTTTCTCTGTATTTCTTTGTAAAATACTCTACTTGATGTAATCCAAGACACAAAAACTCATTGTATAAACTGTTAGGGATTTTTTTCTTTTTTTTTCTTTTCCTTTTTTTTTTTCTTTTTTTTAACTTCCCGGGTTAGGGAAGTTATTGTAATCACCCCGAAAATCGAAAATCGAATTTTCATCATATCTCCACGTTTCAAGGTCACCACAACACTCCCCGATAATTTTCAAGATCATGTATGTGTGTGTGTGTGTGCGTGTGTGTGTGTGTGTGCGTGGAGGTGTCCGTATGTGGCCAAAAATTTTGGTTTACGATATCTCGTGAACGAATGATGCGATCGAGGTCAGCAATGGTGCAATCGAAGCGTCTCCATCCAACTTAGAGCGGAAAGGATTTTGGAAAAAATTGTTCCAGCTGTTCTCCAGTTTTTCCAGGAAAACATAAGATGAAAAATTGCATTTTCTGTTTTTCGTTTTTTTTTTCAAATTTTCAAATATTTTTTTTCTATTTTTTTTTTACTTTCGCTGACCTCCGCGCAGGAGCCGAATCAATTAAAGCGATTGAAGAGAGGCGAGTGCTAAAAAATATTCTGAAAATGAAATTATTTTGCTAATATTTTTTTTTTCTGAAAAATTTTTTTTCGTATTCCATTCGAAAAACAAAAAACGATGAGTCAACAAATGACATTTAACATTTATTATTCAATAAAGATAATAAATGAAATAAATAATGATCCTCTTCAATACCCGATCAATCATCGGCAATGAAGTAACATACATTAGTGGTTTTGAGTACTGGACAGTACGCAATCTTGCCGTGAAGGATTCAAGTTGTTCCTGAGAGGGGGGGGGGGGCCTTCTCACAAAAGAGTAGAGATGCAAAATGACCGTAATTTTTGGGTTCGCGTCATATGACCAAAAAATGACGGTCTTATGACGGTCATGTGACGTCGCAAATTTTCTAAAGACAAATGGCGGTCACAAAAAATTTGTGACAGTCACAAAAATCATAAATTCGAATAATAAATTTGTCCACGATAAAATCATCAATATAGATGCAAAATGTCGGTCATGAATATTTTCTAATTTGTGACGGTCATATAATTGATGTATGTCATGTTATCAATTTAAATTCATATTTCAGTTTGAATTTTCATGATCCAAAGAATCGAGATACGCGGTAGTGTATCGGCCAAGTAACCATTTTTTAAATTTCCCGCTCGACTCAACTCGACTCGACTCAAATAAAATAAAAGTGCCCGACAGCTACCGCGTATCTATACACGAGACAACTACCCCCTCCACTACCTCCGTATATTAATATCTCCATAAAATGAGAATGGCACTGATTACGCGGAAACTAACGTCACTTTCATTATATAAATCGCCTATCGTCTTGTGATTAATATATTTATCATATTTTTCCGATGAGTATTTACGGAGATACAAAAATAAACAACGCGGATTTCTCGAAAATAATCAATTGAGATTATTTCGTCTCAGAATCAAGTTTGCAAGTTGGTAGTGGCGTGGAATTAGCCAAAAATGTTTGCGTTGAAAATACAGCGCTGCGCATGCGCTGAGTGGCGAGTGATATTGAGGTTATTTTCCCTTGTTGTTGTAATTTACTTGTCAACTTGTCAATCAAACGGTGAGTGCTATAATACAACAGCAGTTGCCTAGAATTCAGTAAATTCCCATGAAGTTGCTATGGGTTAAGAGGATGGATATGTGCTTTGAATTGATACACGTAAGCCAGAGGAATTGATTTACAAATCACTGGATCACTGGAATTTCTACGTGCCATTCACAGGCTGAAATACCATCCAAAAAGGTAACTACTGTATAAATAATCAAATTATCTCTGTAATGGATCATCTGAAGCGAAAATTTCAAGAGACCTTTCCTGTAGATTATGAAATTTCCTACAAAAAAGGTCTCTTGACATTTTCTCTTAAAATCCTCAGTTTATCAAATAATCGTTACAAAAGTGACGAAAATTAAGAGAGAAAATCATTAATTAGTGGTTTATTTTAATGATTGTTCAGGAATAATTTGCTATTATTTAAAATAAACAGGTAAACACTCGTTGAATAATCCTCGAGTGTATTTAAACAATTAAATAATTGGATAAGGAAGATATCTGGCCATCAATCGAATAATCCTCGACTATATTTATTAAATAATTGGATAAAAAAAATATCTGGCCCTCAAAGAGGTCGAATGCTTGAAGGATGATACCAAACGCCAGCCATTGACACATTCTCACGCCGACTCGAAGGTAAATCCACTCAAAAATCACTAATTGCTAATCCAAATCATAAAATAATTAATCTCAACCGTGAAATCGTCCTCAATAATGTATTTAACTCTGGAATTATTCATTTTAGGAGAAAATATCAAAAGACCTTTTTTGAGGCTGACAAAATTTCCCACAAAAAATGTCTCTTGATAAATTCTCTTAGAACCTCACGTTTTCCAGATAATTCAATAATTAATCAGAGGGAATTCCAACAGGACCAATTCCTAAATTACTCTCACTTAATTATCAATTTATCTCCTAATCGAGTGACTTAATCCGAAAATCTTAGAAGACCTTTTTTGTAGCCTACAAAATTTTCTACAAAAAAGGTCCTTTTTTATATCCCCCTAAACCCCCTCCTTCTCCAGATAATCTCCCCCCAAACTGAAGGAACCCATCTAACTGCTTTGAAAATCTTTCAGAACCTCATCAACATCTCTATCATCACCACCACCAACACCATCATCATGCCCCGTACAAGCAGGCTCATAAACGCAACTCATCCCTCTCCACCCATGAGGAGAGTGACATGCTGATAAAAGACTTTCAATCAACGTCAAGCAAAAGCTCGCCTTCGTAAAATGGACTCAGACTTCGACATGATGTTCAAAAGTTTTTCAAACCAAATGAGTAACTCTCTAAAATTCCCCCAGAGGCTCATAAATTGACACTTGGAGTTCTATCAAGATTCCTGGAGGATCAGGACCAGGACTACGACGATGTCTCATCAACCAGTGAAGACATTCCACCCTTAATTCCCCCCTCAACAGTCAAGAATTCAAAATCTCTGAAGAGACACACAGCAGCTTCTGTGGACGATGGATATGTTACAGAAAGTGGGATTGGTTAGGAGAGGGTCTCAAGGGCTGACAAGGTCACATCAATGACCCAAAAGCCCAGAAATTCAAAATCATCATCCAGAACAACTGGGAGAGTCCAAAAATCGAGTGCATCGAGTGATAGAAGATCAAATTCACACTCGAGAGGGGTTTCCTCTAATATTCCTCAGTTGAATGCTGAGGCTCTCAGGCAACTGCAGATGTTGAAGGGACATATTGATAGGGTCATTGATACGCAGTAGTTTAGTTAATCAGTTTTAATTTGATTCGATGATGATAAATGGATTATTGATAGGTTTATGGATTTTTAGGAGATAAATTGATAATTTCTAAGAGTTTCGAGGATTGTAGGGGAGAGAGGAGTGAAGATGAGTGATGACTAATTATTTTTCAATTTTGTATTTTGTATTTTTGTCATTGTAATAAAGATGAATTCATTTTATAAATTTTTTGTTGAGTTTTTCATTTATTATTTAACAAATATCTCAGCAAAAATTGAATTTAAAGAAAAATCTCAAAAGACCTTTTTTGTAGAGAATGAAATTTAAAGAAAAAAGGTCTGTTAACATTTTCATGTAAAACCACTAGTTCTCGAAATAATCGCAAAATAATGAATACGAAATTACAATTTTAGGATAATTTTTTTCAATTAAAAGGATTAAAATGATAAAACGATTGCAAAAACTCATAATCTATTGATTCATTTTTCCGATGAGTATTTATACGGAAATACAAAAATGAACAACGCAGACTTCTCGAAAATTCACAAAAATCGTATGACACAAAAAAAAATATTTTCCTCTCCAGCGCGGCCCACCAACTCCCCACGAGTAAAAAATCTTCTAACCTCATAACGACGGCCCAGGCAACATTTTTCCGTAATAATTCGCGCTTTGCCGAAGAGCAGTACGGAAGAAAGGATTCTCTTTATGGACTCATTTTGAAAAAACTACTGAAATCTTGAAAAAAAACGAAAACGAAGTTTTCTTTTAAAAAAACGCCAAGTAACCATTTTTACGCGTATTTGATTATCTTCTGGGCATTTGAAAAAAAAAACAAATGGACTGAAAAGCGCCAAGTCAGATATACTTACGAGAAAAAAATTAGTAGAGGCAGGACCAAGGTACTTGGCGCGGTTGACAAGATGAAGACGACGAGGCTCTCAGTAAGTACTGCTAAAATTGAATTGATCGAATGATGCTCAGCAGTGATTTTGACAATAGAAAAAAACCGCGCCAAGTCCCTTGGTCCTGCCTCTACTAATTTTTTTCTCGTAAGTATATCTGACTTGGCGCTTTTCAGTCCATTTGTTTTTTTTTTCAAATGCCCAGAAGATAATCAAATACGCGTAAAAATGGTTACTTGGCGTTTTTTTAAAAGAAAACTTCGTTTTCGTTTTTTTTCAAGTTGCATTATTCTCGTGCAACTGCACAACTCATTTTTTTTATTAAATCATGAAATAGTTTCTTACAGATTATTTTTGAACTTAGATATCAGAGCATAATTGAAGTTTTCATTTTCGGAACAGAGTAGTTAAACTGCAGGTTATTCACAATAACCTGATCACCTGATGAGAATCTAACCTCAATTTTGAAGCTGTCAGTGTTGAGCCGGATTATTATTATTATTATTATCTGGTAAAATTACTGGAAATGATAGGAGAATTTAGATTAGAATATTTAAGAGATTGAATGAAATTAATGGTTTACGAAAAAAAAATTTGTGATGGTTGAAAAAAACATGTTTCAACTATATAGTTGCAAAATGACCGTCACCATTTTTTTGCCAATTGAGACGGTCATGGGAAAAGAAAATTGTGACCGGGTCACTGGTCATGGGGGCTTTGTCATGTGACTGTCACATCAAGCCTTCGCATCTCTACGAAAGAGCATCCGCCATCATTCGATAATCAGCTGCGATCGATCCATCTTAGAGAAACGTTATCAGAGCTTTTTTGAGAATTTTCTTCCTAAACACTAATATAATTCTTGCCTTCAGCAGAATTGTAATAATCAATAAAGAAAGAGAGGAAATCAGTATCAGCCAGAAGTTACAATCAATAAAAATAGTAGCAATTGTTTCCCATAGGCAACAGTCAATAAATATAAGGGCAATTGTCTGCCATAGGTGACAGTGAATAAATATCAGAGCAATTGTATGCCATAGACGACATAAAATTAAGATCTTAGTGACAATCCGAAAATTGTCTGCTACGAGCGACATCATAGTGATCATAACAGAAGGAATCGTCAGCTTTTGGCGACAAAACTTCTGCGAGAAAAAAACAGAGGAATTTCACGGAGAAAATGAGATCTAAACGACTCTCCAGAAGAAAAATAAACAGAAAGAGAAAAACTATGCGCCGTAAAGAAGCAAAAAATGGCATGATTCATCCAACGAGTGAGAATGAGACAGCTTCTTGTCAAGAACAACGCGATAAGAACGATGAATCAATTAAGAGTAAAAGACAGAAAAAAAGAGAGCAGATGGGAATCAAACGTTCTGATCCATTCATTATACAGGATGTTATCAGCACATACCTCACAAAAATTGGGGGTATGTAGAGTAAAACACAAAAATTAATAGAATCAGATAATAAACATTTAAATGGGGACTATGAGAATGCTTCGTTCTTCAGCCCGTCAATATCAGGGAAGACCGCCGCCATATCATGTCACAATTGATGCATTCAAGTGTTTCATTCACATTGGTGGCTGTACCTCATATTTTTGCCTTCAATATTAATTCAATTACCGCTGTGGCTTTCACCACAATCGTCGCATCCCATGTTGACTCAATCATCGCAGTGGCTTTCGCCAAAATCTTGCTTTAATACCATATTACCATCATAAGTTACCATAATTACCATAATCAGTTCAATATAAAACTTGAATCCCTTCACGACAGTATCTAACTTCACGTCATCATGGCAGCGGCCCTTCATGATATTATTGGCTGAATAACGGAAAATTCTCATGGTTACTATTTATATGTTTATTACCTGATTTTATTTATTTTTGCGGTATTGAAATTGTATTGTTTCACTCTACGAACCCCCAATTTTTGTGAGATGTGTAACATCAATACCCTGGATATGTGCAAATGTATGTGATGCTAAAATTATTGGGACACGATTTCTCTTGAACGGACGGTGCAATGTCAATTTTTTTTGCTTCAATTAATGCAACTCCATGTAACTTAGAATTGATTAGTTTTTGGGGACGATCGCCTCAGCAGTTCTGTAGTTATTTACAAAAAATATGCGAAAAATTTGACGAAAAATTTGATGGAAAACTGAATTATCATCGAATTTCTAGTTGATTTGTTGACCATGAATTTTCAATGATGACGATTTGTATTTCATTCACTTGCAGAAACAGAGATTCTTGTTTGCAAATTTTTCTTAGCTTCTCTCCACTTACAATAATGAAGGAGAAACCGGGAAGTTATTGTTGCGACCCGTTAAACGGGTCACACTAATATCGCAACGCATTCACCCATGGGAGCGAGCTTGCGAGCGACTAACAACGTACCACTAGTTTCTTTTCTTTTCTAAACCTGATATTACATCTAACTGTCTGTTTACAGAGTGACCACATAACCTTGTAACGAGAGTGACATGACAGTGAACTATGAGAATTTTTGGTTTTTTACATTTAATTGTTTATTTCTAATTTGGTATGTACCTATTAACAAGGATTGTACAGGTGATTTCATGGCATATTTGTTCATATATTTTTTCTTTTGTTTATATTACACAGCAATAAAAAAGCCCTGATGAGGATCTGCATAAGGATCGAGTATAAATTATGTCCAAGTTGTGTTAAATTTTACCCTTCCAGCGCAGTAATTTTTGTCTAGAGTTGAATGAAAATTCTAGGTTTGGTTAGTACATTTTACTATTTGTCCGGATAAAAATCACCCTACTGGTAGAATAGGAATTACTGTACCGTCAGGGTAATTTTTATCCAGACAGAATGGTAAAATTACTAAGCTGGAAGGGTAAAATTTAACATAAATTGGATATTATTTATTCTCTTATAAAGGGAAGGGTGCTTATCATCAGGACAATATTTATCAAACGGAAAGTAAAATTTAATTTTTATGTATCAAATTCTATTATTTAAAATTAAATTTTCATAAATTTTCAAATGGGATTTACCAAAAATTTCTCTCTGTGTACGCTCATCTATACTTGAGGATGATATTTTCAGGAGATTTTTCGTTTTGGTTTGTTATTTGGAGTCTCCTAAGTTTTATTATCATTTTTTAATTTTTTTCATATTCTTTCTTTTGTGTTCTGGCTCCGTTTGTTTTTTTCCCCAGCCTTAGAAATATCAGAATTTGATTCCTCACTCGAGAAACCATTGACTGGTCCATCAATGTCACTTCCATCTAAAGTTAAACTGTTAAATATTTTCCTTGGTCTCCACAATTTTTTTCTATACAAAAATTCATGTTCCCATTGACATGTTTTTCACTCATTTTTTCCAATAATTTCTTGAAACAATGGTTTGAACTGACTATTAAGCCATGTCACGGTACGAGTATTAGAGATTTTGCATTGCCAGTTTTTGATTTCGATGGTGAATCAAATGAAATAATCATGTGAACTTGTCCCGATCTCTTAACTTTTTTTTTGGAGCTGCACATGACTCTGATAATTCTTCTGGGAATATACACATTAGACCGCTTCAGGTTTACCGCTCGATTTTTTTTGCACTCTACCCACCCAGAAAAGGCAAGTTCTTTATGTTCTGAGACATCTCCAATTGTCTGCTCGCTGTGTAATAATATTTAGGGATGCCTCAGTGACATTATCAATTTCCCATTTGATTAACATAGGAAATTCGAGAACTGAGTCTTCATCTTTACATAACATGCTTTGTATATTGTATAGGACGGTATACATTGCATAGCGAGATTCAGGGATGATTGGAAAAAAAATAGTGCAAAAAAAATTTTGTTAACAATTTAACTATTATTAATTAAGTGACGTTTCTTCATAATTTTCAGTATTTTCGTTCAAATATGAGGAGAAATGGCGAAAAAATTTTCAAAAAAATCAGAAAAAATCGAGAAACATTTTATGAGAGAATTTCAAGATTTTTATTCATAGTATGTAAGAGAATTTTCATTAAACCATCAATAATTTCATTTTTCGTGAGTAAATAAATGAAATTATTGTGTATTTGAGTGGTTTCAATGATTAATCTTTTCAAATTCTCTCTGACTAATGCGTAAGGGTGAATATTTTAATTAGTGGGAATCAAATATTCCTATTCACGCAAGTTTCCTGAATTGAAGCATCTGAAATTTTTCAAAAAAGTTCTCAAACAATCGAAGACGTGAATAAGATCAGTTATGAACGCAAAGGGGGCCTCTCAAAATGTTATAAAAATAATTTCTGCTTCTCGGATGAACCAATGAATGGCAGGATTAACAAATTCGAATATCATAAGCTCTAATCTTGCCAATTCCTCTTGTTTCTGTATCGAATTCGCTTATTGGTTGATCATCTCCAAGATGATCATATTCATGGGTTGAAAAAACTATCCAATATCGGTTGATAAAGAAGATTCTTTCCGTGATTTCCCGAAGTATGGGTTTCCCACTGAACGTGAGTGTATTAGTTACTAAGTGACATCTGTGTGTATTTATGAGAATCCGCGCCAAAAGTTTTTGATGGGCTGATGGGAGTATGGGTTATGTATCCGTGTGAGTATTTTTTCCATGCTAAATATTTCTCATTATCAGTTCATTGTTCATTACAACGCAGTCTTTCATAATGGCGTCGAAGACAAAGGAGAGTGAAATTTATTTAATCGGTTCTCAAATGACAGAAATCAAAGGAAGAAAATTATCCAAGACCCAAGAAGTTTTACAGTTGTTTTTTTACTACCATAAAACATTGGGTCTCACTGTACAAGTAAGTGCAAGCAAAACAATAGAAGATGTGACAAAATTGTGGTTACGAACAGGTATTCCCCTCCGTCGAATGGACAAATCTATCAATAAATTAGTGAAACTCTTCGAGAGGTGGAGAAATATTCACCGTAATCGTAAGAGGAAGAATTCAAATGCTCAAAGGACAAAAGAGGATAATTTCAAAAATGATATGAAAAATCTGTTTGATCTCGCACGCCATGATGCTCTGGAATTCTGCCCACAAGATCAACAGGATTTCCTGACATCTCAACGTGGAAAAAACCACCGTGGTTTCATTCCAATGGACTCAACAGATCTTGATTGTTCTTCATTTCCATCCCCAGTGATGAATGAGGACACAGTAGAGGAAGAATCTCCCAGGCAGGACGCAGGAAATCCAATTAATATTGACAGTCACGGTAATACTGAGCTTTTTTACATTTCATTTCTGTTGATACTCTTATTTGATCAACGGCAGCGGCTGAGTGCCGAGAGAAATAATAAAAATTATTACTCCCATTTTTCATCATCATTTTTCAGTTTTATCTCAATCTCTCTCTGGACTCACAGTTTCTGATCAGTTGAGTGATGATCATGGGAGTGATTCAGAAGTGGAAAATCAACTGAAAAGGACTGTATCCAATTTTGAAGATGAATTGGAAAAGCCAAAGCCGAAAAGAATGAAAAAGAAGGAGGTCATAACTCCAGATGTTGTTGCTGCATTGGACAGAAGGGGACTCACGAGCAGGAATTCTCTATTTGTCTTTGGTCCATTTGCTCAAGCCCTTGGACACAATGTAGATGAGCTCAATTTGAGTTACAGCACCATCGAGAGAAGACGTACGAAATATCGGGAATAAATTACAAATGATGCAAAAGATGATCTACGAGAGCCCAAAGTTGCTGTACTCCATTGGGACGGCAAGTTACTCCCGAAGGACAATAATCATGATGCAGATAAAGTCGAAAGATGGCACTCTCTGGGGAGAATACAGAACGATTGCTAGGAGCGCCAAAGCTGGACTCAGGAACTGGTGCGTCTGCAGCGAAGGCAATCGTGCAAAGATTAACCAAATGGAATCTATTGGGAAGAGTTAAAGCTTTATGTTTTGACACTACGAGCACAAATACTGGTGAGTAAAATTCGAAAGGAGACATCGTTTTCCTCTAGAATCCCTTGTTATCAAGGAAATCCAATATTTAACATTAATAGTCCATACGCCAGGTCCATTTCGTGTCCATTGACATTTTTTTGTTTCCCCAGTCAGTTTTATGATTGGATTTTACGTTTTCGGGGTCGCTGATCATGAATATGATAACCGTTTTTGCGAAATCACGGGCCGTCTATTTGTTTATAACAATTTTATTGTTTAAAACGCCCTCTCGCAAAAACGGTTAGAGATAGGAAAAAAAGTTTTAAACAAAAGATGTTCTTCATGTCAAAAGACACATTTTTTTGTCATATAACTTGGTTTGCTAACTGTCACGGATAAAAAGTTATTGTGGGTAGGAGCAACTCAGACGACGCGCTAACCCTCTCGCGCGGTGGGAGCGCGTTTCAGGACCGATTGTGAAGTACTGATAAGAGATAGAGCGAAATTGTTTGAATCAAAAATCTTTGTTATAAAATAATACATCAAATCACTTATTACACTCTTCGCTCTATCTCCAGTAGTTAATGAGATATTCGCGTTTGTGTGCAAGATAGCGGGGCGAATAAGTCTCCCATTGCACATTCAACCGTCATTATCTCGTTAACTATTAGTGATAGAGACGAAAGTCTTATAAATGACAAGATGCATCATGAAATAACAAACATCTATTATTCCAAACATTTTTATCTAGCATCATTATTTCGAGAGATATTTCCAACGCAAGTCAGACTCTAACTCGTCGTGAGAGCTCAAGTGAACAAACCGCGTAGTCAGAATCTGACTTACGTTGGAAATATCTCTCGAAATAATGATGCTAGATAAAAATGTTTGGAATAAAAAATGTTTGTTATTTCGTGATGCATCTATTCAGTTATGAGACTTTCGTCTCTATCACTAATAGTTAACGAGATAATGACGGTTGAATGTGCAATGGGAGACTCATTCGCCCCGCTATCTTGCACACAAACGCGAATATCTCATTAACTACTGGAGATAGAGCGAAGAGTGTAATAAGTGATTTGATGTATTATTTTATGACAAAGATTTTTGATTCAAACAATTTCGCTCTATCTCTTATCAGTACTTCCGCGCGAGAGGGTTAGTGCGTCGTCTGAGTTGCTCCTACCCACAATAACTTTTTATCCGTGACAGTTAGGAAACCAAGTTATATGACAAAAAATGTGTCTTTTGACATGAAGAACATTTTTTGTTTAAAACTTTTTTAAAGTGAAACTTCTTATGGCGCGTTCTGGGGGTCGAAATTTTACGTTTGTTACGAGAAAGGGGAAGCGGTGGGAAGAGTAGTGGGGAGACTCAGCCGGTGAGGGGCTTCGTAGCTCTTCGGCACCGTTCGGTAGCCCATACGCCAGGGCCGTTTCGTGTCCATTGACATTTTTTAATTTCTCCAGTCAGTTTTATGATTGGATTTCACGTTTTTGGGGTCGCTGATCACGAATATGATAACCGTTTCTGCGAAAGCACGAGCCGTCTATTAGTTTATAACAATTTTATTATTTAAAACGCCCTCTCGCATACACGGTTAGAGATGGAAAAAAAAGTTGAAAACAAAAAATGTTCTTCACGTCAAAAGACCCTTTTTTTGTCATATAACGTGGTTTCCTAACTGTCACGGATAGAAAGTTATTGTGGGTGTAAGCGACTCAGACGGTGCGCTAACTCTTTTGCGCGGCGGGAGCGCGTTTCAGGCCCGATTGTGACGTACCGATAAGAGATAGAAAAAAATTGTTCGAATCAAAAATGTTTGCCATCAAATAATACATCAAATCATTTATTACAAACTCTTCGCTCTATTGTAGACTCTTCGCTCTATTTCCAGTAGTTAATGAGATATCCACGTTCGTGTGCAAGATAGCGGGGCCAATGAGTCTACCATTGCACATTCAACCATAATTATCTCGTTAACTATTAGTGATAGAGACGATAGTCTTGGATTTGAATAGATGCATTAAGAAATAACAAACATTTTTTGTTTCAAACATTTTTTCCTATTATCATTATTTCGAGAGATATTTCCAACACAAGTCAGATTCTGACTACGCGGTTCGTCAGAGTCGGACTTGCGTTGGAAATATCTCTCGAAATAATGAAGATGAAAACAAATGTTCGGAACAAAAAATATTTATTATTTTTCGATGCATCTATTGAATTATAAGATTATTGTCTCTATCACTAATAGTTACCGCGAAAATTACGGTTGAATGTGCAATGGGAGACTCATTTGCCCCGCTATCTTGCACACAAACGTGAATATCTCAGTAACTACCGGAGACAGAGCGATGAGTGTAATAAGTGATTTGATGTATTATTTTATTTCAAACATTTTTGATTCAAATAATTTCTCTCTATCTCTTATCGGTACTTCACAATCAGTCCTGAAACGCGCTCCCGCCGCACGAAAGTGTTAGCACGCCGTCTGAGTTGCTCCTACCCACAATAACTTTTTATCTGTGACAGTTAGGAAACCCAGTTATATGACAAAAAATGTGTTTTTTACGTGGATAACATTTTTTGTTCAAAACTTTTTTTCCTATCTCTAACCGTTTTCGCGAGAGAGCGTCTCAAACAACAAGATTGTTATAAACAAATATATGGCCCGTGCTTTCGTGAAAACGGTTATCATATTCGTAATCAGCGACCCCGAAAACGTAAAATCCAATCATAAAACTGACTGGAGAAATAAAAAATTGTCAATGGACACGAAATGGCCCTAGCGTATGGGACTAGTACGGATTAAGGCACGAGTTAAAGTTTCACTTCTGCCGCGTAGACTTCTACGCTCACACTTTTTTCCTATCTCTAACCATTTTTGCGAGAGGGCGTTTTAAACAATAAAATTATTATAAACAAATAGACGGCCCGTGATTTCGCAAAAACGGTTATCATATTCATGATCAGCGACCCCGAAAACGTAAAATCCAATCATAAAACTGACTAGGGAAACAAAAAAATGTCAATGGACACGAAATGGACCTGGCGTATGGACTATAAAGTCCTTCTTCTTTCTAACAAAACCTTTATAGTTCTGCTTTTTGGGGTGAATCATTCTTTCATCTTGGAAATGCGTGATTTCAATAAAAAGTATCCGGAGACATTACTTTAGAAGGATAAATCACGAGAAGAGATCATCTTCTCATAACTTTCCTCGAACCGTTCACTCTCGTGATAATTTACGTTTCACATTTCACTTTACAATAAAAATAACAAGAGAAAATTAATTTTGATTGCTTCCAGGAGATTCCAATGGAGTCTGTACTCTGTTAGAGCAGCTTTTGGAGGAGACTTTTCTCCACTTAGCATGCCGTCACCACGTGTACGAGTTACTCCTCCGAAACGTGGTGGAGACCTATTGGAAAGGTACAAGTGGACCCAATGTTCCTATTTTCCAGCGTTTCCTGAAAAACTGGGATTCGTTCGACAAAACGAATTATCAAGTAGGAATGGATGACGAGCTCGTAGCGAGCATACTAAGAGACGACAAAGAAGATCTCCTTGAATTTATTGATCAGCAATTGAAGGTATGTATTCCATTATCGAGAAAATCCATTCGAACTCGAAATACTTGAGTGTCTCTGACTGTTTCAGGTGTTTCAGCCACGGGCCGACTATCGCGAATTCCTACATTTGGCTTGCATTTTTCTCGGTGGTTCACCACCAGGTGGAATCAAATTCAAACGACCTGGTGCTAACCATCATGCTCGATGGTTAGCTAGGGCTATCTATTGCCTCAAAATCTTCATGTTTAGACACACTTTCTTCAACGACACACGCAAAACTCGTGAAATTTCTGGCTTGCGGCATATTTGTATTTTTATCGTGAAATTTTATTTGAAGGCTTGGTTCACTGGTCCAGATGCAATTGGAGCTCCCAATAACGACTTGACATTACTGCAGCAATTGATTGAGTTCCAAAATGTCAATTCTGATACATCAAGAGCTGCTATTGCTAAATTGAGAGTGCATTTGTGGTATTTAAACGAAAAATTGGCTGCTTTAGCTTTTTTCGATCCTAATGTTCCACTCAACGTGAAGGCTAAAATGAAGGAAGCTATTCAGCAGCGTGACAGTGTTACTGAGAAGAATCTTAAACGTTTGAAAGTGAGTGAAAAGCAACTGCAGTCTTACGCCAGCCTCGACATAAATGATTTCATCACAAAAAATTCACTCGATCTATTTAAAATTTGTGATTTACCTTACGACTTTTTGATTGAGAGTCCTGAAAACTGGGAAGCTAATGAGAGCTATCAAGAGTGTTTAACCTCCTTCAAACATTTGAAAGTAGTAAATGATGTAGCTGAGAGAGCCGTAGCCCTTGCTGAAAAGTACAACAATAAGTTTTCCAATGATGAGGAGGAAAAAGAATGGATCCTCCAAGTAGTCAGTAGAGAGCGAAAAATTCATCCTGATTACACCAAAAAACACTATCGAAATCGTTCTAATGTTCCGAGAAAAGATTTCAGCGATAGTGACACATGACTTATTAACTGCGTTCAATCTTCTATTCGGAAAATATTCCCCAACAATAGTGAATTCATTTGTATCACTCAAATATACAAATATTGTCATGTTTGGAATTTATTAAAAATTAATTCGATAAAATGAATTTATTTATTTATTTTTTTTTTTAATAATTCGGACTTATTCGTTGTCCACCGGATGTCAGTTGCTGTCGAAGCAACTTGAGTTACCTGTGCAGGAATGTCATCGTTGCCCTTGAAAATTGCTAAAACCGCGCATCCAGCAAGAAAATGCATGATATTCTCGCTCGCAAAGTTCTTTTCTTCAAAATTCTACTAGAGTCTCGTCTTAGATGCCAACTCAAGCACATCAAGTAGTCGAACTCCTTGGGTTATCACGCGTTCGAAACTTCGGAATCAGTTATCAGCCTGCCCGACGTACAAGTGATAATATAGCCCAAGTAAAACTCCAAAATCGAAAACAATTACGCCAACCTTCGTAGTTTTGATTTTGGCACATCCGGTCGATGAGATGCGAATTTCTCATTACGTGTTGTGAAATCAAAGAGTGCAAGGACACATTAACTAAATTCCAAACAAAACCCATAGACTCATAAGTTATATAAAATTATAGTGAACTAAGTGAAACAAACTCTATAATAACATTTTAAGTGAAATTCCTGTAAAGTTCAGCAATTGTGTCATCGAATCACATATTTTTCTGTGTAACTACTTTGGATTATGTCATATACTGGTTCGTACAAAATCTGAAGAAGGAATTGTTTATTTTGGCCTATTTCACTATTTTCCAAATTGTCAATCCAAATCAAAATCGATAAACCAATCACTGTAACTTCGCTCGAATTCTCTCTCTCACTCGGTTTCTTTTTCTTGTAATTAAGAATCTTTTAGTATTGGCAATAAACTGGACATTGACTTTATTCAAATTTCCTTTCGTCTTATTTCGTTTCCTGCTTTCTTTATTATCATTATCATTATCAAATACTCAAATTGACCTCATCGAAGCCTGAATGATCAATGCAGATGCGCCTAGCGCTTTAAAGGGTAAGAATCTACTAAACAAAAATATTATTTTAACCTGATAGCAAGAGAATTAATTGTGACTTATTTAATATTTAATTAAATTAGACATAAAGATTTTCCTGTTATCACAATATTTTCATTTATTTACTCACGAAAAATGAAATTATTGATGGTTTAATGAAAATTCTCTTATATACTATGAATAAAAATCTTAAAATTCTATCATAAAATGTTTCCCGATTTTTTCTGATTTTTTTAAAAAAATTTTCGCCATTTCTCCTCATATTTGAACGAAAATACTGAAAATTATGAAGAAACGTCACTTAATTAATAATAGTTAAATTGTTAACAAAATTTTTTTTGCACTATTTTTTTTCCAATCATCCCTGAATCTTGCTATGCAATGTATACCGTCCTATACAATATACAAAGGATGTTATGTAAAGATGAAGACTCAGTTCTCGAATTTCCTATGTTAATCAAATGGGAAATTGATAATGTCACTGAGGCACCCCTAAATATTATTGCACAGCGAGCAGACAATTGGAGGTGTCTCAGAACATCAAGAACTTGCCTTTTCTGGGTGGGTAGAGTGCAAAAAAAATCGAGCGGTAAACCTGAAGCGGTCTAATACACATGGAAACGTGGATCGAGTTAATATTCATCATTGTGCCAAGAATATTTGTAAATTTCATCATTTTTTTGTCGGGACATTCTTTGTAAAGAGCCAAAGAATATAAAAATCATTTTTTGCAATTTTCCAACTCATTTTTTACACAAAAAAAAATCACGAATTTGGCTGAAAATCGATGTTTTTGGAGACCTCTCAAAGGCATTAAAATTGTCGAATCTCTTTTCTGATTTCGCACAGAAATTCTTCAATTATCGTACTATCAACTCAAAAAAAGAGAAGTATTTTCCTTCCTTGTAAATGAAAGAAAAATGCAAAACAAAATCTAGAAATTTCTGAGCAGCGGCAGGTGCATGGAACATTGGGTGCTCCTGATGAGGGTTATATACTGAAATGGAGAGGGTCAGGTAACCGACCGGGCCGTCTCGACCTTTTTTCAGACGAGCCTCAATCTTTTATTGCATCCAATAAATAAAAATATACCTTTTTGTTTCCCATAGATCGATTCTTTACTTTTCATTATTCTGATGAAAAAATTAACATGTTTGAATTCCTCATATCACAACGATTCTAACAAAACTTGATTCGTTGAAATACCTTAATTTAAAGTGAAGTTTTTCCCCTATCAATCCCCACTGAACATGATTGAACATCGAAAATTCAATGGCAACGCTGTAAATTAATAGTTTTGTAATTCTGTAGCTCGAGTACTTGATGATATAGGTGATGAATACTTTTATGAATAAGTCAGGCAATTTACATTATGGATTCAAGCGGTCAATCAAGACATACTAAAATGATACACATCGGAGAATATTAAGTAGAAAAGAGAATGTGACTGCCAAATAATTCATTTAAAATATAATGTCGAAAACTTTCGCAGCAAGAATTCCCAAATCCATGTTTTCAATATACTCTTTTCCATTTGCTAAGAATATCGGATGATATTCCCTAATCATTTGATGATGATTTTCTAATCAGAAATTCATTCCACTCTCCATAACACTAACTTTATTCATGGTAGCAAAATTTACATTGTAATAAAAATGGTAACACGTGCGAGTGAAAATGACATGATTAATTATATAATAATAAAAGAACTGACAATAAATATTTACTCTACACTCGTTGGAGTATCTATCGATTGATTACTCAAATAATCGTCAAGTCTTAACTGCAAATCTTCTCTGGTGCAGCCTGGCGAACATTCTCGGAACTGCTTTACAACTAATAGTAAATTTTGTTTAGTTTTCTTGTCTTTCGTAAGCAAATTATTGTATTCACTTACGAGAGCCACACTCCTTTCAGCTAGATCATTTGTAACACGGAGAGATTTAATGATTTCGAAAGCCTTACAAAAATCGTTTCTTTCCTCCCACATGTCTGGATCACTATCCAGAAAACTTATATCTATACCCAGAATTTCAAAGAATTTCATTGTATTTACAGTGACGAATGAATCTGAGGTCAATTGTTGAATTACTGCAAGATCATTGATTCCGGTTTTCTTTTTCTTTCTGTCATCGTCGAGAGCAGAACGAGATTTGATGGGTTGACACATCTTTCTCTTGCAATCTGTACTCACATTTTCATCAAAAAAAGCAAAACCAATCAATTCTTCTGACAAATACTAAAGGTGGTTTACAAACTTGTTAAATACAGCTTTCCAGACCTTTACCGAGACTTGACTAGAAGGACTAGCATTTGCTGCTAACCTTTTTAAGAGATCCAAATCGTTGTTTGGAGCTGTGACTGTATGAGAAGATGTGAACCAAGCTTTCTGGTACGCAAGAACAATAAATATACATGTATCTATTAAACCTGATTTTTCTTTGGTAGACAAATCGAACTCTTCTCTAAACAGGAAAATCTTCAGTGAGTAGATCGCTTTGGACATCCACCTTGCATGATGAATCGGGATCAAAGCTCGGAAACGGTTGCCTCTCGTTAAATTTCCATCCAAAAACATAACCACTAGCTCTAAAAACTCCCTGTAGTCCATGCGAACGGTTTTATTCTAGAAAGTCAACAGAGAATAGAATGTAGCTTAATCAAACATGAAATTTCAATTCTTAAGAAGTGACGAGAGCTAAAAATTTGAAGGCATCATTTTCATTGAACCAATAAATTATCACCAACCTTCAATTGTGTCTCGGCAAACGCTAGGATGTCCTTCATATCATGTTGTAGTGCTTCCTTCACTGCCACATCATGAATTCCAGGTGAGAAATTTTCTTTATTCATGTAAGTCCACCGCTTTTGGAACCTTGTAAAAATCGGCACAACGGGCCCAGAAGTGCATCCCATTGCCGCTTCGAAAGCTGCTTTCAAGAGAAGTTCAAGAATATGGTGACGATACGCCAAATACAGAAGATCCCTTCCAAGTAGTTTTTCAAGCGCACTGCATGCACCATTGACGTTGCCGGTGTTGCTCGCACTGGTATCAAAAACCATCGTACAAACATTATCCAGAAAGTCCCATTCTTTTAGTAATTGTAGACGGCTTCTGCTTGGGCTTCTCCCGTTCCTCTATCCAGTCTTGGAACCCCAAGTAATTAATGCCACTGATGACCTGATACCAAAACCGAAAGACGATCAATTTTTTTCAATCTATCTTCTGGTGCGGATTCTTGTTTCCCGTCCCAGTGAACACCCATGACACGTGGTTTTCTCCTTCTCGCATTGTCTTGGATATCATTTTGAGCAATTCTCGATTTTTCTGTCGATGGCAGCGAACAGTCTGGTGGCTCAAAAATACTTCATCCAAAGTTATCCCGGCTATATGAAGGATGGCTGCTATCACTCGTGCAGCCATCCGATCGCTCACTTTGGCTCCCTTCTGAAACTGCTGTGAGATTTGGGGTAATTATGTTTATTTCTTTGGGTCTCGTTGAAGACAATTCTATTTCATAAGTTTTAACAATTCATCGAAGTCTTCATCTTCATCGAAAATGTAATTAGCATAGTTCATAGTCATTTCCTCTGGTTGAACTGAAAAATGAAACAAACATAAGATTGATTGGACAATCGTGAAAGAGATCAGAGAATCTACGAGAACAATTTTATCAATAAAATATTTTACCAATATTTTGTCAATTTTATGGAATTAATCTGTTAAATTTTGACGGCGGAGTTTAGCAATTCTAGTCTATTTTCCATGTGGAAAGTTCTAGTCTATTTTCCTGAAGAAAAATTTAATCAAATCGATATTTCTTGGGGAATCTTAGCGAATGTCGGGATGAAAAATCATTATTATCTCGAAATATTTCCCGTCATGGAAAATATTGTCATCGTTATTTAGAGAAATTGAAAAATATTTCACTGTACTGTCCCGGAAACTTTCTTTTCAGGACATTTTGTCTTCTATCATGGTGAAGAATTAATTCACCCAGTGTTAAAAAGAGAAAAATATCTGTGAGCTACAATTGTGAGCAATAATATATCTTTTAGTATTTCTTCAAATGGACGGCAGTACCTTGTAATTTAAATTGAAATTAGAATTGAAAGTGAAATACTAATTTTTGAAAAGAGAAGAAACCCCTGAGCTTATTTGCCTCCATTTCACTTAGATTTTTTTATAGTAGAAAAAAAACCGAAGAAGAAAATCAAATTTTTGAGACAAAATTTCGTAGTTTCTGTTTTCAGTGGAGATGAATTGTCCCTCGATAGAAAAAGCACGAAAATGTAGCGTTATTTTGTTTTTGAAGCGGTCGAGAATGATTCATGATTTATACTAACGTACCTTGTTTTGATGACTCTGTTTTTTCTCTTTCCTCGTCTTCCCGTGTATTATAAACCCACTTTCCTGTGTCAATGATTGTATTTAAACGGCCATTCCGTCCCTTCTCTCGATGCAGGCTTAATAACGTTTTAGCAGCTTCATTTTTCATTCCATTCACTTGTGTCTGATGAGCAATATCGAACAAATTGTCTAGTTTACAATTAAAATCAATCGTTTTTAATTCAACTGGCCCCGTCATTCGTGATCCGTACTTGCGAAGAGTAATGTATTCTTTTAACAATTTCTCGAATTTTTCAATTACATAGCACTCTTTCACCATCGGGATCCCGGCATATTTTCAAAAGATAGCGCACTTCCACACAACACACATTCGAGTATCACGAGGCGAGAGTTTCGGTACAGCATGCTTCGTGTGATGAAAGTAACACTGTAGAACTTGGATTACAGGTCAAAATATTACTAATTAATAATATTACGGTCAAAAATATTACGGTAAAAAATGTTATGCCAAAATATTATGATAAATATTATTACGATCAAAAATATTATAATATTTATTATTACGATCTGAAATATTACTGAAAATGTTATTTTTATTCATTGTTTTCAATTTTACAAAAGTACATTATTATTTCTTTATTTTCATATCCTTCTTACATCGATGTTTTACAATTGTTCACTAACTTCCCAATCATCTCTCAGCATTATGGACAAATGGAGTAAAAACGGCTAATACTATGAGCAATTCCACGTAAATACATATGTTTATAGTCCGATCACTTTGATGACTCTGAGCATTTTTATGTGTACGTAATTTACCTTACCCCTAACCCGGGACCATAACGACGGGTGCAGCTTATCATCAAAATATGTGTTGTCCCTCCCACCCCCCGGCGGCCCCACCAAACGTATACATATACGAATGGCATGAAATTTTTTGCCTATTGTGACGTTGAATTCGAATTTAGCGATTAAATCCCAACTCAACGGTCCGATGGACTAAATCACGTGATAGGTAGGCTTTTCCTACTGGAGTGTGCTTCTGCACAACAAAATTTCTCTCTTACCTTTAATTTTTTCTAGAAATGTTGTTCGGGCCAAATTATCTTTTTAATCCGATGGGAATCGCAGAATCTGTCTCTCTCTCGATCACTGAAAATCAACTGTATCCGGCAAGAGATAGTTCAAGAAAAGGATTGTTTGATTTTAACAATAGTATGGAATTTATTCATAAGAAAAGAAAATGGTTTTGTTCGGGCTTTACAACAGACAATCAAGATTTTGGTTCTCCTTTGGAGTTAGTATGAAAAATAAAGAACTTTAAGAAAACAAAATTATAAACAGAATTGTATTATCCCTGCGTCCAGAGATAATACCATACATCCACTCGGTTATTTAACAATTGTTCGGGCCTATGGTTTTTATATAATTTGTTAGATAAAAATATCTCGCACCAAGAAATATTGATTTGTTTTTATTTGATAGTATTCTCTCGAATTTTTAGAATTTGATTTATCTAAAATAATTGAAGATTATTTTGGATTAATTCGGATTTTATTTCGGTAATTTTTCAATGAATCGCAAGAGGGAGAATTGAAGATGGCGGCCTGGGGAATGCCAGGGACACGCTCCTTTCAACACTCAACTTTTCCCAATTTGGATTAATCTTTATCAACGACTGATTTATTCGAATTAATCTTCAATTAACCCTTTACGAGATTCCATTCAATTCCGGGCGCTTTTACTAATTTCTCGTTGTCAAATGTGGCTGTGAATCAACCACTGCCACTATGCACGTAAATATACCCTCTGTACTCACTCGAGATCTCGAATCGCCAGAGAAATATTCCCTCAACAGAAAATTGGCCTTATTAGCACTTTTCCCAGTTTTCCGGGTCTATCCCGGTATTGAAAATACCAAATAAGAATTAGCAAAGAATTGAACACAATATAAATAGTAATTGAAATGAGAAAACAAAGTAATAATTGAAATAAGTAATAGAATAGAAAAAGAGTTGTAGTTTGTTTTGTCGGTTCCACCAGAGTGACGAGAGCTCCTTGACGGTCTCGTAATATGGGTCAGTTCTTCTCCCCCAGACTCGTTCCACCAATCCGGGCTCTTTTACACGGGAATGTACCAATGGGCGTCTCGCTAGCTATTTGAGGGTAAATCCACATCAAGTATTTGGATCGATTTCCACAATTCACGGTCAAGGCGAAGTTGAGTGACTACTACAATCCATGGTAGGCATCTGTTTTATCACCTCCTCACCGAGACACCATCACCACTCCATACATCTCACTGGTTGCTTTAGAGTTGAACCCTTCTGGTCTTTCTCCAATCATCTCCCCAACAATTCTCTTCTCTTTTCCTCAGGAACAAGAGAGTATTATACATCTCTAAACTCCGTCCCTCGATTATCAAAATCCAAGATCATCCTACCGTCCGGGTGACATCACTCCGGCCATGCCATCCATACTGATACTCTCCCCCCCGAGGGTTCCTTCAATGACATCCGCACCAACTTCGCCCATTGACCCAGGCCTCACTACCTCACTCCAAAATACATACATCTCTCACTCTGGCCACTCTTCCTCCGGCTATGAGTGCACTCCCAGTGCCACATGTCTCCCCTCAGGCTCGTCCGCGAGTCACCAACTTCTCTCCCACACAGATTATTTTGTCGAACTCCCAGCTCGACAGTAAGAGCGACGACAGTTCTTCGATGGTCCGGAACGAGTATGGAGTTGCACTGACTTCTGCCTCAGCTGTCACATCCCTCCTATCTCGTCTCTCAGTGGTTGATACATTACAGGCTACTAGACTCCGGTTATTTAGGTGAAGGAGAGAGACAGAGTACGCTCTCCAAGCGAATTATCTAATTTATCTCATATTCTAAGTGACCTTCGTCACAAACCCCCCTGCCAGCGGAGACGTACTCTCTCTGCTTCCTTTCCCGACTCTGGTGGTTTACTTTTTCATTGCTTAAAGAGTTCCAACAATCCCCAATGATCCCAAAATTCACGTGCCTAAGTAGACTGACTTTTCAACATTCATTATTAATTTAATCATACATTCCATCCAAGGGTAGAGGTGGGATTACGGGTATAGGAGTTTGGCACGAGCTGGCAGTATCTCTGACTTATATTTGAGCAACCAACAGAAAGGAAAAAAATGATGTATCTGTATTACTGAAAGAATACTGTATTTGTATTAACTGAAATGCTACATGTACTCCAAATCGCCCAATGGCGTTATCTTCTTACTTGATACAAATGATTATCTCTCCTTTTTAGTTTTGAAAGAGGGAGAGAGGAAAACTTAATTTTACTAATTCACCTGAGTATTTAGTTATGATTCTTTTGGTACTTCTCGACCAATCAATATTATTGTGATTCTTATACTTAATTTTTAGACGTAAATCACCTTTCTTATTCTTTGTAATTCCTATGATTACTAGTGATTAACATTGCCATCCTTCCTCTCAGGTACTTGACATCTCTAAGTTTCTCCAAAGTCTTTCGAGTTAACTTATTCAACTACCAACAGTTTAGTATATCTCTCCTTGATATAAAGTAACTAGTAACGAAATCAGCTATTTTCCCTGACTTTAACAAAAAAAAAATAATAATAATAATAGAAAAAAAAAACAAGTATAGCCTTTCTATCAAGCTCGTTCGGCATTAATACAATAGAAATATTTTTCCTTAATCTAAGGACTCGAATCAAGCCTCAGGAGCACATTAATTCGTTTCATGAGTATTATTGATATCATTGTGCTTTACTCTCGTCCATCCGGGTTTCTATCCCAACTAAAAATCATGAGGAAAACGAAAACAAAAAAAAATCAGATGAACACTCAAATAGTGGGACACACCCAAAAAAGAAAGAAAGAGTTCTTGAAAGAACTGAAAAACAAAATTAAACAGCAAAAAAAAATTAATAGGAGAAGTGTTCATTTTTCCCTATCTTCTTAAGGGAATATCAGCCTCTGCTAAGAAATTCCACCCATTAGAATAATAAAAAAAAGAAAATAAAAAAAAATAAAAACCAGAAAATCAATAATCACGAATATAAAACAAATTCTCAAGAGCCAATATGAATACTCTAAATTCGTGAAGTATCTCTCAGAACCATTTTAATCACTCCTTATTACTTCCTTCCTCGACGTGATGACTGGTCCCTCGAGTGATGCTCTCTGCATTGTGGACAAGTATCAATTCTGTAATTCTTCCATCCACACAAATGACACCAGTCCCATCCACCAGGCTGAGGACATTTTGAAGCTGGGTGGATTCCATTCTCACAAGCCCAGCAAAGAAATGGATGTCCCTTCCTTCTAATGTTGGGGACTTAAGTAGGACGACTTCCATGTCGACCATGATCATGATTATAAGGGCAATTGGCAGGACACTCAGAAACCTCTTTATGAATCGTTACCCCCTCTCTATCAATGACAACTCTGAGGTTTTCAGGTGCCTGTACAAGAGGTACTGCTCTCAGCTCATCACTATTACTCTCCTCAATCTGGTCTACCAAGTTGACCACACTACTTTCCTCCACAGGACACCCCCCCACTGCTCCATCCTCCTTCTCTCCGGGCTCTTCTCCCTCTCTTGCTTCCTCTTCTTGTCTTTCATCATTCCCCTCATCACTCAGAACAACACTGCTTGCATTGTTCTCCAACCATGATTGCATATATTGCTCCAGGGTTACACGAGGTGGTGTCGAGGGTTTGGGTGGCTTGGGTAGCCCCCAATAATCTGAGATACTCCTGGAAGGTATCGGCTGTGGCTCCCATATCTCCTCCACAAGTGACGTGGTCGATGAGCTGGTCGTAGGGGCTGATCCCCCTGGCATCCCTTTGTTCCTCTCGACCCTTGGTAGTGGTGGCATTAATTGTCTCCGCCCAGAGAGATCCAGTTCTGGGGATGCTGGTAATTTTCCGTCCGGGCTGCGACAAGCACCAATCTGGGTCTTCTTCATCATTTTCTTCTGTGAGGGGAAGATATTCACCACAGTCTTCACACTCAATGTCGTACTCGTCATCGAAGAATCCGATGAAGTCGAGCTCATAGAGCTCTTCCTCCTCTTCGTCTCCAATCCACTCAACCCTCCGGGACCGGAGTCTGCGAGGACTGACATCTGTGGGAGTTTGTCTTTCTTTTCGGGGTCTCCCCCGTGATCTCGATTTTGATTTGTCTCCTGCAGGGTCAGTGGCAGTTGGGGTTGAGGTGCTGGGTTCACCACTAGGACAATCATTTGTGGGTTTTGCTCCACTAGGGGCATCTGGGATCTCATTTGCTGGCTTCGTCCTCCCACCAGTGGAGGCAGTGCTTGCTCTCCCTGTACTGGGTGATAACCCCTCAGGTTCAGCAGCTGGAGTATCCTCCTCCCTCTCATCATCCCTCTGCCAATCTTCATCTCTCTCCTCGGCTTCTCCATCTTCTTCTTCTGATTCTCCCGGGCAATCTGTGGGTATAGGATCAGATGTATCGGGGGAATAAGGTAAAAGGTCTTTAATGTGGATCCTGGGGTAAACTTTTCCTAATTCATCAATTAAATCGTAACAGACTACTGAATGTACTTTATGGATCCGGAATGGTCCAACATACTTGGCTGCTAACTTAGCAGAATAGTAGTCAACTGCGTGGGAAAGTTTATAGTTTCTTTTGAGAACAAAATCCCCAATTCTAAACCACATTTCTTTTCTACCCTGATTATAATGAGCAGCTTGCTTCAACTGAGCATGACCTAATTTCCGAAAGACTAGGTCATGCAAATGATCCAACCTCTTCATTCGATCCGCCCATGCCGTTTCATCCCCAGGAGCCACTTTTGTCTCTTTATTATATTTCCTCATCAAACTGTTCACCAGTTCCGGGTTTCTGCCAAGGTTTAAGAAAGCAGGAGAGTAGCCTGTAGAAGACTGAACAGCAGTATTTAAAGCGAAAGTAAGTTCAGGCAAGAAGACATCCCAAAGTCTCTGATTCTCCTTGCAATAGATGCTAATGAGAGGTTTTATCGTGCGATTGAATCTCTCCACAGGATTTGCTTGTGGGTGGTAAGGAGGAGTTGTCACATGGTTAATGTTATGACTTTTCAGATTTTTACACAATAATTTACCAGTAAAAGCAGTAGCATTATCAGATAGAAAAAATGTAGGGCATCCCCATCTACATATTACCTGAACCCGGAAAGCCTCCCATAGTGCTGGGGCCGTGGCTTTTCGTAATGGACAGATCTCCACATATTTAGTAAATACATCCTGCATTACCAAGATATAGTTAAATCCCTTCTTACTAGTGGGAAAAGGTCCCATAACATCAGCAGCTACCACCTTCCATGGGTATTCAATTGTTCGTTCTTGCATGAGCCCCATTGGAGGCTGCTGTGAAGTCTTGAACATCCTACACTCTGGACATCCCTTCACATATCTCACAGTATCGGTATAAATTCCAGGCCAATAAAAACTTTGATGTACTCGATGGTATGTTTTCTCTATACCCAGATGTCCAGCTTCCGGAGGCCTGTGGGCATCCTCTAGAATTTTAAATCTCATCTCCGGGGGCACAACCAATTTCCATGAATTAAGATCTGGCATAAATGGGTCCAGGAAGAGATTAGGCCGATGATAATAGAGCCTATCCTCCTCTACACACCAGTCTGGGTATTTATCCGGATTCTCTTTTACATTCTTTTTCCTCTGAAGGTACCATAGATCATCTGTGTAGGTGAGATTGAGAGTTATCTGTTCCACGTCTTCATACATCCTGGATAGGGCATCTGGCACAACATTCTCAGACCCCTTTCGATATTTTACATCCATATCCAATCCCTGTAGAGCCAGTGACCAGCGCAAGAGTCTCTGATTCGTATCCTTGAGGTTCCAAAGCCATTTGAGGCTGGCATGATCAGTCACAATCGTAAATCTCATTCCCTCAATGTATGGGCGAAACTTTTTTATAGCCCATACCACCGCGAGACATTCCTTCTCAGTCACGGAGTAATTAATTTCAGCAGGTTGAAGAACTCTTGAGGCGAAGGCAATTGGTCTTTCTCCTTCGTCACTGGACTGAGTGATTTTAGATCCCAGAGCGTAGTTACTGGCATCTGTGTGGATAGTAAAAGGCTTCTGGAAATCCGGGCGAATCAGTACTGGGGGTTCAGTCACTGCCTCACGCAGCTCTTCAAAAGCCTCTTGTTGATCTTTTCCCCATTCCCATTTTACCTCCTTCTTCAGCAATTTGAGCAATGCAATTTTTCTTTTAACTAGGTCACCCAAGAACCTGGAGTACCACCCAATCATTCCCAGAAATTTCCTCAGTGTCGTCAATGATCTTGGTGCCGGGTACTCTCTAATTGGCCTCACCTTCTCCGGGTCCACAGATAGACCATTCGAACTAATCACATATCCCAGAAATTTAACTTCTGTACACAGGATTTGGCTCTTCTTTCGATTTATTGTCAATTTAGCCTTTTCCAATCGATCAAGAATCAGCTGTAGAAGTTCTTTATGTTGCTCAATGGTAGGAGTAATAATTATTACATCGTCCAAATATGCAAATACATATGGATACAACTCGGGTGTGATAATCATATTCATTAGTTTTTGGAATATTCCGGGTGCGTTACAAAGGCCGAATGGCATTCTCACCCATTGATACAATTCTCGTCCCAACACGAAGAAAGCTGTAATCTCTCTACTCTTCTCCTCCAAGGCAACGTGAAAATAAGCCTTGCTGAGATCCAGTTTGGATATGAAATTAGCTCCTCCCAGCCCATCCAACACTCGCTCCAGTTGCTCGATTTGATACCCAAATTTCTTGATTTTCTTATTTACACCTTGAAAATCTATGCAAAATCGTGAAGTGTCATCAGCGTTCAAGACAATGACGGGACAACTGCACCAGTCACTCATTGACTGCTCAATGTATCCTGCATTATACATTTTATCTGCATGTTCCTGAGCTATCATCAAGACCTTTGGTGACATTCTACGGGGTGGCTGACGAATTGGTGTTGGATCTATCAGCTCAATTTTGTACTGCAAGAGTGGAGTTATTGGAATTACGTCAGGTTCTGTTGGTAGCCAGCTCTCCAACTCTTCTCTCAATGTCCCAGTCTCTGCAATCTCTGGGTGAATGCTTATCCCATTGGCCCAGATTTGGTATGGTTCTACCATGATGCGAGGGTACTGCAATAATCCTGCATCTTTGTTTACAAATTTCCTTACTTCTTTTCCGGGTAGCTGATACGTGTCGTCTTGTGCATTCAGAGTGACCTCCATTATTTTAATAAAATCAATCCCGAGAATACAATGTTCTCTCAAGGGATCCACAATATAAACTGGCACTAGCTTCTTAATTCCTTCCCATTCAAACTCCAACACAGCCTGTCCAATGATATTGATATGGGTACCATTAGCTGCAAAGAATTTTCCGGGAAAGGTAATGGTAAATCCCAGTAATTGGCTTCCTAGATCCGGGCTGATACAACTTCTACTCGCCCCAGAATCCAACAAGGCCACTCTTAATTTTCCTCTTAACTCGATAGCAATATACCACTTCTCAATGTCTTGTATTCTTTTCATTAACTGTTGTAATTCTTCCCAAGTTATCGTACGAGATGGTACAAAAGGCTCATTTGAAGCAACCTCAGATAAACTACAGATGGGAGCTTGAAGACAATTAGCAAAAATATCTTGTGGGAAGTTTCCGGGTAATGTCCAGTTTACAAACTCAAACATGTCTTCTGCATTTCCAACAGCATCAATGGAAAGAGTGGGAGTATTCTTGCCACCTAACACCCACGGAGCAGCTGGTGGCATTAATGCTGATCCGTCATCAAGTTTCCCGGAAGTTCCTCCGGAAAATTCTGATGCATAAAATCAATTAGCACTTCCTCAGCGGGTAGAGTTATGATCTCACAGATAGTGGCGAGTTTTCCATGCTTCCTCAGGAATTCTTCCTGGTTTCTCTTGATCCTCTCTTCATCACGAGGAAGCTTGCACATTCTCCATCCGTGACCAGGGTATGAACAATTAAAACATGGCTGAGTATACCTTGGGTATCGTGCCTGATTTGGTGGTGATGGCAGTGATGTTGGAGTTGGAGATGATGAGCCTGTATTAAGAAGTGGCTTGGGAATCGTTCCCGTTGGTCCACTTGTAATTTTACCTGGTACTTCACTGTTCATAATGTGGGTATTTTGGATCTGTCCGGTTGATATCAATGGAGGCTGCCCTTGGTACAGCGGGCTGGAATAGACATGATGATCCTGGCGTCCTCTCACTTCTTGTTTTAACTCTTGGATCATTGAAGCCAGGTAAGCTACTGGGTTACCAGCCCATGATTCTTCAACCTCTCCAGGTTCCTCCAACTCTACTGCTGTAACTCTGGGTTTATATTTAGCGTTAGTATCTTTGACTGGATAGTGATTGCGTCTGGTATAACTCGTAGTAGATTCTCGTTTGTCTTTATCACCACTTAGTCCTCCCCTTTTTGAATAATAATCTCTATCATCATTTTTCTCAAATCGTTTCACCTCTCTCTCATCTGGGAACCTGTACGACTTCTCATACTCACTTTGAGCTTCTCTGGCTTTGATTACATCCACCAGCTCCAATACTGTTTTGAAATTTTCTTCCCTCAGGTCTCTGCGATATTCAGGCAATATTTTCCCGAATAAAAAACTCAATTGCTGCTGCTCAGTAAATCCCAACTGTTTCAGATTTGCACAAAGTCCAGGGTAAAAATGCATGATACTTTCATCTCGATCTTGAGATCGATTGTGCAACCTCGTGAGCAACGTGGACCTCCAATCTGGCGTGCAGTAAACACGTCGAAAATATAACAGAAACTTCTTATAAGACGTAATTTGGTCTCCAACAGTCTCATGCCACTCTGATGCATAGTCTGTGAATGTACTTGGAAGTACTGTCAGTATTTCCTCCTCAACTATGCCATTTGTTTGTATAAAACGCTGGAGACGAGAGAGATAATTTTCGGGATTCTCTGTAGGTCTTCCAGAGAATGTAATCCCCTGTTTTCTCAATGCTTCAATGGTTTTATGATGTCTCCCTTTCATATTCTCGACTCCAGATTCATATGGATTGGACCTATGGGTCATGTCAAAGAAACTCCGGTTATTCGGGTTATCAGGATCATCAGGATCATCTGGTGGTCCACCTGAGTGGTTAGCAGGTCTAAACCCAGTGGGATCATTAAAATCATTGTTGCCAGATCCATCCGGTCCACCGCCGCCTGGTCCTCCACCGCCAGGCCCATTCCCACCTGCACCAGGACCTCCAGATCCATTTCCACCAACACCATTACCTCCAGGTCCATGCCCACCAGCATTATTACCTCCAGGTCCATTTCCACCAGCACCAGGACCTCCTGGCCCATATCCACCAGCACCGGGACCTCCAGGACCATTTCCACCAGTACCAGGACCTCCAGGACCATGTCTACCAGTACCAGGACCTCCAAGGCCATTTCCCCCACGATTATCACCTGAGTCATCATCCTCTGGATCTCCACCATCTCCGGATCCACCTCCTGCCGGAGGATTTGGTTGGGAATGCCCTCTTTGCTCTCCATTCTCCTGACTGTAACCTCCAGGTTGTTCCCCTTGGGCCTGGAATGTGAAACTGGTAAAATTAGACTGATTGGGTTGCTGGGTATCAGTTCCAGCACGATATCCCGTAGAGGCTCCTCGTTCTCTATAATTTTGTGACTCAGGTATTTCAGTGGGTGTCTCTGCTCTAATCTCAGATTCTCCTCCTGGTCTCTCTTGATGCTGTGTTTGATTATTACTCGGTACCTCAGAATATGTAGTATTAGCTTGTCGAGGTACTGAGCTCTGTGATGTAGTCAAGGTGGGTGGGGTTGTGGCTGAATTCGGTACTTGATTGGAACCTCGATGGTCTACTCCACTTACTCCACCACCCATTGGTACATTTATGCCACCATGAGTACCCAGGGGTTGCTGGAAAATAGGAACTTGTTGGGGAGGTACAGGAGGCACAAATGGGAGAGGATTTTGTGGAAATCCAAGTATATTAGGAGGAAAAGGCTGAAATTGAGGATAATATACTGGGGCATTGACGTTTGGATGGATTGGGAAAGTTCCAGGGGTTATTGGAGGTTGTGGCACGTACGGTGGAATATTAATTTCAGGTTGGATTCCACTTGGAAGACCAGTAGCCATTCTTGGTGGTACAGTTGGACCCCTTACACTCGTGGGCCGAGTGGTATCACGCAATGAAGTCCTTGTAGCAGCATTTCCAGTTGAGATACTTGTCTCAATTGATGCCGCCAATCCCTCACGTTGCTGCCATGACGTCGTTCTAGTGGTTGTGCATGAGGTTAAACCCACAGTACTGCTAGTCTGCTCTTGGGGAATATGCCCCATATCACGATCAGGAGTCTTCTGATTCTCATTGCCTCTGATCACATCGACCTCAACCTCTATGTGTTGATGTGGTCTCACTGGAATTACGGAAGGCAGATTCGGGTTTCTTGGGGCATAGGTATAAGCTACCCCACCTCTATCTCTCCAGGGTGCTCTCACTGATCTTTCTGACTCAGGAATCTGAGAATTATAGGCCATATATACCCCATCCCTCACTGAGCCATTACGATACCTTTGGGTGTTGGATCCGGGCACAAACGTGGTGGCCGTTGGACTCAGTGTAGAGGATATCCTTCTTGAACTATTTTGGGGTGCAGTATTCATCATTATCGACTGCTCAGTGACTGATAGCAACTGATAGTTGCGAAAGACTCCTGTCGAGATTGATGGATGACTCGTATTAGGTCTCAGTGGTGGTTGCTGTTGCTCATTTTGCATTTTGGGAGGTATCCCAGGCCTCGATGCTACTGGAACATGTTGTGATGTCGTAACCACGGTATTTGGCCATTCAGCAACCGAGGTCACTGGCCTTTCCTGTGATTCAGTTACCGCTGCTGGCTGTACACCATCTCCTGAGGTCGGGGAAATCCTTGGAGTTGTGTTAGATTGGGATACTGGTTGTACATGATCAGCTGCGGCGCTTACCACCCTTGCCTGGCTCAAAGTTCTCGTTAAATGTTGCGAACCTTCATGTGATCGCTCCTCTATTGTCTCCAGCTCCCTTATCAGTGAGACAGTATTAATATCATCAGCCCCGTCCTCTATTTGTCGTTCTACTTCCTCCCCTTCAGGTAGGGGTGAAATACCTGAAAGAGCTTCATCATCCTGATCATAAATCACTGATCCTTCCAGCTGAGAGGCCGAATTGCCGCCTGCACTGAGTGGAGAGGAAGAATTACGTCTTTGCAACTGATGTGGACGTGTTGGTGGTAAATTCATCGTATTTTGTTCCTCTACCTCGTGAATCTGGATACTTGGCGTTCCCCAGCGACCATCTATTCCGGGCACAGTCATGTAGAATCTGGGAATATTGGCTGGCAAAACTCTACCCGTTCCATCTTGACTTGGGGGTGTATTAGTTGCACTCAAAGACAACCTACTCGACCCAGCAGGCTGCATACTACACAAGGACATTGATACTGGGTCTTCTTGCCATCCCCCAGGTGACTGACCCGTAGGAAGACTGTTATTATGCAGTAGTAGTCGTGTGAACGATATTTGCACTGGCGTTTCATCGGGTGTCCCAGGCAATGGCTCATGATTTAAAACTCCTCTCGCTCTTGCCCCACCAACTGTATATGGCTCAGCATAGGCAAAATCCAGATTATTATCCCATGGAGCTGCTCGAGGGCCTGCCCTCAGGATTATTTCATACCGAGTAGCTCTAACTAGGATCTCCTCTCTAGTTTGGGCCACCAACTGCAATCCAATAGTATCCATCCTGACTAATAATTCTCCATAATCCATACTCCTCAGGTAATCTCTGACATCTCCAATGTGAATATGAGGGGGAACCAAATGTTCCCTGAATACGTAGCACTCCATAATATCCCATATGATTTCTACTTAATATTTTATCACTGTTCCTTTTCTCTTCAATTCACGAACCTAGTCGACAGGACAATAATATCACGTTGGATCCAACTATTTCTACCATACGAAGGTATCCAAGTACTCTAATTCAGTCTTACTTACAAGCTAAATTATAGTGAAAGTATCGTTTTCAGAAGACAGATCAGATAAATCAAATGAAAAGAGTGATTGAAAAGTGAACAGAGATTTTTGCCAGTGTAAAAGGGGAAAGGAGGTTAGGATTCACCCGAAAATAGTAAACAGTGGATATATACTAAAATATAAATATCAGTCAAGTCTACTCATCTACGTGGCAGTGGCTTACTCACCCTTTTTCACCTCTTCTCTCTAATTCTTGTTTTTTTTTTTTTTTCTATAATCTTTCCTGTTCGCTTTTATGTGTATTTTATGTTCTACTTGTATGATAATCGTCGTGGATTTATTTCCCGGGTAAACACTAGAATGACGGTACTCCAACTATAACTGACAGTTGCCGTCTCGGACGTCAACGCAGTGAGACAGATTCCGTGACTCGCGTCAGGATTTTTAGAACACGTCAATATCCGGAATTGACTTTTTACTCAATGATCAAATTTATTTAATAAGCTGTTCGGGCGCCATTTGTGACGTTGAATTCGAATTTAGCGATTAAATCCCAACTCAACGGTCCGATGGACTAAATCACGTGATAGGTAGGCTTTTCCTACTGGAGTGTGCTTCTGCACAACAAAATTTCTCTCTTACCTTTAATTTTTTCTAGAAATGTTGTTCGGGCCAAATTATCTTTTTAATCCGATGGGAATCGCAGAATCTGTCTCTCTCTCGATCACTGAAAATCAACTGTATCCGGCAAGAGATAGTTCAAGAAAAGGATTGTTTGATTTTAACAATAGTATGGAATTTATTCATAAGAAAAGAAAATGGTTTTGTTCGGGCTTTACAACAGACAATCAAGATTTTGGTTCTCCTTTGGAGTTAGTATGAAAAATAAAGAACTTTAAGAAAACAAAATTATAAACAGAATTGTATTATCCCTGCGTCCAGAGATAATACCATACATCCACTCGGTTATTTAACAATTGTTCGGGCCTATGGTTTTTATATAATTTGTTAGATAAAAATATCTCGCACCAAGAAATATTGATTTGTTTTTATTTGATAGTATTCTCTCGAATTTTTAGAATTTGATTTATCTAAAATAATTGAAGATTATTTTGGATTAATTCGGATTTTATTTCGGTAATTTTTCAATGAATCGCAAGAGGGAGAATTGAAGATGGCGGCCTGGGGAATGCCAGGGACACGCTCCTTTCAACACTCAACTTTTCCCAATTTGGATTAATCTTTATCAACGACTGATTTATTCGAATTAATCTTCAATTAACCCTTTACGAGATTCCATTCAATTCCGGGCGCTTTTACTAATTTCTCGTTGTCAAATGTGGCTGTGAATCAACCACTGCCACTATGCACGTAAATATACCCTCTGTACTCACTCGAGATCTCGAATCGCCAGAGAAATATTCCCTCAACAGAAAATTGGCCTTATTAGCACTTTTCCCAGTTTTCCGGGTCTATCCCGGTATTGAAAATACCAAATAAGAATTAGCAAAGAATTGAACACAATATAAATAGTAATTGAAATGAGAAAACAAAGTAATAATTGAAATAAGTAATAGAATAGAAAAAGAGTTGTAGTTTGTTTTGTCGGTTCCACCAGAGTGACGAGAGCTCCTTGACGGTCTCGTAATATGGGTCAGTTCTTCTCCCCCAGACTCGTTCCACCAATCCGGGCTCTTTTACACGGGAATGTACCAATGGGCGTCTCGCTAGCTATTTGAGGGTAAATCCACATCAAGTATTTGGATCGATTTCCACAATTCACGGTCAAGGCGAAGTTGAGTGACTACTACAATCCATGGTAGGCATCTGTTTTATCACCTCCTCACCGGGACACCATCACCACTCCATACATCTCACTGGTTGCTTTAGAGTTGAACCCTTCTGGTCTTTCTCCAATCATCTCCCCAACAATTCTCTTCTCTTTTCCTCAGGAATAAGAGAGTATTATACATCTCTAAACTCCGTCCCTCGATTATCAAAATCCAAGATCATCCTACCGTCCGGGTGACATCACTCCGGCCATGCCATCCATACTGATACTCTCCCCCCCGAGGGTTCCTTCAATGACATCCGCACCAACTTCGCCCATTGACCCAGGCCTCACTACCTCACTCCAAAATACATACATCTCTCACTCTGGCCACTCTTCCTCCGGCTATGAGTGCACTCCCAGTGCCACATGTCTCCCCTCAGGCTCGTCCGCGAGTCACCAAGTTCTCTCCCACACAGATTATTTTGTCGAACTCCCAGCTCGACAGTAAGAGCGACGACAGTTCTTCGATGGTCCGGAACGAGTATGGAGTTGCACTGACTTCTGCCTCAGCTGTCACATCCCTCCTATCTCGTCCCTCAGTGGTTGATACATTACAGGCTACTAGACTCCGGTTATTTAGGTGAAGGAGAGAGACAGAGTACGCTCTCCAAGCGAATTATCTAATTTATCTCATATTCTAAGTGACCTTCGTCACACTATCATGACATTTTTTGTATCACTTTGAATCGTGAAAATATTTACTGTGAGATTATCAATTGTAATGATATTTACCGTAATATTATCGATTATAATAATATTTACCGTAATATTATCGATTATAATAATATTTACCGTAATATTTTGGCGTCATATTTTTAATCGTAATATTTTGACCGGCTACCTAGAACTTGTCTATTTGAGGGCAATTGATTTCCACAAATATCTGGAGTTGTATTCCCGATTAATGCAATGTCGGTCAGTCGACGCGTTTTAGGCATATTTGTGCGGTTTTTTGTCACTGTTTACTATTGAAAAAATTTTAACGATTATTCCGATGACGACTGTGAGGAAGTCTTCCTTCGACTGGCTTTTAGTGCACACTGCGAAGATTCGTAAGAGGCATTCTTATATTAAGAATACTATAATAATATTATTATTATAATAATATTATAATATAAATTATTATAGTATTTGCATCAATTTTTCAAACTAGTTCATCTATTTTCAAAGAGTACGCCTGTGAGGAAAATAATAAATATACGTATTAATCGTTGAGGGATCACCCCATCTCTAGCATCTCACTTGCTCTACAGTGGTGCCCTATAGGTCGAGTGGTATTACACTCACGGTATAACTACTCGACAGTGAATAGTACATTTCATGCCCGAGTCTTGGAAAACAGATCATCCTCCCCCACGTGCAAGATTGCCTTCCGAGCCGGAGGCGAGGATGGCAAGCACGTGGGGGAGGGTGATATGTGTTCCATGACGAGGCGTGAACATTGAAAAAAACCGACATATTTGACGTTTAACCTATTGATATTGATTCTAACTCGGTTCGAACGAGCGGCCCCGCCTTCTCCTTCTCTTTAATGAGAACCTCCGTCCTCCTTCATAGGACTATCCCGAACTGACGAAAAAAGTCTGTCGAAAAAGTCGGGTTGTATTTGATTTATCATGAAATTTTTCATGATAAATTTTTTTTTTTTTTGGCGTTATGTTATCAGAATTTTCTGATTTTGAAGTTTAAGTCTTAAGGAGGAAGACGAGCAAAAGTCGAAATTGAAGTTGAAGTTGAAGTTAAAGTTAAAGTTAGAGTTATAGAGTTGAAGTTTAAGTCTTAAGGAGGAAGACGAGCAAAAGTCGAAATTGAAGTTGAAGTTAAAGTTAAAGTTAGAGTTAGAGTTATAGAGTTGAAGTTTAAGTCTTAAGGAGAAAGACGAGCAAAAGTCGAAATTGAAGTTGAAGTTGAAGTTAAAGTTAAAGTTAGAGTTAGAGTTATAGAGTTGAAGTTTAAGTCTTAAGGAGGAAGACGAGCAAAAGTCGAAATTGAAGTTGAAATTGAAGTTAAAGTTTTTTTTTTTTTTTGATGATAGTCCTATGAAGGAGGACGGAGGTTCTCATTAAAGAGAAGGAGAAGGCGGGGCCGCTCGTTCGAACCGAGTTAGAATCAATATCAATAGGTTAAACGTCAAATATGTCGGTTTTTCAGCGCTGCGCGCCATAAAAAGGGCGTTTTCCCGGTCCCACGACACGAAAATGATATTTTCCTGAATACTGAGGGGAATGACGGGCTGGATGGAATTTTTTATCTATATGTTTCTTGTGGATACTCGTCTTCTGCATGAGCTTGAAATTTTTTTTTATTTCTGTTCTATGGTCGTGACCAGAATCAATTCATGAAATGCATGGAAAAATTCAAAATATTCCTTACTTCCTTTTTCATTTTTTGTGATAAATATGAATGTTTACATACATCAATTTCATGTTTGTTTGTTATAATCATGTGTGGTGCATTGACAAATAAAAAATGATGAAAGAAAAGCCAATTGAACTAGGCAAGATTAATTATTGATTACTTGAATCAAATCGATGATGAATTAATTTGATTCACTCGAACCCAACTCAATGTTCTTTAATCGCATTGATAAATAACTACCCCATGGTTTTTCAGTGGTTCCGTTTCCGTACAATATTTCATAAATTATGCAATTTTAAGATAATTTTTATGATATGCTATTAGCTTTTAGTTTATATAAATATGAGCATTAATAGTAGATATCCACTTCCATTCATATAGATAGAGAGCCCATTGAAAATTACAAAATATTAATTACGATTACGAACATGGGACAAGATTAAGGAAAATGAACAAGGGACAAAAATTGTAGAGCTCATCAAGATCTACGAGATATATCTGTAATGGCAAGGGGCGCGCGGAGACGGAGGGGCGTGTGGCAGTGGTGGGGGCCTCCAAACTGGAATATTATGGAATATGGAGAATATTCCATAAATCTTAAAACATTCCCAACACCGTTAATGTTGAGAATTTGAAAATAACGCAAGAATAAAAATTTTTTTGAATACATCAAAAACTAGTGGTGCATTGTTGGTCGCTCGCAAGCTCGCTCCCATGGTGGCTGTCACCCGTTCAGGCCACAAAAAAAACTTCCCGGTTCGTCAGAATTGCCTGAGGATCTCCTAGGCTAAGGCCTTTGTTATATCCAAAATTAAGGGGTCGGGAGGCCCCGCAAATTTTCTACGCAAAAATTGTTTCTGAATTAACGTTACAAAAATATTTTGAGTCGGAGTGATGCTCATGGACTCGCTCCCGAAGAAGTCTAGATTTTTCTTGGATCAATCTTACCTTTAGCTTATTCTGAGTTTAATTTCTCCTCTCTCGTTTTGAGATTCGAGATGTTATGTTAGGAGGAATAAACGGGATAAAAGTCAAAATAAAGTGGTTGAACAATGATTGAATTTTAACACAGTACCTTTTTATATTCTTGACTTAGAGTTATAAATGCCAATGTTACTACAAAATTAGTCTGTATTCAGAGTAGATTTGAACTGAGTGCTATATGAGCGCGAAGGTTTGAATGAATACAGCCTTTACAGAATTCTTAAAACTACTTACAATTTGTTGCGGTTGTTGCTGGACTTTCTACAGGATATACAGCAGTCCTTTGATGGGTTTTGGTTTTATTTATTGATGTATTCAACAATCAAAAAGAGGTTTTACTGAGTTGAATTTTATAACAGTGTGGAGACAATGTTTCGCTACTCACACTGGGGTTTAAACACGGGCTAGTTCCCTAGTAGAAATGGTGCCTCGTCGGAATCTCGTTTCTATCCCGATGTGCGAGGTTGCGAGATCGGAGCGAGGTCGGTAATCGAGACAGGAACGAGCCAGTTTGTGACTCGTAAGTGGCCCGTATCGAACCAGAGTAGCGAACCAACGCGTCGACGTCGAAACGGGTAAATAGTTCCAGTTTGTTTCGGTGTTAAAAACTACGAATAATTGGAATTGAAAAAATGATACATCTACTAGTTGTATTATATAAATTTCATCTCAAAATTTATTGCATGTATTTTCTTCTTACATTAAATCAGTTTATATGGCACAACAATCTAAATTAATCATTTCTATAAACGGTTTTTTGAAGTGAAATAGGGGTGTGCGAATAGTTGATGAATCGAATCGAATTGAATAGTAAAATTCAATTCGAATTTCGAATTGAATATTCGGATTTTTCGAATTATTCGAATTACCGAATTATTCGGGAAATTCGAATAATTATTCGAAAAATTCGAATAATTATTCGAAAAATTCGAATAATTACTCGAAAAAGTCAAATAATTCGAATTAGAATCATTCAAATTGTTCTAATCAGTAAAAAGAAAAATTGGGATGTTCCATTGGAATTCTGTGTATTCCTGAAGTATTCTACTGTCAAAAAATTTCCTCAGTTCTTGCGCTCATTACCTTGTCTTAGTCTTTGTTTCAATAAGAAGATAGATATTAATTCTTGAGACTTTTTATTAATCACAATTTTATTCTTTATCATTATTATAAGTACGAAATTATTAAAGATAACCATGAGTAAGATCAGTTCACTTGAATGCAAGTAGTGGAATTGTGAAAAGAGATGAGTTATTTTCAATTGGAGATCAATTTTTAAAGAATTTCTCGAAATCTTAGAGAGATAACGAAATCTTGGTGACGATCTCTTCTGCACAACGGAGTGAAAACAGTAGTAAATGTCTCTATGAAAATCTCGCTATTCCCCATAGATTCCAAGTTCTCCAATCAACAGTCCCCGCCAACAATTGACACTAGAACAATTGATGAATAAAATATCAATATTCTTAAAGATAATTGATGAATGAATGAATTCATTGAAATGAGGATCAATATATACACGGTTATGAGAATTCATAAGTTTTTGTTAAGAAAAATTATCATCTCCATATTTTCCGGAAGTAACTTCGTTCTTCTGTCATCATCTACTTCTCCACATGTTGAAAATAGTCTCTCACTGTCGATCGAAGATGCTGGTAGACTGAGGTATCTCCGAGCCAAAAAAGCCAAATTAGGGAATACTCCAGCATTATTTCGCCACCAGTCAATTGGATTGTCTTCTTTTTCCAAGGATGAAACTAACAGATATTTACCAATTTCTTCCTCCGTAGCTGCTTTGGGATCTTGTGGGGCAGATGACTGTTGTTCAGTCGTGTCCATCATAAAAGCCCAGAAATCAGATTCATTTGCTGCGGAATCAGAATAATTGATATCAATATGGGTTAGAGTCGTAAATTGTAAAAGAAAAAAGATCGAGAGAAAATTTTTTAATTATGTTGCGAGTCAGTGAAGGAAAGACGTTTCTTGTAGAAAAAGTTCATGCGCTCAAATGATCTAGATGCATTTCTCTATGAACCTCGTTGTCTCCGCTATATCTACATGATCACCGATATGGCATATTCGTTGCTCCATTTTGAAAGAAATTACGATTGGGAACTTACATTGATTGGATTTCTGGCTGCTATTGGATGGGTTTTGGCTGGATACCGATTGGCTACTGCACATAAATTCTTTTTCGATCTCTTCTAAGATTAAATCTACTACTTCTTGACGCCCGTCTTTGTCGAATAAAGTGGCCTTGAATCTGGGGTCCAGAAACGTAGCTTTCCTCTGCTCATCCAACTGTGGGAATCTGGCTGCTATAGTGTCTTCCAGTTCTCCAGTGAAAGTCGCAGATAGTGATTCTTTTTCCCATCCCTTACGAAGGTTTTCAGTTTGTAAGTAATCCCTTTAATTAATGGAATCACCATGCTAAACGTAGGGTATTTATTACCCGAAGCCTTCTCAGTTGCGAGATTTAATGGCTCAAGGACTTTCACCACCTTCTCTAGTTCATCCCACTCATGGCCACTGAGGGTATCTTTCAATGTCGTGTTGGAAATGGCTTCTGTGAGGGATTTTTTCACTTGCACCATTCGATTTAACATGAAATATTCGCTGTTGAACCTTGTTGGTACCATCTGGATAAGGTTCGAAGGATTTTCGACTCCTCTCTCCATTTGAGCAGTCCTCAATGCTCTCCTTGCTGGTTGAGAATGACTGAAGTGGGTGACAATTCTACGAGCCTGTGGAATTCAATGAAAATAATATCAGAACGTGGGACATAGAAAGTATCTTAAGAGAACATTCCATCCAAATATCTGAGAATCCCGAATGGAGAGTGCAATAAATTTAGTAACAATAAGGTGAGCCATCATAAATGGAATGGTTGATTTTAGGAGGGAATATTCTTTCTGCAAATCATGCAAATCATTACCAAATCACCAATTATAAAAATAACTATACATATATATAACTATTCCACAGAGATCTTTGAATTTGTATGAGTTGAAAGAATTTGTTTTCAATCCGTACTTTGGCGAGTAATTCTTTCAATTCTAGAGTTGCTTCTTTTGCATCTTTAAGAGATAGATTGAGAGTGTGTGGGAAACAATAGATATTATTCCAGCCACCCATAGAAACGGCTGCTGTGATGTTATTAGCATTATCCGTGACGAAGAACTTTGGGACGTTGGGCAAATCCAAATTCCATTCATCCAGCATACTCTCCAACTTGCTGGTCAGTAATGGTGCAGTATGGCTCTCGTGTACATGTTTCAGGCCCAATGTATAATTTTTCAGTATGAAATTAGATGTAAGATAATGACATGTCAGGGATAAATAAGGATGACCAAATTGGGACGTCCAGCTATCAGTTGTAAACGCTATACAATTAATCCCATTCGCCAAATCTTCATTCAAGTCTTCCTCAACCTTCCTCTTGACTTCTTCGAAGAGTTCTGGCAAGAGGTCTCGTGAAATGTGTGTACGATCCGGCGGAGCATATTCTGGAGCAAAGTATTCCAGTAATTCTCTAAACCCTCTTCGATTAACGATTCTGAAGGCTTCGAGATCCAAAACAATCAACCTCGTTACTAGTCGATCAATCTCTTTCTTCTTTGCCTCACTCATTTCACCTCTTCGTCTCTTTGATGCCGTTCTTTCATCATCATGACGTTTCCTCTTCTGTTGTTCAGCATTGCACAAAACCCACTCAGCTGGATGTTTCGTTTTGAGATGATTGAAGAGTGGAGTTGTGGTACCTGAAGAAGTCGAAAGGAAAAAATTTGAATTTTATATAATTCCAGATTCTTAGTTTCACAATTTTTTAATAGTTGGAAAAATGATCAAAGTAAAACAGCTGCAAATGATCCCGAGTATTATATTTTCATTCGTCAAAATCATGATTTTTTTTTTTAATAAATAAATTTCCGAGAAAAAAAAATATCCTCCAAAAGTTAGTTATGCTCAGATGATCTAGAATCACCTGAAACGTAAAGATTTCTCATTCATTGCTTAGAGAGTGTTTTTACGACCTTTTGGTTCAAATTTTCAAATTTTCAAAATTTCAAATAAGTTATAAAAATTGATTCATAAATTAAAAAAAAAAAATGTTCTTCAAAGTAGTGCTCAGATGATTCAGAATCATCTGAAACGCGGAGATTACTTATCCCCAGGAGAGGTGTACATACGTCGTTTTGCCTCGAATTACAAAAAAAAATGTCAAAAATGGTCAATACGACCTTCTGGTTGAAACCACGCGATAATCAATGTTGATGATTCAGAACTTGTCATGAGGATAAACCAGAGTCGCGATAAAAAAAAACACTATCCATAGGTACTCGGGGCTTGAACCCCTGTTCTCTAGAGTGGTCTGTTGAGAAGACTTGATCAAATCACCACTACTCATGAACTAAATTTTTCACGGAGACAAAGCTTTTTATTCTGACAAAAATGCTTGAATAAACAAAGCTAACCCTTTCCCTTATTCTCAATACGCAATACTCATTAGTCCATGCAAAATCAGAGCATAGAAAGTGTGATGCAACTATTCCTGCGATGTCCCAGTAAATAATGAATAAATCATCTCATGCATTACCGCTTAGTACAACCAATATATTGATACTCACCTTTTCGTATCTTAAGTATGGATCCACACTCATTGCACCTCCCACATTTGATGCTTTCCTCTGTTACTTCAGTGAAATACTCCCAAGCTACACTTTTTTTCGAGTTGCTCATCAATTCTACATCATTTGCCTCGTCATCTGATAGATCACGTGAACTATCACTTTCGTTGCCACTCATTTTAAACCCAGGAGTAATAAAAATCAATAATCAAAATCCGAAATATCTTGAATTTATTCACTGAAACTTGCTTTCGTAATGACACGTTCGAACTTGTCAGAAGAAATATGGCGCCTGTAGGTATGTGAACAATAACAACCCAATGATCCGAGCATCAGCGCCACCATGTCAATATTTCCAAGCTTCTGAATATTGTATGCATGGCGGTAAATTTGAATTTCTTCCTCTTAATCATTAATTTACAGTATTTAAATGGTGGAAATAATCCAATTTAACCATTTCGATGGATAACGTTATTGAAAGACTGTAAATTATAGTCCTCAATCATTCGAATTATTAGATATTTAGAATAAGTAAATAATGGAATAATAGAGAACAATAAGATAAGTTTAGGGTGTGTTTTGAAATAGTAAAGAGGTTATAATGAGTTTTCAGTTGATATTTCTGGATGGGAGTGGTTGAATAAAATCAATATAGAGATTTTTATGAATCCCCACGCTTCTATAAAAAAAGTTCTTACAAAAATTCCATTATCTCTCATCGATTCGAAGATATTGATAAAAAAACAGTTATGGAAAAGAATCAACCATTTTGTGCAGTAAACTGGGGAATAATTTTTTTTTTCGAACGCATCTCGGAACCGGATGAAGATAGCAGAGTTTTAATAAAGACTTTTGTTGTAAACCTCAGTTGACTTTACAAAAAATGTTTGTACAAAAATTTCTGCCATCTCCCTTGGATTTCGAGATATTTTCGGGAAACTGGGAGGCGATTAGGAACATGAAGTGCGCTGATAAATGCGGTGAGAAAACAATGGATAACTTGTCAATTAACCAATTAGGAGCCGAAATTTTTGTGTCCCCCCGCGCGCACTACAGGTTCGTAATCGGTGCCCTGTCTCCAAGCGAACTAGACTAGTTTATCACTTCACTGCTCGCATCATTGGACTATTCAGTTGATGCCGGAATTATTTGAATAATTATTCAGGGAATTATTTAATCAGCTAGTGCATTATGCGCGCTATCGCGTGCAACGAACTTCCAGTGAGCGCTAAAGCGCATAATAATTAAAAATTTTCTGCATTTCCATCTATTTGCTCACTAACAGGGAATGGGTCGAAAATTTGAAAATCAATTTATGAAAAGGCCGTTATCTTGAAATTTCATGAAAACTAATTGAGATAGCGACTTCTAGACTGTTGCAATCGATTTGTGAGCTGATTCTGCGTCTAGTGAAAGGCCAAAACCGAGATTTGTATGATTAAAAGAGGGTTTTCCAGGGGAAGGGTAACCGCGGTGGGGTGGATAGGTCAAAAATGTGAAAGTTCAATTATGATCGTGTGAACTGCGCGTAGTTAAATGCAAATGAAAAAATAACATCCTCGTAGTTATGGAAATCATTGATTGATTCATCGACCAATCAGAAGACGAATAAAAAGTCAATAATCAAATCGATCATCCATTGTCAATCAACTTTATGATAAAGGATCATTCAAATTATTCGAACTATTATGCGAATTATTCGAACTATGATGCGAATTATTCGAATACCCGAATAATTCGAGTAAATCGAATAATTTGAATCGAATTCGAATTGAATTATACGAAATTTCGAATATTCGCACACCCCTAAAGTGAAACTTCTTTAGGCACGGTAGAGCGAGTCGACAATACAGCGTGAAAAGAAACGGAGGAAGGGTACTCGGGCTGTAACAAAAAAGAGGGGAGGGTTGTGACGAAAAGTGGTGATAAAGCATGTGGAAGGCCATGAGCCGATCCGCCAGAGGGTCAGACAGTCCTCCCATCACCTGAAATTGTTGATGTAGAAGGAAGTGGATGAGATGCTCAGAGATGGGATCATCAAGCCATCAGAGAGCGACTAGAATCACCCAGTCGTCATGGTGAAAAAGGCCAACGGGAAGTATCGATTCTGTATCGACTTCCGACGGATGAATGAGGTGACCAAAAAGGACGCCTACCCGGTCGCAAATATGACTGGCATCTTAGATGAGCTAAGACAAGCCAATTATATTAAGACATTGGATTTGAGCGCTGCCTACTGGCAAATACCGTTGACCGAAGAGTGAAAAGAGATCACTGCATTTACAGTGCCTGGAAAGGGGTTTTTCCAGTTCGAACGTATGCCATAAGGTTTGACGAATGCCCCCGCAACATTCCAGAGAGCGTTGGACAAGTTAATTGGTCCAGAGATGTACCCACACGTCTTCGTCTACTTGAACGATAGCATTATCGTTTCAAATACGTTCGAAGAACACCTTATGTGGTTGGGAAGAGTCCGCGACAAGCTGACGGACCACGGTTTAATCATAAACCGTGAGAAGAGCGTATTTTGTCGGTCCGAAGTGAAATACCTCGGATTCGTCGTGAATAGCGAAGGGCTACAGGTCGACCCCGACAAGACGTCGGCAGTAGTAGAGTTCCCGGAACCCAAGAATCTAAAACAGATTCGCCGTTTCCTCGGGATGGCTTCCTGGTACCGACGATTCATACCAGAGTTTGCTACAGTGGCCCAACCACTGACGCGCCTAACCAAGAATAACCAATCTTGGGTATGGGGCGAAGAGCAGCGAGCGGCTTTCAGCGAGCAGCAGGCCGGACACCAAGGTGTTGATAAGACCTGCCAACGCTTGGCCAACCAATACTATTGGCCAGCGATGTTTGAGGACGTGACGTCGTATGTAAGTACGTGTCACGAGTGTCAGCGTTGCAAAGTGCAACAGAGAGCACCGATCGGATTGATGGGGCCTCGAGCAATCGAGAAACCCTGGTCAAGAATATCGGCAGATATCATGGGTCCCTTTACACGCAGTAAAGCGGGATTCGTGTATATCTTAGTGATCCAAGACTTCTTCACGAAGTGGATCGAAGTACGCCCACTGCGAAAAGCCAATGGTGCTTCGATTCGGAAGGCAATAGAGGAGACAATCATCTATCGATGAGGTGCTCCTCGAGAATTGCTGACGGACAATGGTACCGAGTTGGTAAACCGAGACATAAAAGCCTTGATTGCCTCTACGAACATGAAGTATCGGACGACGCCGCCGTATCACCCGCAAGCGAACCCTACTGAAAGGGTCAATTGCTCGCTGAAGGCAATGATACGAACGTATGTAGAATCAGATCACCGTGATTGGGACTGTCACTTGGATGCATTTCGATTTGCATACAATACGGCCCAACATAGTTCTCTGAAAGCCACGCCCGCTTTCGCCAATTTTGGCAGAGAGCCAGAGCCGGCGAATTCGCTGAAGCGAAAGCTAGAGGGGGACGTAGAAGTCGAAGAGACTCCTACGGAAGCATGGATCGAGCACATGAAGCGCGACGATACCTTGAGGTTGGCGTTTCGCCACGCATTAGCGGAAGCTAATGATAGACAGGCGTAGGCATATAACTTGCGTCGTAGACAAGGCGAGTATGAGGTCGGCGAGTTAGTTTCAGCTCGCAACCACGAGCTGTCGAGTGCTGCGAAGCATCGTTCAGCAGCCCTGAACAAACCGTTCAGTGGACCTTTCGTGGTGACCAAAAAGTACTCCAGAAACTTCTACGAAGTTTCTGATATGGCTGGTCGTAATCCCAAAGGCGTAGCTATAGGGGATATGGAACCCTATAAGGAAGCCTTGGAAGACCCTCTGGTTGAAGAATCAGAGACAGAAGACGAGGAGAATTCGTCCTGAACCGGCAGGTTTCGGGTCGAAACCTCTCCTATGGAGGGAGGTGTGTAACGAGATTTTCTCGCCACGTTAAAATACACCTTGAAAGGGTTCTAGGAGTTTATTTCCCCAACAAAAATTTCCCGGAGAAAATTTCCCGGAAAAAATTTCCCCGGACAAAATCTCCCCTGGAAAAAATTTCCCCCAAAAAAATTTCCCCCAACGAAAATTCTCCTGGAAAAAAATTCCCCGGAAAAAAATTTCACCGCAAACCCCGGGACTATAACGGCGGGAGCAGCTTATCATCAAAATGTGTGTTGTTCCCCTCCCCCACCCCCCCCCCGGCGGCCACCCCAAACGTCTGTACAAATCTGTTGTCCGGAAAAAATTTTTCCAGGGGAATTTTTCCCAGGGAAATTTTTTCCAAGGGAAATTTGTTCCAGGGGAAATTTGTTCCAGGGGAAATTTTTTCCGGGGAAATTCTGGCGGGGGAATTTCTTCCGGGAAATTTTTGTTGGGGAAATAAACTCCGGTCACCCCTTGAAAGTGGATGAGTGAGTAGAGTTTGGGAGTAGAGTATGAGAGAGAGACAGGAGGAGGCATCTGACGTCAGCCGAACAAGGCTCGACTGACGGTAAATAGATCATGGACGAGAGGGGATACGCCAGTTCGGGTGGATTGAGCTTCCCACTCTACAAAGTGACCGTTTTGTTATGCTATCGCTAATTTAGTATTCGTGCAGTTGTGGTTGGGTAGAATAGGGCCGACGTACAGGCTTCCCAACTGTGCGGTGTTAAAGGCTCCGCACACTTAGCCTAAGGACGGACGGGCAGGTGTAAGAACTGCCGCTTCCCCTACTCCGAGGAGATTGATGTCGGGCCAATCAGGCTGGTCAACGTCGAGAGAACGTAGCTCGAGTGGTACTGGAGTGAGAAGCCTAGACTGGGAAGTTAAGCTCTGGGAGATTTCTGGTTAGTTCAGAATGGGCGTTCGTACAGAGCGGAACAGCAGAGATGACTGGCGAGTTATCGAGAGGCGTCACCTCGCATCGAGCGGGAAGGCGAGCAGAGGGAGATGCTCCTGCATCTTCCGAGTAGAGAATAGCGCTGGTTTCCGGTCGCGTGGAATGTTACGTGGCCGGGCTTCGGATCTTCCGGCGAAACGATTGGGTGTTGGAGTGGACGTGTAGGTCGGGAGTTAACAGTGTCTCTGGCTGGGCCTTCGTCGCATTCGCCTCCTGGTCAAAGTAGTCAGGGGATTTGTCTCGCGATGATATTGCTGTTACCGGATGTGGAGGGAAACCGCGTGGGCGTGTAGATTGGGAGTTAACAGTGTCTCTGGCAGGGTCTTCGTTACACGTGCCTTCACATTCCGGGCCCCGAGGGGTTAGAAGGATTCGCAAATCGGTCAAGGCCACTCGCCGTTAGTAATAACTCCGAGTGCGAGAATCCGCCGATCGGGTAGAAATAACCCAAAGACGAAGTACACGAGACTATTTGTCGGTTGAGAGAAGAATTCTCTCCGTATTCGCCGTCGGAGAAGTGAAAAAAGGCCCGATGAGTGAGCGGAAGCACTCCTAACATGGTGGACCTCGCCCCTGTACCGTGAAATACTGATGCTAGCGTGGCATCCGTGGTTCCCGTCCACGAGAAGTCCTCCAGGTGACGAGTTTTCCCTGGAGGCCGGTTTAGTTAGGTTTCCCGGATAAAATCTAGCTGGCGACCAAATCGTAGCGATATGAGGAATGGGTAAAGAGTAGTTTGGGATTATTTCCCCGGTGAAAAACTGGAGGAAAATCCCTTACAAACTATTTAATAAATTCATCCATAACTCATCTGCCTTAACTACAGCACCTCTCCCCCTTATCCTATCCCTGGCGCAATCTGCAGCCCACTGGTCTAACACGTCGTTTATCTCATATATAATCCATCGGACTGTTGTTATTGTTGTCCTACTCTCTTCCGCGACGTATTCTTGTGCATAGGTATCGTTGTGTAAATATAACACCATGATAATAAAGACTTTTTATTCCGATTTTCATTCTCGAAAATCATGAGCCATGAAAAATGCTGAGAGATTTGTCACATTTCATTTTCCTCCGTTTACGGTGCGAATCAATAATAATTTTGCTCTTCCGACATCGAAATAATTTTAACTCAAAATCTGTGTATATTTCATTGTCACAGGTTGGTCAACGAGCAGAAGATTTTATTCCACCCTTCTCTCTGCGGAATTCAATGATCAGCTGATCACTCCTCGCAGTGTCGTAAAATTCTTCCAGGATCATAATTGATGACTCACCTCTGCTGAATAACCCGGTGAAAAATCCTTTTTAATTTTTGTTCGAAATTTGAATTTTTCTTCGAAATTTAATCCAATTTTTTTCAAGATTATCTCAAGAGTTTTTCGAGACCGACACTTAAAATTTGTCGGATTATTTTTGAAACTAGCGAACGGGTGCTTCGCACCTGCCGCTAGATTAGATTATGTTACATCATTTTATTTTATTCTTTGCGGCTCTTCCTTCCCTACAAAATTAGATTAATTTAAGTTCATTCGATATTTTTTTTCATTCAGACATTTCCGTCGTGTTTCTGTTTAATTATTTCACAATTCATTAGGTATCAATTCAATTTCAAAGAGAATTAGAATTTCGAGATGAAATGTTTTTACTGGTGTGATTTTTCTTCTTTATAATTTTCCTCCATATGTTATACCAATCGCTTATATTACATATATTGCTTAAGGATGTTCTCCCCCTATTCCCAATTTTTTTCTGTTTTTTGGAGATTTCCCACGAATTATTGATCGGATTGATATACAAAAATGTAAAGTTTTTTCGCTATATCATTGTTTATTGATTCACAAAGTTTCATGATTGTAAACCCATTTTTTTGCGTTTTCACTACCTTTTTATGGAGATTTGCCAAACTTTAGAAAAAAAGCACAAAATGAAGGCTACGATGATGAAACTTTGTGAGTCAATGAACAATGATATAGTGGAAAAACGTTACATTTTTGCATATCAATCCGATCAATAATTTGTGAGAAATCTCCAAAAAACAGAAAAAAATAGGGAATAGGGGGAGAACATCCTTAATAGGAGTTTTGCCTCAATGATGATTGCATCCATGTAATCCGATAGTACAAGTGGACGGAACTTATATCGACGACTATATATTCAATGATTCAAGGAAAATTACTCCAATACTTCCATATACAAAGTGACTCATTATTCCACTAACTCGCATTTTGAAATTTTGAGATTTATCATCGAAATGTCCACTAGCCACGATTATACCGTAATCGACTATTGTACCTGCCAAACTGTCAAATTTTCGTCAATGATCGCCATTACTTTCTCTGATTATTATCAATTATCATACGTAGACAGAAAAGTTACGTAAAAATTACGGTCCGAAACGTGATCGTGGGGCGGAACGCAATTTCCTAAAAAGTACGTTGTATGGGAATCTTTAAGAATCATTCGGTAAAAATTAGGATACTCGGTTCCGTAAAATTTTCTACACGACATTGTAATTGTTCTCTGACTTTTTTTTCTCAATTATTCATGCAGAATGATACTTTGATTAAATTTCAATGACATTAGAAAATCGAAAACTCGAGAATAAAATAACGGCAGAAGTCTGAATTAATCTGAGTGGGAAGGCCCAACCTTGCTACCCAATCAGGCAGATTGAGAAAATTTGCACCTCGTAGCGTAAAAACTATTTTCTTTGACAACATAAAATTTACCGAACTGTGTATATCGTAAAAAAAAACAGTAAGAACCTGTGACGGTATGAGTTTTACCCGGAGGTAAAACTCAAGGTTAAAGGGTAGTACTCTTTGTTGGTGATAGGCTTGAAAACTCTAAAGCTCCCTTTCTAGCTATTATAATTATCCTTTATTCACTCCGCCTCGGCTAACTTTGGCGGTGAGCTCACGGAGGATGTCGGATGGAAGGATATGAAGGGTTAAGGTGTTATTGAACACTCGCGTATTAATTGGTAAAGTATGGTATATTCACGATAGTTGTTAAAATACACGACAATGTTCGTAAATGGGTCGGTATACGAGTAATTAAGATGTTAGCTCGACTTGGAACTTGGACTCGATATTATTATCTTTTGGCTGAAGGCCTGAGCCTGGAGATGTTTGCGACTCCACTCCCTATCGTACTCTAGTCTCTGGTGAGTCCAGAAGATCCACCAAACCTCACCAAAGTTCCAAGTTGCTGAGCTAAGCAGTGTCACGGTTTTTTCCCACTAATACTCTTTTGTGCCATCATTGACACAACCTAAGACAGTCAAACAGTTTAGGCCACCTGAACTGGACTTGCAAAAATCGTGGGACTGCTTACCACGATGTCCGAATGACACCGTGGGACTGCTGACCAAAGTCTGGATAGCAGGAAAGAGAAATCACATTTCTCATTCCTCTCATCCAGCTATTGTTGAACTTTTCCATTAATTCATAACTAAATCGACGTATTGGTCCCAATGCGTCACAAATCACTTGAAAATTCCGAGAAATGGAGTAATCTCCATCTTTTTTGCGTACTTTCTACTGAAACCTCAGTAAATTTGATCTTTTCAGAGAAAATTACGGAACTTTAACTGAATTTTCCGGAGTGAGCCGTAAAATTTACAGTTGACTTCGTATTTGTGCCCTAATTTTCAACGAAAATTCGCCGGAATCAAATTTTAGCCCATGATTACGTGACTCCTCACGTAATTTTTACTGAACTTTTCCCTCCGTATGGAGTTCATAATATCAGAACTCCTCTGATATTATCTATACCACAAAGATGTTCTATGTGCATTACCATTTTCTAAAATTGGGATGATTCTGTTCGTTTTCATTTCAATTTCATGAATGGAAAGGGACTCAAAATTATTCGATAACTTTCAAATTTTAAATTCTATTAGAATTTGGAATCTTTCTAGATAGACAACCCCAGCCTCCTGTTTCGAAATGTTCCCTGCATTCAATGTACCATGCTTACTTCATATATGACTTTTTTATTTGATCGCTAGAATTAAATTTCAATTCATTGATCTTCCGAAATTGAAGTATATTCCCATATTTTTCATTGCTGTCGACGCATTTTAATAATGAACATGTAGGCGACAGCTCCGATGCGGCAGATGTCAAGCTTCCGAAGAAATGGATCATCATAATTGGCGTTTCCGCTCTTCCGAATGGATTTCGGATCACCGGAAAAGCCATTGTGATTGATTTAAAAACAACAGGCAAACACAACCATGTGAGAGCAGGATATGACTTCATCAAATGCGTTGAATATTTTTCATTTCCCTGGCTAATAACAAAAGTTCAATATCTCCGTGACTATATAATCATCTGATTTTGCTCATCTAAAATACCAACTTTTAGTGTAGAAACAGAATGCTACCGAATTTCAACTCCCGACTCCAATTTAATCTTAAGCTATCATGCATAGTTTAAGTGCAAATTTGAACTTATTCTTTCAATTGCTTCTGAAGTTATCCTGCATATAAGTGACTTAGGGGAAAACCGGAAAATGGCCGATATCTTAAAAATTTCCTGAGAATGGGTATATATATGTTGATTGATCTAGATAGGAATCATTGAGACAAGTATTTTGAAGACACAAAAATTGAAATCGGTTCAGTAGTTTCTGAGATATTAAACAAAACAATTTTACACATAAAGTATCTTCGACCAATCAGCCGATTGAGCCCATTCATAATACCAATCTTTGTTCTCATAAGATTTAAAATCTTAGCAAGTTTGAACTTTTTCATTCAATTATATTTGAAGTTATTGTGCGTACAAGGAATTTAGGGAAAAAATGGAAAATGACCAATACCGTGGGTGCACCAGTTACCGGACGGGTACCGGTTTCCGGACATCGAGTCAATACGTGGCACTTATTTCGATATTAAGGGAATAATTAATTAATCAAACACTCGTTTTGAGTCCTGAGGGTCATGTAGTAAAAGGAATTTATGATGTAAGTACTATCAAATGGAAAGAAGACGGCCAAATGCTCAAGTGTCCGGAAACTGGTACCGAATCCTTGAGCGTCCGGTAACTGGTACATCCACGGTATCTCAAAAACTTTCTATGAACGGGTATACATATTTTGATTGATCTGAATGGGAGTCGTCGAGACGAGTATTTTGAAGAATTGAAATCGGTCTCGTAGTTTTCGAGATATTGAGGAAATAGTACATTGTGCAACTAGTGCGTAAAATAGCACTTTTTCGCACGAGTGTTTGAAATCACACGAGGTGAAAAAGTGCTACACGCACGTGTTGCACATACTATTTGTTGCAAACCTGCCCAAAGTTTGCTTTGAGGGACCGTTTGGAGGGCAAAGTGTTTGTTTTGTGCACGGAGTGCGTAAAATTCAAGATCGTGCGTGAAATGAAATTCAAGTGCGTAAAACGAAGTTTTACGCACGAGATTCATTTTACACACGATCTGTGAATTTTACGCAACAAACATTTTACGCACGCACAACGGTGCCGAAAAGTGAACTTTTACGGCAGGTGTTGCAAAAAACGATTTTTCGATGAATGGCCACATCTCAGGAACCTTCCAGTCGATCAGGCTGAAATTCGACACGGAGCTGCATCTCAATGATACCAATTATACTACGAGTCTCGTTCTCGATGATAATAATATTATAATAATGTTATCATGCTTGTCATGCTCACATTACAACGAATTCAACGCATAAATTTAAATTTCTTCCCGCGACACACGTCACATCATGTCGCTCAATCCCAGCCAACTTCATATTGTTTCGTTGTGCCGACGCATCGGAACGTGTTTTCAACGTATATCGCTATGGGAAATAGTGAAAAGTACGAATAAATTATTAAAAAATGTCAAATCACAAGAGAAGACTCGAGATCATGATCAAATGATCGCGCGTGCGCGCGCGCGCGCGTGTGTGTGTGTGTGTGTGTGTGTGTGTGTGTGTGTGTGTGTGTGTGTGTGTGTGTGTGTGTGTGTGTGTGTGTGTGTGTGTGTGTGTGTGTGTGTGTGTATAGGGGTATGTATGTGGCCAGAAAGTTTGTCCAACGATATCTCGTGAACACATGATGCGATCGAGGTCTTTAATGACGTAATCGAAGCGTCTTCCTTCAACTTAGATCGGAAAAGTTTTTGGAGAAAATCGGTCCAGTCGTTCTCCAAATTTTCCAAAAAAACATGAAATGAAATTTTTTTTTCTTCGATTTTGTTTTTTTGTTTGTTTTTCGTTTTTTTTTCTTTTTTCTTATTTGCGCCGACCTTGAAGCGTAAGCGGGTTTAATTGGAGAGGTAGGAGGGAGTTGAATGTGAGGAAACATTGGAAAAACAAGCCGGGAAGTTGTGGTTGCGACCCGCTCAGCGGGTCACATCCAGTCAAATCCACTACTACTAACGCGTCGACCAGGGGAGCGAGCTTACGAGCGACCAACAATATGAGTATAACTGCCACACCACTAATTTCAGATCAAATTCATCATCTGCTAACTATACGCCATTTCAAAAATAAATAATTATAAATAAACGATGAACTTCTAATGTTATGAATATATACTCTTAAATTCTCCCCAATCATTCCCAATTGATATCAATCAAATTTACCTCGACTGATTTCTTTATTTTTACCTTCAAATAAATTTCAAGGGTACCAATGCATTTTTAAATCTAGTTTTAAATCTAGTGTTTCTTTACAAATCTGTTTTTTAAACGAAATTTTTATGAAATTAAATATATTAATCACGAAATCACGGGCTTCATACGCAGATTCCTACTTCCTTCTAATTTATTCCCAACCCCCATATTACCTTTTTCAAACCTTTTTCATATAGTTATGTCTCTTTCAAGACATCAGGGATTTAGGTTAGCTCTACACGGAGAAAACAATTCATCGAAAAGTAAAAAGAACATTCCTTAAAAATTAGTGTATTTTGTCAATAAGAAAATAGAATTTTGCCCATCCAGTTTTTCGGAAGAGTTACATGAAAAATTAGGGGAAACGCATGAAAAAGTAGTGGACGACTCCCAAAAATTAGTGAGCCACATACGAATTTTTCAGAACGGGATACTACTTTTTCAGTGTCTCCCTCTATTTTTTTTGGTCCCCCATGTTATGTCCATGCGTTGGTGAGAAAGAACCCCAATTTTTGGGGGATTTTTTTCTCCGTGTAGTCAAGCGCATATACCCCTCGGTGGCAACCGTCGTGGATAATGAATAATGGTTCTACAATTTCAATAACTAAATCTTGAACAACAATTGATACAGTATTCGCACGATACTTGCATCAGCTTCATTTGGCAGTTCATCTATCCCATTTGAGTTGTCACAAACCAATTGCATCATTTTTTACATATGAACAGCAGGGTGATGAATAAACGATGAATTGAAATTGGAGAAAAATTTTGATAAATGAGTATTCCTACAATTTTCATCTCTTTACTTTACTTTACTTACTTTACTTTACTTTATCCGTATTTTCAACAAATATTATGAAGTTTCTATTCTGTCGCGCGTAGCTTGTACGCACATACTTTTTTTTCCTACCCTTTTCAGGCTTGGCGTTTTTTTCTCCATTTCTAGATTTTTTTTAAGATTCTTCATTGAAATAGTTTATTGTGAGAATAACGAAAAAAATTAACTTGACGCATTTTTTTACAAAAACAAGTTTTTGTTTTTTTTTAGATCTATTCGTCAAAATATAATTTGTACTTCCAAGATAATATAATTTGTTTCATTAATTTTTGGAATGGATCATCATTCCGGTAATGCAAATGCAGACTCCTGAATTTCTTATATCTACTGTGCCTAACCTAGTGATGCCGTTGATAATAGAGGATAAATCATTTGGAGAGATCATCACGGTCTGAAAAAACATCAAAAGTTCCAGAATCATTCCAATCTGGAACGACATTGAATCGGTGCATCTCGTCACGATTGGGGGAGGACTCATCTTGCGATGTTTTACCAGACCGTGATGATCTCGCCGAAATATTTATCGGCTATTATTGATGGTATCACTAGCCTAACCTGAGTGTAAAACCCGTCACACACTATTCTCACTTTTTTTTCTGTTTGAGAACGTTTCACACACGTGTTCCTGGTGTTTCCGTCCGGGTTTCAAAGTGCCTCAAGAGTCTCATGTTTTCCGGAAGCGATCCCATGGCTACATTCACCTTCACCCTTGCAGCCTCAAACCCTTTTGTCTACTCCCTCTTAAACTAAACAGAACGCTAACCTTTAATGTACGAGTCATGTTCGATTTGAAAGCTAGCTCGAAGTAGTTACTCCAAGTGAACGAAACTTCAGTGACACACCAACCACATTATGTGCAGCCGCAAAAGCCTCCTAACTCCACTTTAGCTGCCTCGTCTTCCAATGTATTGTATTATACTTTACTTACCCATAGATGACCATTTCCAATCCTGTCGATGTATTGCGCTAAGAAGTTTCCCTCAAAAAAGTCAAAATATAGCAACTTGTGAGTGTGTTTATTCTTAATGAAAGACGGTCGAGAACTCATTTATTATGTACCAATGGGAGTTGTTACTCTAGAAAAAATATTGATTGAAGCTCCAGTCCGTCAAATTTACTCCAATCAAGTTAATATCCCTGATTAATTCACCTTTAATAATAGCCATAATAACGAAAAATTAGTCACGTTGTGAAGAAGCACGTACCTTATCGAAGGTTGCACGTAGTCTTATGGGAATGGCATCATGCCTGCTCTACAAATATAATTTATTACTGCGTTAATAATTTCAGCGTTGCCCAATTAAGAACAATATCCACTGACATAGCCCATTTAATTTTATGCAGTGAATATCTAAACCTTTTTGGTTATTCGTCTATGCCTCACTGGAGTGAATTATTGAGGGAGGAAATTGGAACTGGTTGAGCAAATAGAGAGAAGAGTAAAATCTAGCGCCATCCAGGGGCATTATCAACTAGCGAACTTTATCGGTTATCCACGTATTTTCCCCGTGAGCAAATATGAGACCAAGTAACGTAAAGTTTGTACGGAGAGGGGCAACGTACAAATCATACATCCACATACAGGTACATATAGGTACATTTATACAGAGTTCAAGTTAAAATTCTCTCCGTTTCTGTCTCTCTCACTTATTCCATCTATCTATCTATCTACCTCCGTTCCTCTCAACGGGATTGAAATGGATATCGTCCGTGCACCAGTCCGATGTTACGTAACGTTCGCTGCATACTGATCGACACGAGTGACAGCGTCCATTACGATTCGGAAGCTACACTAGTAAAGAAAACGCTGTTCTCGACACGAAACACCTCCTACGTCGGCGCAAGGGGATTAATCTAGGTTCCGATTATACATTCTGCAAATTAACTATCTGAGCATAACCACAATTTCCACATCTCATGTGAATCATTGTTTCGCCACAAATAATAATCGATGTTCGTTTCCAATGGAGTTGTAAACTCCGTTAGTTTAAGTACTCAAAATTATCTATGGGAAATATGACACGCCGAATAGATTCTTTATGTCACTTAAGATTTAAACGAAGAGAAGATACGAGAGAGAACGGGTCACTGGAAACTGAAATTATTTTACCGCTCAACACGAGATCACAATTCAATAGTTAACAGTTTATTTAATTATGTCGGATATACTTGTTTTGGTTTATTTCGATGTTTACAATGCGAAGTTTTGATTATAACTAACTTAAGAAAAAGGAATTTTCGCAAACATAAAAATTCTATCAAGGGAAGGGAAAGAGGAGTAGACGAAGGGAGTTACTTAAGAAAACCGAGATTTTAATTGGTCGAGAACCGAAGTGGAAGGACAAAAGTGTAGATAGAGGGAAACGGAACAATTTCATTGATTTTCGGGACTGGGAAATTCCCAAAACGTGGATGGTGGAGAGAGGGAACCTGGAGGCCCGAAAAGTGGGTCAGCTAGGGACTGGAGGGTGATTTGGTGCGTACCTGAGGAAATAGGACAGCTGCAAGAGATTAAAGGCGACACAATTAAGGGATTAGGATGATGAGGATGAATGCTAAGGAGAACAAAAAATTGCGGGCAATAGTTGTAAATAGAACAATGAAGTAATAAACCAGTCCCAAGTACAGCATTTAAGAATAGAATGCTTTGGTGTGATAGAAACGAGGATTAAGAATATTTGTAGAGAGTTTTCATTAATGGCATTCTTACAATTCTTTCGAGGAAATGTAGAAACGTTTTGGCCCAAGAGGCGCCAAAGATAATAGAAACGAGAGACGTTTTTTCCCAAGACGTGACAGAGTAATAAACGAAAAGGAATACAATGAGAAAATGACAGGCAGGAATATGAAGTATGGAGGGGTGGGAGTGGCAAAATTTCTACAACAGAAATACGTATGAAATTTACGTTAAAAATCCTCAGTTGCGTGTGTCGGCACGCAACATGCTCCCCCATTGAGAGTTCGTACGATCAACTGTAAACATTCTTACATCAATAATTTCTATTTTGCAAGTAAGGAGTAAGCAATTTACTCAATGCTCTAAAGGAGATATTAAGATATTAGATTCAAATACCAACATAATGTACACAAAAGAAAAATTAGTAATAAGGTTTTTTTTTAAAAAAAAATGAAGCTGTCTGATTTGATAAACTAGAGATATTTGATTCAATTAACTAGAGATATTCAATTCAATTAACAAAAAAAAGAATGATAACCGAGGATTGTTATATTCCTCAATGAATCTAATCCAAAAATATGAATTACAAAAAAAAAAACTAAACAAAAAGTAGCTAAAAAACTTGAGTAGAAAAATTACTCAGCAGGTAGTAGACATAATTTCTTGACGTTCCGTTCAAAAACAACAGTTCGCTTCATTTGAGGACAACAAGTCCTGACCTTAACCTTTCTGATAATGCCGTCATTGCCTGGATAAGCCTCCAGTACACGACCCATGCACCACTGCAATGGAGGAGAGTTGTCTTCTCGAAGCAGAACCAATGAACCTTTCTTGATTCCGTGATTGCCATCATTCCACTTATGACGAATCTGCAATTCACTCAAGTACTCCTTATGCCATCTGGACCAAAACTCTTGCTTAAGTTTTTCAAGATGTTCCCAGTATGACAATCGATTGCTTGGCGTATACAGAAAATCTGGAGCTGGGAGATCTCTGGTAGAGCTCCTATAGAAGAAGTGAGCCGGAGTGAGTGCAGCCAAGTCGTTTGGATCTGAGGACAAAGGAGTTAGTGGTCGAGAATTTAAAATAGCTTCTATTTTAATACACAAAGTGTTCAGTTGCTGATGAGTAAGAAGTTCATGTCCAATCACCCTCCTTAGGTGATGCTTGAATGATTTCACTGCGGCTTCCCAGAGACCACCACAATGAGGCGCTTGAGGAGGGATGAAGCTCCAGTGGATACCCTGTTGAGCCATGTGTCGTTGAACCTTCTCCTTATGATCCTCTGCTTCGATGAGAGTATACAGTTCCTTGAGCTCGTTCTTAGCCCCGACGAAGTTGGTGCCATGATCCGAGTACATGGAATTGCACGAAGGGTGTCTTGAGATGAACCGTCTCATTGCCGCCAGGAATTGATCTGTACTGAGATCATCAACAATTTCGATATGAACTGCTTTAGTGGTAGAGCAGATGAAGATGGATATCCAGACCTTGACCTTGCCACGATTGCGGAATTTCTTTTCCTTGATGTACAGTAGTCCACAGTAATGTACTCCTGTGTGCTCAAAGGGTTTGGATTGAGTCACACGTTGAGATGGTAGATCTCCCATAAGATAATCAACTGGAGGTGGTTTGAATCTGGCATAGGTCGCATACTTGTTGCTGATGATACGAATTTGTCGACGTCCATCAATAGGCATTGGCCCCAATACCTTTGCCTCAAGAGATGTAATGTCGTCTGTGTCCCGCCGTGAAGATTGTCGAAATGAGTTGATTCAATAATCTATCGAGTGATGTGATGAAATGGGGGTTGTACAATGGGATACCTCTCATCAAAGCTAATTGTTTTTGCCTTCTTTAGTCTGCCTCCAACTCGAATCAAGCCATCGTCGTCGATGAAAGGGTTAAGATTGTGAAGTTTACTGTTTCTAGCGACCAATTCACCATTCTTCAAGCGTTGGAATTCTTCAGAAAGTGCAGTTCGTTGAGTCAAGACGAGAATGTGTTTCGAGGCTGCTTCTAATTCTGAGACAGTGAGGTAAATGTGAATGACCTTGTTTTTAGTATGAGGTTGAGCAATTTCTCGTGACTTGTAGCTTAATAGCCATCGAAGTGCCAGAGCCTCAAATCGGCGCAATCGAATAAAGGAGGAAAAGAGAGGATTATCAGGAACAGGAGACCTTGGAGATGTTGAAGATGTTAATCTTGGCGTTGTTGAGGTAGTCAAACACACTATCTCCTTGGTACCAGGCGGCTCACCTGATACCTGGATGGATGTATATTACGATTCCTCAGTTTGAGACGATGCCCGAATTTCGTATTTCCTAAATCTGAATTTGATAGTTCGTTGAAAAAGCAAGAAAGGAGAATTTTTTCCGATTTTTTGAAACGTCCTGTGAGATGTCGCAGAATGTCGTAAGTTTCTTATGACAATATGCACGTGAAAGAGGTGATAGAGTTTATAAAAATCATTATTTCGAAAAATTGCTCACATGCTCATTCGCAATTATTCCAAAACTCTTCCCAGAGAAACAAAGAATGAAAATAATATTTTTCTGAATTTTTAAATCCATTAATAATTGAATAAAAAAGTACGAATTATGTTGAATATCGAGGTTTTCGAAGAGGCCTTAAGACGGTTCAAAGTTGACCAATTCCTTTAGAATTTCCATATATGATTCTTCAACTATCGGTTTATCCTCTTGCAAAAGATGAAGGATTTTACTTCATTCTAGATCAATGAAAAATGCAAAAGAAAATTTTCCAATTTCGAGGCAGCGTCAGGTGCTTGGATAATTCGGTGCGGTTATGAGGCCCATATACTGAAATTGAGAAGGGTTGCCGACTGGCCGGACCTTTTCTCGAACGGGTCTAGTATTTTATTGCCCCCCGTAAATCACAGTATACCTTTTGATTTTTAATATAATTTTTTTGCCATTTTTCGTAATTTCAACAATAAGTTTACATATTTAGATTCCTCATTTTATAGCGATTCCAACCAAACTTGATTGATTGAAATAGCTCAATTAGAACCAAAGTTGATCTATCGGGATTTTCGGAGAATATTAACGAGAATGAATAATACAATTTATACCATGTAAATCAGAATTTAATAAAGTTTTCATAAAATTTTGAAATCGATTAACTAATAATAGAGTTAATAGAGGTAGTCATATGAGTCCACATATGTAATGGTGGTAAATTACAGCTTATTAACCTTACAAAAAAACGAAAATATTGAGTTTATGCTTTTCTTTTTTTTCTATCTAGGCCTAAATTTCAGGGTCAAATCTTACGGATACATATCGTCGGTCTAAAATGAAAAAGGCGTAAGTGCCATTATTTTTTGGTTTTTTTTTTTAACTAAAGGGACGTATGTTTTTTTTTCTTTGAAATTGGAGTTTTCTACCTCCGTAGGAAATTTTTTCGTCAACTTCGTTTTAAAATGCCAAATGGGCGTAAGTCCAATTAATAAACACTACAAGGGCGTATGTCCAGTACATACGCCCCTTTAATTTTATCCTTGCTGGTAATATTCTAATTAATGTGGAGAAAAATTAATAATAAAGGGGCGTAACTCGAGCACTTACGCCCCTTTCATGTTAATTTAAAAAAATACATCATCTGAAGTCCCAATATATAACACTAAAGGGGCGTAAGTGCGTTTTATTGATTAAAATGAAAGAGGCGTAAGTGTGGAGATACGTCCCTGTTCCATTAAAAAATGGTAATTACGCCTGTTAATCAGAGATATTTTTTTGAAAGATTTTTGTTCTGAAATTGGATAAAAAACATAAAAATCATCATTTTGGGAGATACGCCCCTTTCACTTTGGAAACGCTGTTTTGTGGTACTTACGCCCCTTTAATTTTAGACCGACGATTATTTATAAAATTCATGCAAAAATAAAAAATTGAAAATTATAATACAAATGGCTTGATGACGAATGAGTGCATCATTTTTAACAGCAATTTTCTATGAACTATTCCCCGCTTGGGGATAATATAATAATAATAGATCGATGGGGAAAATCTAAAAAATATAATAATAGTAAAAGTCAAAGAAAGTTGAGTTTCCACATAAACTTCTCATTATTACATTATTGAATTTTTTTTTGACGAATGTCAGTTGAAATCAGCTAAACCAGATTCGCTGATTCATTATTCAAAAGCTTTTCTACTGAGGCTGCCATGCTTTCCTTTGTGCATTCCGATGATATTTCTCGCATTTTTTTGACAATTGACATAGCATGTTGTTTGCTGGTCTCATTTTTCGTGAGTAAATCATTGTATTCACTCATGAGAGCCACACTCCTTTCAGCTATGTCATTTGTCACATTCAGAGAACTGACAACTTTCAACGCTGCGCTGAAATCGTCTCGCTCGTTCCATGTGGTAGGATCACTATCCAGAAAACTTGAATCTATCTTCAGAATTTTGAAAAATTTCATAGTATTCTGAGTGACAAATGAATCTAGACTCAAATCATTGATCATTTCCTGATCTTTGATTCCTCTTTTTCTTATCTCCCTACCATCATTGAGAGGAGAACGAGATTTGATCGACTGACACATCTTTCTCTTAACATCAGTACTTACGTTGACATCAAAAAAAGCAAAAGCAATCAATTCCTCCGATAAATACCAAAGATGGTTGCTAAATGGTTCTAGGAGTTTATTTCCCCAACAAAAATTTCCCGGAGAAAATTTCCCGGAAAAAATTTCCCCGGACAAAATCTCCCCTGGAAAAAATTTCCCCCGGAAAAATTTCCCCCAATGAAAATTCTTCCGGAAAAAAATTCCCCGGAAAAAAATTTCACCGCAAACCCCGGGACTATAACGGCGGGAGCAGCTTATCATCAAAATGTGTGTTGTTCCCCTCCCCCACCCGCCCCCCGGCGGCCACCCCAAACGTCTGTACAAATCTGTTGTCCGGAAAAAATTTTTCCAGGGGAATTTTTCCCACGGAAATTTTTTCCAGGGGAAATTTTTTCCGGGGAAATTCTGGCGGGGGAATTTCTTCCGGGAAATTTTTGTTGGGGAAATAAACTCCGGTCACCTTGCTAAATTTATCGAATACTGCGTTTCGAATCTTTGATGAAATACAGCCACCAATACCCTCATCTGTTGATAACTCTCTCAGCAATTTCCAATCATTGTTTGGGGCTGCGACAGCATTCGAACACATGAACCAAGCTCTTTGATATAGGAGAACTATAAAAATGCACACATCTCGTAGGCCAGATGTTTCGTAGGCTGAAAGAGTGAATTGTTTACGAAACAAGAAGATCTTGAGCATGATGCATAGGTCCAAGAGCTCGGAAACGATTACCTCTCATCAGATTCCCTCCAAGGACCATTACGATTAATTCCAAAAACTCTCTGTAGTCGTTGCGGATGTTTTGCTTCTGTAGATTGAAAAAAATAAATATTATTCTATGTGATGTTACTAAATCTTAGTGTAATGAAAAAAGAAAAAGATAAGTGAATTAGTTTCATGTGAGTCATTTGTTAGCACTGACCTTTAATTGTCCTTCAGCAAAGGCAAGGGCATCTACTGCATAACGATGCAGCGACTCTTTGACGATATCATCATGCACTCCGGGTGTAAATTTTTCTCTTTCAATGTCTTTCCAGCTTCCTTGAAAGCGTTTGAAAATGGAAACTTCAGGCCCTGACGTACTTCCCATTGATGATTCGAATGCAATTTTCAGGAGAAGTTCAAAAATGTGATGACGGCATGCCAAATAGAGAAGTTCTCTGCCGAGTAATTTTTCGAGCAGAAAACAGGCCCCAGTTTTGCTCCCTGTATTACTCGCCGTGGTATCAAATACCATAGCGCATATATCATCAATGACATCCCATTTTTTCAAGCAATCATAAATTGCTTCTGCCTGCGATTGTCCGCTGCCTTTTTCAAGTCTGGGAATGCCAAGCAATTGATTCCAGTCGTGACCTGACACTAGAACTGGAAGTCGATCAATTTTCTTAAATTTATCTTCAGGCGCTGACATTTGTTTCCCATCCCAGTGAACTGCTATGGGCGGGGACGCTTTCTGTTTGAAATTATCTTTTATTTGATCAGCCATTGACTCGCGTTGTTTTTCTCGGTTGCGACGAAGAGTTTCTGGACTTAAATGGACATCATCTAAAGATATACCGAGTATCATTAGGATCGCTGCTATCACCCGTGCACCCATACGATTGCTCAGTTTGGCTCTATCCAAAACCGCAGTGAGATTTGGGGTCAAGATTCTGAGTTTTTTAGGTTTTGCCGGTCGGGATCTAACTTCATAATCGCTGTCCTCGTCTTCATAATCACTGTCTTCGATCTGCTTGACTAGTTCTTCGATATCTTCGTCGTCATCATAAACATAATTGGCGTAATTTGCAGTAATTCCAGTCGGTTCAACTAGAATATCAAATAAAAAGGCAAAAATGAACTAGAGGTTGTTGGAAGCAATTAGAGGATTTGATAATGACTTAAATATAAGCAGATTGGATAGTAATAATCTCATACGCATTTTCTATTCCTTGATAATTGAGACGTTATGAGAACTTCTCACATGGGTTAAATAAGAGAAAAGATTCAAAGCAAAAATCATTTTGCTGGTTTCGCCCAAAGGATACGATTTTGTCTGACATCGCCAGAGAAATGGGTGATGAATAATTTGAAATTGAAATAATATCCATCTCAACTGAAGTTGGTATATGTTGGGTATAATATTTTGAAATATTTTTTTCCAAAAAACCACGTCCATAACGTGGTACGAACATCTGCACAGAGTGAAGAACATGGCATTGCACTTTCACGCAGGTGCGAGTGCGACGATGTTATGCGGCTCTGCGCGTGCGAGTGAGACAGTCTTATGCAAGCCGCTACATGTATCTACTCGATCCTCCAAGAATATTATACATCCTCCTGACTAACCGTGATGAACTTACTGAACGGATCATTCTTTGACAAATATGTAAGACAATTGTTTTTTTGTATTTGATGTGATTCTTTATAGGCGGAAATGTGATCATCAGTCGCACTTCATTTTTCCTATGTCTTTTCATTTCAATTTCATCTCATCCATCGCCAATTCGTCTAATTCATCCAATGCATCAAAAATTTCACTATCATAAAACTATACGTAATTGCACAATAACTTTCGTCTAACACATTTGTAAAGAATATTTGTTAACGCGTGAAAAAAGATATCTTCACAGAAAAAAAGGGAAAATTTATTCATAATAAATAACGAGGCGGGGTTGATCCAAAATCACCGAGGAATTTGAGTGTTTTGGAACGGAAAAACTTGAAATCCTATTGTTAAATTTTCTAAAAAGTGTTTGACCTCGAGAACGAGTAAGGGTAAGGGTTTCGTATATAGACTGGAGAAATTGCACTGTTTTTCCTGTTTAAAACCTATTACAGGGAAATTCAACAATTTCATTATATCATCATACCTTGTTTCACTTCCTCGATTTTTTCATCTTCACCTTGTGCGCTGCAGACCACTCATGTTCCTGTGTCGATGATTCTATCCAAACGACCATTCCGTCCCTTCTCTCGATGTAGATCTAATAAAGTCTTCACTGATTTATTCTTCTCATTCGTCATGGCATCTACTTGTTTTTGATGGGCAATATCAAATAAATCTTCAAGCTTACATCGAAATTCAATTTCCCATTTTGTGGCAGTTGGATATGCGACCTTCCGCGAACTACTATACTTGAAGATATCTCTGTACTGATTCACTAGTTTTTCCAGTTTATCAATAGCATTGCACTCTTTCACCATTGGAATACCAGCGTATTCCCAAAACACAGCACACTTCCGTATAGCAAGCGTTGCAGCTTTCCGTTTCGTCAGGTTTGGCACAACATATCTTTTATAGTAAAAGTAACATTGAAGGACTTGTTTGTTGGAAGGCAATTGATTGCCACAAATTTCCGGACATGCATTACCGATTAATGCAATGTCAGTGATCTGTCGTGTTACCGGCATATTGACCCGTGTTTTTCGAAAAAATATTAACGTAGTGATTGCTTTGATGTCGACTCGTTCAAAGTCTGTCGTTAACTGATTTCCATTGTAGGCGAAAGCAGTGTTAAGAGCTATTTCATGACATCAAAGACATACTACGTGACCTCCCGCCCCTCAGAAAAATACGAGGAACAAGCAGGAAATTTGCCTCATTTGATCATAAATTACACTAAGGCTGGGCATTAGGTCTGTTCAGGTCATCTCGTCGATGAGGCGCCCAAGTAAATGACATGCAGTCATTACCTTGCCATTACGATGAAAATTTTCTTCAAATTTTCTATGCATCGCGTTGTGGAACCGTCTTAAGTGATTATCATAAAAGTTCTTCTTAGAAATATATTCAAGACAAAATGTTTTGCTCGACCTTACGTATTATATGGGGATTTCTGTGTTTATTAGAAGGTCCTGGGGATATCTTTTCAGGAATGCTAATTACATTGCAATGGTTTACAACAGCTTAATACCTAATAACACAATATCGTGAAAACGGTTAGACATAGCGGAAGTTTCGAACAAAACATTGCTTTTCAAAGAAACACATATTTTGTCTTATTTAAAAGATTATTTTATCTTATTTAAAAGATATCATAATAAATTATAAAGAGACGGAAATGTATTAAGCACGAATATGAATTTTACAGAAAAGATCGAAATGCCAGAAGGAAATATCTATCGTACAAGAGAGGGGAAAAATTAGTCAATTGAATGGACGAAGACATAGTCCAGTGGGGAGGATTTAAAGTCGAGTTTGTTATAGACACATCTTTAAAAGGGTTCCATTTCGATGATTATTATTGTTTAAATACTCAGAGAATCATTTATATGACAAGTCCAGTAAAGCAAAGGTGTGCTTTTTATTTATAAAGCAAATACCCCTTGAAGCGGTTACTTTCGTTTAAGATTTCTCCGGAATTATTGGGCAATTTTCGAGACATGCAGTGTAAAAAAAACTGCATAATTTGAAGACATATAAAATGGCGTTTGATTTTTGTTCCTGCGAATTATAGTTTTTGAGTTACAGTCATTATTTTGCCAGTGCACGACGAAACGCACTTCGCGCTCTAAACAAATGGCTGTAAGTCAACCAAAAATTGATATTAAAATATCTATTCCTTCCCCCGAAAAAATATCCAAACCGCATGCTCCCAGATTTTTTACTGATTCTTCACATTGATTGTCATCAAGTGATTGATGAAAAATAATCATTTTTCGTAGCGGTCTTCAAAACGATCATTTTTTTAGCAACATAGCTTTTATTTCCATATATCGGTTCGAAAATTATTAAATTACCAACATTTGTTCGAGAAATCGACAATTTTCAGTATATTAGGACAATAAATGCATTAAATAAATCCCTACACTCTCGGTCTGCTCGCTGTAGGAGCGAGAGAGACAGCGCTATGGGAGTCTCTATGTAAGATAGAGACGCTCGATCTCTATGAACGTTGTCGCCATTCAAACATGGAACTAAAATGTTTGAATATCGAAATTCTGAATGATTATCATCAGGACTATTGAAAAACTTATTGACTTTGCATTTCATTCTTTTTATTTTTTATTTGCCCATTTTTTTCACTTCATTTTATGATCACAGATGCAAGTCTGCTCGTTTATCAGAAGAAATTCATTTCTTTTGTTGCACAATTCCATCAAATGTTGAAAAAAAAGGCTTATAGAAATCATAAATCATAGTTCACTATTATTATGTGCGATGAAGTTGCAAATGATGAAAGTGAAAAAATCGTTTTCCGATGCGATTTTTTTCGCGTACACCATCGTCACTCCATAAATCCCATTATTTCAGGAAATGAAAAATTGAAATTCATCAATTTTACTGAAAACAAAATACTCCTTCCTAGACCGTTTTGAACTGACTCCTTAGTCTCCCCTCTAGAACGTTTGACTCCTGAATCGACTCTCCAGCCTCTACTTTGGACCGTTTGACCTTTGAATTGACCTTTTAGCCTCCACTCTAGATCGTTTGACTCTCAAATGTACCTCCTGGCCTCCCCTCTAGACCATTTGATTCTTGAATCGATCTCCAAGCGCCCCCTCTAAACTGTTTGACTCTTAAATTAACCTTCAAGCCTCCCCTCTAGATCGTTCGACCTTTAAATCGACTTTCTAATCTCCCCTGTCTGTAGATCGTTAGACCAAGAGGGATGAGCCTGGGCAGAGAAATTTTCGATAATCTGTGAAACAATTTTGCCATCAGTAAAATCGCTGCATTTCAATTTTTCACGTTTTCAAATAATGGAATTCGTGGAATGAAGATTATTTCAACCAAAAAAAAACAATCGCATCGGAAAACGAATATTTCACTTGAAACTTCATCGCCCTTGATCCTAGTAAATCATGATTTTTGTAAATCTTTGTTTCAATCTTACATAATATTGTTCAACAATATAAATGCAATTTGTTAAGATAAATGGCTCACCTGCATCCACGATTATAAAATAAAATGAGAAAAAAATTGAAATTAGAAAAAAAAATCAAAATACAAGGCCAATAGATTTTTCCATAGTCCTGATGATAATCATTCATGATTTTAATATTCAAACATTTTATTTGCATGTTTGAATAGCGACAACGCTCTGTCTTATGCAGGGACTTTCATAGCGCTGTCTCTCTTGCTCCTACTAGTCTAGTCGGTGAGAATTTAAAATCGAATTTGTTGGCCAATTTACTTTATAAATGTTGGATATTTCAATTTAATTTTTTTTCCCCCTTGAACAAGATTTAAAGCGCATACCCCCAGATTTTTTTCTAATTTTTTCCGTTGATTTTCATTAAGTTTTTGATGAAAAATAATTAATTTTCGGAGTAGTCTTCAAACAAAATTATTTTTATAACATAGTTTTTTTTTTTTATATACTGGTTCGAAAATTATTAAATTATTAACATTCGTTCGGAAAATCGGAAATTTTCACTATATTAGGACAATAAATGTATAAAATGAATTCATTCACTCTCGGTCAGTGCGCTGTAGGAGCGAGAGAGACAGCGCTATTAGAGTCCCTGCGTAAGACAAAGATGCTCGATCTTTTCGAGCGTCGTCGCCATTCAAACATACAAATAAAATGTTTAACCATTGAAATTATGGATTATTATCATTACGTCTATTGGGAAATCTATTGGTCTTGCATTTCAATCTTTCTTCATTTCATTGTACAATTACGGATGCAGAGGAGTCGTTTATCATAAGAAATAGCATTTCTATTGCTGTTAATTTCTTCAAAACATTGAAAAAAAAAATTACAAAAATAAGTTGGAGTGTCAATTCATGTGTTGAATGGAGTGCCCGTCGATGTCCCCAACGGCAATGTCCTCCAATTTTTTGACATCTGGAGCAACTTCAGATGTTTTTAGAACAAAAGAGGGATATTTATGAGAGATGATTCGAATTAATTGAGAACATATTTTTCGTTTTTTAATTCATTCTCTATTTTTTCTCTCTGTACCCCTAGAGATACAGAGAGAAAAAATAGATGATTCAGAAATTTCTGAGACAAACTCGGGAGTTTTTCTGTGTCGAAAATTTCTCTACAGACTTGAAATTTATCTATTTTTAATTTCCAAAAATTCACAATTTCCTCCCGAGACTCAGAAATAATTATAAAAATATCTAGAGACCAACTCGCAAATTTCTGTCCATCCTTAAATTACTCTCGAGACTTGAAATTCATTTTTTCAAAAATTAAAAAATAAATTGTCGCAACTTTCTCCCTAGATTTAGAAGTACTAGAGAGTTTTTATATGTCTGAAACTTCTCTCGAGACTTGAAAATTATTTTTAAAGGTAAAAAAATTTCCCAATTCTCTCCCCAGACTCAAAAATAATTTTGAAAATATCTAGACGAGTTCGACACTTGAAATTTATTTTTCAATAGTAAAAAGATGTTGGAATTAGAGATCGCCTGCTCCCTATTCTCTTTACCGACTCAGTTGGTACTTGTTCTCGCCGCCGTATGATATGTGTGCGCTTCTTACAATATACATGTACCTTTTATGGTTTAACCGTTGAGACGTATGCGTCGTAATAAATACTTATTCACTTTATTAGATCTGTGTGTATTATTTAATTATTCTCCTGACCAATATCCCATCAGGTTATTGGCCACAGTTGTGTAGAACACATTACGCTTTCCACTGCGCTTTTTAAATTATTGCAAAAGCGTCGGAAGAATAATTAAAAACAAAGCCACGTGAGTGGTGGGAAAATTTCACTTAGAATTAAAATTAGAAAAGTGAAACAATGACTGATACTGATCCAGAAAAATCAGAAGTGAATGAGGAAAAAATACAGAAGACAAGTAAGTAAAGAATTTTACATTACTACGTTGCACAAAGCGATAATTGAGATCGTAGTATATAGACGGGAAGAAAGCGGTTAAGATGCCATGAAGCAATATGGCGGACGGGAAAGAAATTGACCGAAAAAAAAAAAAGTCAGAATAAAATAAAATCCAGAAAAGACGTAAAAATTATAAATAAACTCATTCAGGGATCTAAGTAAAGTCATTGTTGAGGAAAATATAATTTGTGATTAGATTTATTGACTGAAGTAAGCAAGAATTAATTAAAATTGAGAAATTAGTTGGTGTCAACCCAGAGTATTACAGGGTGACGCAGAGTGTGTGCGTGCGCGGCGTGGGGATAGGAGCGGAGTGGAACGGCTACAGCCGTGAGTAGCTCGAGCTTGAGAGAGAGAGAGATAAAAGAAAGAAAATAAAACAAAAAAAATATATATATATATATATATATATATATGTACATGTATATACAGAGAGAATCCCACGTGCCTGTCTCCATGCGCGCGTGCAATACACGGTATACCGGTACGATCACATTTAGTGGATGCCAGTGCACAATTAGTTGTATTCACTGAATCACTGATCGATTGAATAATGAGATAAGGGTGAAATGAATATATAAATAATCCATGGTTACAGCTGATCAGGATTTACTGGAAATATGGGCGTACTTAAGAGAAGAGTTCAAATTAGATGAGCTCCACAAGGGAGAAGTAGTCACTCTGGATATACAGGGTGACTCTCTGGAGATAAAACCACAGTCTGGTTTTGGATATAAAAGTGGTGAGCCCAGTAGAAATAGACAGAAGAGTTATATAACACATTAAAAATTGCACTAAATACGAAAAATCAAATTAAATACTAGTTATAAAAATTAATAATTAAAATTTTGTTTACTCTGAAAAAGCTGGTTAGCAAATGTGTACTTGTGTTCAATATCACAGGAACTGACTGACTAGAGCGAATAAGGGATAGATCTTGTGTTCAGATCTGGAACTTGTTCGTTTATCTTGAGGCCAGCCATACCTGGTGTTCAGTCAACTGGTCCCAAGATACAGTCCTCGGCACTCTCTAAATTAAAATATTCCATAAAAACATTTCTGTTCTTATGTAGCAAAGAGAATGTTCTCTGAGAGAGAATGGAGAAGTCTGACTGAGTGGAGTGATGAGTTGTACATGAATAATCAACCACTGATAATGCCGAGAGACAATACAGAGTCGAGCTCAACTGTTGCAAAAAGAATTAATGAGAAAAATAAAGTACAATTTGAAGCAGGTGGGATAGGTAAAGTGAATTCACTAGCAGGTGAGGCAGGTGTGGTGCAGGCGAGTGGAAGTGAAGCAACAGTTGAGACATCAAAGACAGGGAAAGATGGAATTAAAGTTTTAAGTGAAGTAAATACTAATTTAGACTTGAAAATTGTTGATTCCTCTAAACAAGGAAAATCACTTGAACCTCCAGATAATATAAAAAAGGTTAATGAAATGGACAATCTGTCAATACTAGCGAGAATGGAGGCACAAGAAAAGAAAATGAGTGAATTGACAAAAGTAATAAATCAATTCTGTTTGGTTTCTAAGAAATCAACAGAACAGATAGTCGATGTTGTGAAGAGCATCAGGAGAGAGGCAAATAAAGGGAAAAGAGACAAAGAAGAGACAGAAAAGTTGAAAAATAAGACTCAAGGGGGACATGAAAGCCAGATGGTCATCCTAGACCAGGTAGTAGGAACGTTGACTGATTTGTATGAAGCAGGTGCAAGTGGGGTTAAGACAAAAGCAAGGGATGATGAGATAAGTGGAGAAACACAGGCAACATCTCAAACTCTAGAAAGTCACATAGAGAATGCTGTTATAAAGCACATGAACAAAATGCAACAAAACAGTTCAAACAAGGACAAAGACGTTCAGAGTAACAGTCAAGCAAGACAAGTAACAGATTCCCTTCAATTGGAAATTGTTAAAGGGAGACACGTGAAAAGGGAATATGTCCTAGATGCTAAAATGAAGTATGAATATTTCTACGACTATTTCTCTTCCGAAATGAGATCTAGCAAACTACTTCACATTATAGACAGTAGTGTAGTGACAACAATTGATGAGAATACGAGAAAAGATCAAGAGCATTTGGTTCGTGATATCTTGATAAATCGACTGAGCAGAAATTACTATGGTAAAATAATGGGAATAAAAGAACCAATAAAAATCCTAGAAGCATTAAAAGAAATAAAACAGTGTGAGATAAATGTGACATCTGCTACAGTAAGAAAACAGCTCAATAACATGACCTATATTACTGGTAAGACCACAGCAGCAGAGTTTTGTGAAAAGTTCGAAGATACCATTAGAGCATATGAAAACTCTCCTGGTACAACTCCACTATCTGAATCAGAGAAGAAAGATGCATTCTTCAATGCAGTCGCGATATCAGTCCCAAATGTTCAATCCATGGAGTTTCTGAGCCAACAACAGAGTGGTTAAGGTCTTACATATGCACACTTGAAACGCCTTGTAATGCAAGACGAAGCAGCAAGAAATCAGTCGAACGTGGGGAAAAATGAAGTGAGATCTGCAAATATGGTAGATGGGGAGCCTCCCAGATGTTTTGAGTGCCAGTCACTCGGTCATTATAGCTGGGACTGCCCAAACCCTGGAGAGGGCATTCGCTGTTATAAATGTAACAAGCTGGGAAATCACATTGCTAAAAACTGTACAGAAGGTAAAAGAGGTGGAGCTTCGGGTTCCAGAGGTTCTTCCAGGGGTAATTACAGGTCCAATCGAGGTCGGTTCAATTCTAGAGGTTCTGGTCCAAACAGATTCAGGGGAGCTTCTAAAAGGAAACAGAGTGATGAAAATACAAACTATGGTAAGAGAGGAAGATTCGAGTCAAACAGAGGCAGAGGTGGACGAGGTTCTCGGTATAACTCCAATAGGTCTAATTCTAATGGAAATAGGCCAAATCCCAACAATCAGCAAAAACAACAAAATAACGAGAAATCTACTGGAGAGAACAGCGCAAATAGGGGTAAGTCAAAAACAGATCAAATAGAGGAGAAATTTGAAAATCAAATGTTGATAGACCGGAACTCATCTGAATACGAAGCAATGTTCACCGAGACACGTCAAATAAGCAGAAATAGATATATTACGGAATTCATAGCAGACTCTGGCGCAACAGGGCATTTAACAAATTCAAAAATAATATTCAAATCAATTGATGAGTCAGTTCGAGGGAGAGTAAAATGTGCTAATAATGACAATTCAGCAGATTTAAAAACGGAGGGAGTGGGCAAAATCGAGGTTGAGCTAGCAAGCGGTAGAACATTAGAAATTGACACAGTAATATTTGCAGAAGCTCTAACAGAGAATTTATTATCCCTTCGTAAATTCGCAGAGATGGGTCTCGCAATCTATTTAGACAGTGACAAAATTGACATTTTCGATCCAAAATCAAATGAATCGTTCATTTCCGGTGTATACAAACAACCATATTGGATAATAGATTTAGAAATAAACAAAATCAATTCAAAAGATAATAGTTCAACTAGATGCACAAATAGAAGAATCATAGCTAATTTAGCAAATGGTGAATCTGAGATTAAGAGATATTTGACACGAAGTGAGACAGCTAGATTACAGGAAGTTTCTAAAACTAAGACTTTGAATGATCAATCAAATAGTATCGAAGAAATGGCGGTAGATAAAGAGAACGAAGGAGGAGTAGATGAGAAATTGAATGAAATAGAGAAAACTATTGAGACGAAACCTCCACACGAACTATCGAATTTCGATTTCACGATATGGGATCGGAAATTCCATAATATCGATGAGTTACCCCATGTAGATGTTTTAGATGAAGTGTCACCTTTCGCGGAAAACAATAAGTTTATCAAAAATAACAAAGCAATGCTATGGCATGTGAAATTTGGACATGCATCAGTTAGCTATCTGAAGGCATTGCAACTAAAATTTCCCGATAATAAAGAACTAAATGAGGCTGTATTTGACGATTCAATACTAGATTGCGAAGTTTGTTTAATATCCAAATTTAACAAGTTATCATTCCCATCAACGCGTAGACGAGCTACTCAACCACTACAAATTATACACTCGGATGTAATGGGTCCAATTTCCCCAAGCTCACATCCCAAGGGGTACAGATTTATCTCCGTTTTTGTAGATGATTATTCGCGGTTCGCTATGGCATACGCTATGAAAGGAAAATTTGAGACTGGGGAATGTTTTGAAAGATTCGTAAGAAGTGCTCGAAACTTGCTAGGTTATGATGCCAAAGTGTGTTATCTGAGATCAGACCAAGGTACTGAATTTACTGGAGGATACACAGTAGAAGTATTGAAGAAGTTAGGCGCGGAGTTACAATTAGCTTGTCCTGATACACCTGAACACAATGGTGTATCAGAGAGATTTAATCAAACAATCCAAAAGAAAGTCAGATCGTATATATATGACGCTAAATTACCGGAAAGTTTATGGGATTTAGCCTTATCCGCTGCTGTATATGCATACAATCGCACTCCACACAAATCAAACGACATGATCACACCATTAGAGAGATTCGCCCCTAATCATAGTTTCAATATCAATCAGATAAAGAGATTTGGATGTGTAGCGTACATTAAGGTGCAAAGAAAAACTGGCCCCAAATTTCGAGCTGAAGGTATCCGAGTTATCTTAGTTGGATACACTCCAACAGGATATCAATTCCTGAGACCAGAAGAGGGGAGGTATTACGAGAGTAGAAATGTACGGTTCAATGAAAAACTGGTGTATGGGGATAAATATGAAAAGAACAAAATTAAAAATTTCCCAGATGTAGCTGAAGAAATAGATAAGAATAAATGGTTCACTAGATTGGATGAGACTCAGAGTGAGGTTGAGAATTCTTTAAAATCGGAGGGAGATGCTAAACGTAAGAGAGGGAGGCCAAGGAAAGAAGTTCAATTGTCAGATAATTCTAAATTAAAAGAAGTTACTGAAGTTAAGAGTAAAAATTTGAACGATACGATCTTTACTGAATTACAAATTGACGAGAATGTAAAAGATAATGTTTTTCTAACCAGTGTTTTAGAAGAAGAGATTGAATCAGATATAAACAAAGCAAATGATGAAGTTTTTCATGCTCTTTTGGCCAGCATTAATTCTGATCCCTCTAATTTTAAAGAAGCAATCCAAAGCAAAGATAAGAAACTCTGGTTAACAGCAATTGATGATGAATTAGGTTCTATGAAACGAAATAGAGTGTGGAGAATAGTGGACAGACCGGTTAAAAGTAATGATGGGCTAAAGCCAAATATTATTGACTCAAAATGGGTTTTCAAGCGTAAACTAGAAGCAGATGGGAATATGAGACATAAGGCGAGGTTAGTTATTCGAGGGTTCAAGGATAAGAATGTGTATGAGTTGTGGGAGACTTACGCTCCAGTCTCACGTTTGCCATTAGTTAGAGCAGTTATATCAATAATAAATAAACATGATCTGGAAGTCTGTCAATTAGATGTGAAGACAGCATTCTTAAATGGCATAATAGACGAAGAGATTTACATGGAGATTCCAGATGGCACAACTCATACAGACAAAGAAAGAAAAGATAAAGCATGCAAGTTAGAGAAAGCTTTGTATGGTCTTCGAATAAGCCCTAAACGATGGAATGTTAAGTTTACAGAAGTAGCCTTAAGTATGGGTTTGAAAAATTCTGACTTGGAGCCGTGTCTCTTTACTTGGCGAGATGGAAAGAGATTGTTAATATTATTGTTATATGTAGACGACATACTCCTAGCCAGTAATGATAAAATGAAGTTAGAAGAGGTAAAATTGAAATTGAGCTCTGAATTCGAAATGACTATTTTAGGTGAACCAAAGGAATTTTTGAGTATAACAATTAGACGAGACAGAGGGAAGAAAATCATAAAATTGAGTCAGGAAAAATACATTGAGAAAATTCTAACTAGATTCGGCTTTGACAAATCACACCCTCAAAGAACCCCTATGAATACTGCTTAAGTGTCTAACCAAGAGAGAAAAATGAGAGAATCTAACTGTAATGAAGAAGAGATGAGAATGAGTGAGACCAGGGAAAATATTCCTTATCGAGAAGCAGTAGGTAGTCTTCTGTACTTGGCTGGTGCATCTAGACCAGACATCTCATATACAGTAAATGTCTTGAGTAGGCATCAAATAAATCCGACAGAAGACGACTGGATGATGGTCAAGAGAGTGTTCAGATATTTGAGAGGTACTACATCCATAGGTTTGAATTATACGGGTGAGACAGATGATATTCAGAGTTATACAGATGCCAGCTTTGCTGACTGTAAAAACTCCTTAACAACCTGTGGTTTCGTTATTAAGTTATATGGGGATTCTATAATATGGCGAACCCATAAACAGCCATATGTAGCCTTATCCACTTGTCAAGCCGAATATGTCGCGATGAGTGAGGCGAGTCAGGAAATGTTATCAATTTATAATTCATTGAAATTAATTCTGATTGATCCTCCACTCCCTATAACGTTATGGTGCGACAATAAAGCAGCTGTAACAAATGCTGAGACTAGTGGAGGGAGTAAACTAAGACATATTATAGAAACTAAAGCCCATCACATAAAAGAATGTATTAAGAGACAATTAATCAAAGTTCAATGGGTTAGATCTAAAGATCAGCTCGCAGATGTATTTACGAAACCCTTGTCATTTGAACTACATAAGCGGCTGATTGATCAGATTATGAATACAAATACTTAAATACTAATCCAAGATTTTTCTGTTTTGACATAGGTGGTAAATGATCTGAGGAAAGGTTCCAACGTGAAGATAAAATATAATGACATATGAAGGTTAATGATAAATAATAAGATTTGATATGATTAGATAAAGATGTTAAGAGAATACAGAAGCAGTCGGGAGGGAGTGTTGGAATTAGAGATCGCCTGCTCCCTATTCTCTTTACCGACTCAGTTGGTACTTGTTCTCGCCGCCGTATGGTATGTGTGCGCTTCTTACAATATACATGTACTTTTTATGGTTTAACCGTTGAGACGTATACGTCGTAATAAATACTTATTCACTTTATTAGATCTGTGTGTATTATTTAATTATTCTCCTGACCAATATCCCATCAAAAGAATTGTTCTAGATTTCTCCCCAGATTTGAGAATTATTCGAGACTTTCTGTGTGTCTTGAATTTCTCTCGAAACTTGAAATTTGTTTTTTCAAAGTTAAAAAAACAACAATTGTCTAAACTTTCTCCCTAGATTTCGAAATGATTTTAAAAATATCTAGACAAGCTCGAGAGTTTCTGTGTATCTTGAATTTCTCTCGAAACTTGAAATTTATTCTTTAAAAGTAGAAAATATTGTTCGAACTTTCTCTCTAGACTAAAAATTTTAAAAATACCTAGACATACTTGAAAGCTTCTGCGTGTCTGAAACTATCTCGAGACTTGAAAATTATTTTTTAAAAGTGAAAAAAATGTCACAATTCCTTCCCGAGATTCAATAATAATTGTAAAAATATCCAGGCGAACTCGAGACTTGAAATTTACTTTTAAAAAATAATTACCAAGTCTCGACAGAAGTTTCAGACATTCAGGAGCTCTCGAGTATGTCTAGGTATTTTCAAAATGATTTCTCAGTTTTGGGAGTCATCTAAGCCATTTTTTTTTACTTTCAAAAAATAAATTTCAAGTCTCGAGAGAAATTCCAGATACACAGAAACTCTCGAGCTTGTCTAGATATTTTTCAAGTCATTTCTAAGTCTAGAGAGAAAGTTTAGACAATGGTTGTTTTTTTTACTTTGAAAAAACAAATTTCAAGTCTCGAAAGAAATTCAAGACACACAGAAAGTCTCGAATAATTCTCAAATCTGGAGAGAAATCTAGAACAATCCTTTTTACTATTGAAAAATAAATTTCAAGTCTCGAACTCGTCTAGATATTTTCAAAATTATTTTTGAGTCTGGGGAGAGAATTCGGAAATTTTTTTACCTTTAAAAATAATTTTTAAGTCTCGAGAGAAGTTTCAGACATATAAAAACTCTCTAGTACTTCTAAATCTAGGGAGAAAGTTGAGACAATTTATTTTTTAATTTTTGAAAAAATGAATTTCAAGTCTCGAGAGTAATTTAAGATGGACAGAAATTTGCGAGTTGGTCTCTAGATATTTTTATAATTATTTCTGAGTCTCGGGAGGAAATTGTGAATTTTTGGAAATTAAAAATAAATAAATTTCAAGTCTCTAGAGAAATTTTTGACGCAAAAAAACTCCCGAGTTTGTCTCAGAAATTTCTGAATCATCTATTTTTTCTCTCTGTATCTCTAGGGGTACAGAGAGAAAAAATAGAGAATGAATTAAAAAACGAAAAATATGTTCTCAATTAATTCGAATCATCTCTCATAAATATCCCTCTTTTGTTCTAAAAACATCTCAAGTTGCTCCAGATGTCAAAAAATTGGAGGACATTGCCGTTGGGGACATCGACGGGCACTCCATTCAACATATGAATTGACACTCCAACTTATTTTTGTAATTTTTTTTTTCAATGTTTTGAAGAAATTAACAGCAATAGAAATGCTATTTCTTATGATAAACGACTCCTCTGCATCCGTAATCGTAAAATGAAATGAAGAAAGATTGAAATGCAAGACCAATAGATTTCCCAATAGACGTAATGATAATAATCCATAATTTCAATGTTTAAACATTTTATTTGTATGTTTGAATGGAGACGACGCTCGAAAAGATCGAGCATCTTTGTCTTACGCAGGGACTCTAATAGCACTATCTCTCTCGCTCCTACAGCGGACTGACCGAGAGTGATAGAATTCATTTTATACATTTATTATCTTAATATAGTGAAAATTTCAAATTTTCCGAACGAATGTTAATAATTTAATAATTTTCGAACCAGTATATAAAAAAAAACTATGTTATTATAAAAATAATCTTGTTTGAAGACTACTCCGAAAATTAATTATTTTTCATCAAAAACTTGATGAAAATCAACGGAAAAAATTAGAAAAAAATCTGGGGATATGCGCTTTGAATCTAATTGTTCAAGGGGGGAAAAAAATTAAATTGAAATATCAATTTTTGATTGATTGACAGCCATTTCTCTATAGCGTGAAGCGCGCGGATCGTCGCGCGCTGACAAACAAATGACCGTAACTCAAAAACTGTTGTTCGTAAAGACAAAAATCAAACGCCATTTTATTTGTTATTGAATTACGCAACTTTTTCTCACTGTATGTCTCGATAACTTCTCAACAGTTTTCGAGATATTGTATAATGAAAATGACCGCTCCAAGGGGTACTTTGTTTAAATAAAAAGCACACCTTAGATTTACGGCACTTTTTATGTGGATGACTTTCTGAGTTTTTAAGAAAAAAATTATAAAAATCGGATACTATTAAAGATGGTTGTCGACAGCAAACTCGATTTTGAATTCTCAGCGACTGGACTGACAGACTTTTATTGCACTACCTGGAAAATGCCCACTGCACGGGCCCAACGGCTTTGCTACCTGACAAACGACCATCATGAAACCGTTTGACTTTTCGCCAAGTATTACGACCCCAAACTGCCAGTAGGTCAAATATTTTTGTGAAACTTTGAATTGTTTGCGACACCTCACAGGACGTTTCAAAAAATCGGAAAAAATTTTCCTCTCTTGCTTTTTCAACGAACTATCAAATTCAGATTTAGGAAATACGAAATTCGGGCATCGTCTCAAACTAAGGAATCGTAATGTATATGGCCAAGTATCTCCTCCCCCAGTGAGTCACTCAGGACCGTGCTTCCACAATGAATTCTACAGGAAATCAACTGGAAGTTCACCTCTAGATACAGCATCTGCAGGATTGTCGTGGGTGCGAACTTGTCTCCAATCCTAGGAATCCGTTCGTTGCTGAATCTTTGCTACTCTGTTAGCAATGAAGGTTCCCAAAATGTGTGGAGATTTATGGATCCACTGGAGTGTGATTATGGAGTCTGTTTGTGGCTCTCTTCATGGTGATGTAGAGACTAGTGAGTAGTTCAGCAGCACAGAGTTCCAGACGAGGGATTGTCTGCGAATTCTTCAACGGGGTTATGCGAGACTTTGCACACCAGAGATGGACATTGCTCTTTCCAGATATGTCAACAGTACGGAGATAGATGCAGGTACCATAAGCCTCTTCACTGGCATCTGAGAATCCATGGAGTTCAATGTATTCAACATTGGGAATGATGATGTGGCGTTGGAAATGGAGATCATTGAGGAGAGGGAGTTGAGATGCAAAGTCTTGCCATTTTGTGGCAATTTCTTGTGGTATTGAATCATCCCAGTCTAATTTCAATCTCCACAGATTTTGCTGGATGATCTTGGCGTGCGTGATAACAGGATTGAGGAGTCCAAGAGGATCAAAGATACGAGCAACATCAGAAGCAATTGCTCGCAATGTGATGACATTCTCAGTGGCGATGGGGCTGACGATGTAGACAATGACATCTTGCTGGGAGTCCCAATGAATTCCTAAAGCCTTCAGCTTGGGATTGTTTCCCCTAAGTAATTTGAGATTGACAGCACAATCTAGAAGCCCCTGAAGCACCGCTGGAGAATTTGATGCACACTGGCGAAGATTGAAGCCACCGCAACAAAGGAGATCTATCAGTTCATCTCGTAAGATGATCGTTTCTTCTAAAGAGTCAGCTCCACTGAGCACGTCGTCGACATAGAGGTCTCGTTTTAGCACCTTTTAGGCGAGAGGAAAATTGTCTTCTTCATCTTCAACTAGCTTCGAGTGGCAAGACATCGAGTGGCGAGATATGGTGCTGGAGCAAGACCAAAAGTAACAGTTTGGAGTTCATACACACTGACGTCCTTATCTGTCGGCTGGTCTCTCCAGATCATCCGTTGGAACTTCCTATCTTCGGGCTTCACGAGAACATGTCTATACATTTTCTCGATATCAGTTCCATGACTAAATATCACAAAGACATTTCAACACGTCAATTCAACACGTAACAATTCAACACAAAACAAATTTAACACAAAACCAATTCAACACAGCACAGAATAATTTCAACACAAGACGAATTGAACACATATTGATCAAACCATTAGACATCTCATAATATTATCATCTCTATTTCACTTTATTAAAGCACATTTTTATCAAATTACTCAAATTATTATCAAACATTAATTCAACATCTCATAATATTATCATCACTATTTCCCTTTATTAAAGCACTTTTTTATCAAATAACTCATTATTACTCTCCAGCGCGCGTCTAAATATAAATAACCGAGGACACATTCAATAAGAAGAAAAAAAAACTCCAAGACACGATAAATTTGGATGTGTCAAATTTCATTAAGGTTCAATTTGTCACTATAAATTAATTTCCAAAAATAATGATGAATTAGAATAATAACTAATTGAATTTCTATAATGATTCTCTAATAATTTATTCAATAAGTGTTAAATTGGTTTTGTGTTGAATTTCCCCTGTGTTGAATTGTCCATGTGTTAAGTTGATGTGATGAGATGAAATATCTTTGTAATATTTAGTCCTGTCACCATCCGAGCATCATTGAGGCGACATTTGTTACTGGATTTGGCTGAACCATCAAAGACAACACGGACCATGGTGGTCATGCTGGACAACTTGATGACAGCATGATGTGGGAGATAGAAGCCTTCTTCCACTTCGTTCTCCACCCTTTTCATGTGTCCAAGTTGTATGTATTCCTCAATGACCTTGGCATACTCCTGCCAGAGATCTAGGTTAGCCTTGAAGCGTCTTTCAAGAGAGAGAAAGCGTCGAAGGGAACGAGAAGATCTAACTTGATCCTTCAGTTCATTGAATGGCAGTAAGAACATGTACCGCCCATCTGGAGTGCGAGAAATATTTTCCACAAAGTATTTCTCACATGCTGCTTCCATAGAAGAGAGATGTTTGGGAGAAGAGATGCCATTTTCAATTTCTCAAAACTTCTTGAAGTAGATGGAACACTTCCTGGAAGGGAGGTGGATGATTGACCTTTCTTTTTCTTGAATTTCCCCTTTTGATCAGGTTTTTCCACGTTTTCCTTTGTCCTCACGTGCTTCGCAGATTCTGTTGACTTTACACACAATCCTCGACGTTGTAGAAAATCAAGAAGATTCACATTTGGCATTTTGTTGTCTACTAAATTCTTTTCCCATTCGTAAACTACTTCATCGTCTAAAAGACGTAAAATGATAGTGATAAGGAAGGCATTATACTGTTTCTCTTTGCTTGCAAGAGAATCCAATGGCCGTACTTGTGAACGGATTGCATTGACAATTTTCAGTAGTGAACGAGAAGCATCTTTGTTTTTGTAGAGATCCAGTAAAAGTGTACAATGACGTCGAAGAATTAGACGTGGATTATTATACGTTTGTTCGAATAAATTCCACGCGATATCGTAATTCTCTTCAATGATGTCCAAATCCTTGATGAGATCATAGGGTTCTCCAATGAGACACGATTTAAAATATTGAAATTTAATCACCTTCTGAATTTTGTCGTTGTTGTGAATGGCAGCTTTGTATTCGTCGTGAAATGGTCGATATTTTTCGAAACTACCATCGAAGGTTGACAGTTTGAGCTCAGGCAATTTAGCAGGAATTGACTGGATCTGTTCTTCTGAATTTTGACGATTCACTGGACGTAGTGACGATGTAGGCTGAGGTAGCCTCTGATTTATTATATTTTTTTCTTCACCAGCAATCCTGAAGTAATTGTCCAGGATAGTTTCACCTTCATTGATATTTTCTTCCTCATGGGCAGCATCCAGCAATAAGAGTTGTGATTGATCAACTTCCCATTCAGAAAATTTGCTGATGAGGTCTGCAAGTTTCATGTCGAGTGTCTCCATCACTGCACTCTTTATTTCTTCACCTTTCAGCCAGTTATTAATTTTAGTTAATTTTGCTTTGAAATATTTATGTTTTGTTTTCAAAGAATCAGCGTTGGCAGGCATGTTCGTAATTCCTCTCTCAATGGATTCACAGACTTGAGAGAGTCTTCTATTGACGGATCGTGTGATTCTTATTTGAAATGGTGGAAACGGCGGAGGTGGTGGAGGCGTTATCGGGTTCTGTGGTATAGATGATGTTGATGACGCAGGCGATGTAGAGGTCTCACTCTGGGTCCCCCTATCCTTGGGGGAATGTACAACGTTCATCTAGATACTAACACACGAATCACTATGCACAATAGCACTTTATTTTAAAGTTTAATCCCGAGAATCGGTTGAATATGTGTATTTTACCGCGCTATTCTCGTACACATCGATAATGTAGATCTCTTGATATCTAACTTGTGTAATATGTATATGGCGTAAAATATATATTGAAAGAATTAGTTTGAATTTATCCACGTATCATGAGTTATTATTTACACATCATTGAGTACAGTAATAATAAATTAACAGAATCGAAAATAATTAGAGTTTTTAACAATTAACGAGATTCACTATAAATAGTTTGATAAGTACATCCGGCTCGAAGGACCAAAAAATGTTTCGTCACAAATAACAATCGATATTCGATTCCAACGGAGTTGTAAATTCCGTCAGTTTAACAACTCAAAATTATCTATGGGAAACGTGACACGCCGAATAGATTCTTTATGTCACTTAAGATTTGAACGAAGAAAAGATACGAGAGAGAACAAGTCACTGGAAACTGAAATTATGTTAACGTTCAACACGAGATCACAATTCAACAATTAAAAGTTTATTTAATTATGCCCGATATACTTGTTTTGGTTCAATTCGATATTTACAATGTGAGGTTTTGATCATAACTAACTTGAGAAAAAGGAATTTTCGCAAACATGAAAATTCTATCAAGGGAAGGGGAAGAGGAGTAGACGAAGGAAGTTGTGATGTTCATACTAGTGACATCTAGTATATTGTATCAGTAGTATTAGACACCATATTGTTTCTCGCTCTCTTCCTGTAGAGCTATTAAAGTGTATACACGTGCAAAAGTAATTACTACAAATATATCGATAATTATCTAATGAATCCTGAGTTATTAATCCATAAAAATCCCTGTCGTCTCATCCGTAAACATTACAATTGGCGACGAGGGTAAAATTTCAGCAAGTAATGATAATTTAAAAAAGAAAATGGTAAAAAAGTTAAAGCGTGCTCGTGAAGGTTAGAAAGGTAACCGACGGTTAGCAAGGTAACCAAGAAGAAATAAAAATAAAAGGAAAATGGCTGAGGCGCTCAAAGCAGAAAATGCACAGTTGAGAGAGGATTATGATAAATTACAAAAAGAGTTTGAAAGATGCAAGTCTCAAGCAGTAAGAGAACTGACAGACAGTAAAGCACATATATCTGAGTTGGAAGCACAGCTTCAACAACAGGCTACTGAAATATGCAATCTCAAAGAGAAAATAAAAACTGCCAATGTTCAGGTAGTAGCTGCTCTAGGGACAATGGAGCCTTACGAGTGTAAAGTGGATTGGGCGCAGTGGTTACAGAGGTTGGAACATTACAAGAAGACCAATGCAGTACCTCGTGAAAGATACAAAGAGGTATTTCTATGCATTTTGTGAGCTGAGGGTTTTGCCTTACTATCAAATTTGTGTGCTCCACAAACACCAAAAAGTAAACCTTTTGATGAGTTAATTGAATTAATGTCTAGCCATCTTAAGCCCAAGCCAAATGTCATGTCTCAACGTTTGAAATTCAATACGTGTGAGCAAAAAGATAATCAATCAGTGAGAGATTTCATCGCTGAGTTAAAGAAACTTTGAATGTGAACTGGGTAGTGTGCTAAATGATTTACTTCGTGATCGTCTTGTTTGTGGGTTAAAAAGCAAGTCAACAAAGAAAAAGTTATTGTGTGAAAAAAATTTGACATTTGAGCGTGCAGTAGAAATTGCTTTGAGTGATGAGACGGCAGTTCGTGACGTTGGTGAAATGGATGGACAGAAACATAATGACTCAGTAAACTATATGAAAAATCAGAAAAGCTTTGGGAAGAGAAACCAAAAAGAAAAGGAACCATGTCAGTGTTGTGGTAAAAGTGGACACAATCGTTTTCGGTGTAAATTCAGAGAGTATGAGTGTAATGTGTGTAAAAGGAAAAGGCACTTGGCATTTGTATGTCGCTATAATGAAAATAAAAACGATGACAATGATAACAGTGATAAGAAAAGTAAACAACAACAAAATGGAGCAAGTGATGATCATCGTAAAAGAAACAACCACAATGTAAAGTTTGATAATGTTAAAGAGAAAAAGAAAAATGTAAACCAAAATTATGTTGTCGAAATTCTCGATTTAGATGAGCAATTCAATAATTTTTTTACTATTGATGAGAGTGTTAATTTGATTGATAAGAAGAAAATAATTGATGATACAAGCCCGATTAAAATTGAATTAAAAGTAGAGGGTAAACAAGTAATTTTTGAACTTGACACTGGTTCACCAGTTTCTGCAATAGCAGAAAAAGAGTTTATGGAAAATGAAACATTCTCGAGCTTAAAATTGAATGAAACTAATAGAAAATTTCGATTTTATGCCGGTACTCCAATGATTCCACTGGGAACATTGATGGTTGATGTAATTTACAAAGAGGAATCATTCAAATTAGAGTTATTTGTCATGCAAGGCAAAAGTAAACCAATTGTAGGCCGAGAATGGATCAAAGAATTGAGTATACTTTCAATTAATTCACAAGAAAAAGTAACAATTAATAACGTTAGTAATAAAATGATTTTGACAACAGAAAAATTGAAAGAGACATATCCTTCTGTTTTGACTGAAGAACTTGGACTTTACAAATATGGTAAATTTAAATTAGAATTAAAAGAAGATGCATCACCTGTTTTTATCAGGCCAAGAGCTTTGCCCTATGCAATGGTAGATAAAGTTGATAAAGAAATTGATAGATTGATTAATAAAAAGATAATTGAACCAATTAAGTCAAGTGATTGGGCAACTCCTATAGTACCAGTATTAAAAGTAAATAGTGATGTTAGAATTTGTGGAGATTACAAAACGACCTTGAACAAGCAAATCAAAATTGACAGATATCCAATTTCATGAATTACTGATTTATTAGCGAAAATTCGAGAAGGAAAATTTTTTAGTCGTATCGATTTAAGTCAGGCATATCAACAAGTTGAATTAGAAGATGAATTAAAGCTACTGGCAACGATATCAACTCATAAAGGGTTGTACGTATATAATAGACTCTATTTTGGTGTAGCATCAGCACCTGGTCTTTTTCAGAGGTTGATGGATAAGATTTTTTTTCGGTATTCAAGGGGTTATTTGTTTTTTTGATGACATTTTGATTTTTGGTTCGACGAGAGATGAACATGATAAAAGATTAATTGAAGTTTTGGAAAAGTTGAAAGATGCTGGTTTAACAGCTTCATTAGAAAAATGTGAATTTTTTCAAGATGAAATTAAATTTCTGGGTTTCCAAATTGATAAAGATGGAGTTCATGTCTCTGAAGATAAAGTAAAAGCAATTAATTTGATTGCAACACCCTCAAATACAACTGAATTAAAAAGATTTTTAGGAATGACGAATTATTATTCAAAGTTTGTCAGTAATTATTCACGAATAATTGCACCATTGTATAAGTTGTTAAGGAAAAATGAGGAATGGATATGGACAAAAGAATGTGAAGTAGCTTTCAATAATATCAAGAAGAAATTGTTATCTCCAGAGGTTTTAATGCATTATGATCCAAAATTACCATTGAAGATTACATGTGATGCTTCACCAGTAGGTGTAGGAGCAGTACTCTCACACATACTGCCAGGAAACTTGGTAAAACCTATTGCTTTCAATTCAAGAACATTAACAGCTGCTGAAAGGAACTATGCGCAGATAGATAGAGAAGCTCTAGCATTAGTATTTGGGGTTAAAAGTTTTCACCAGTATGTGTGGGGGAGGAATTTTTTATTAGAAACAGATCATAAACCTCTTAAATTTATTTTTGATCCAAGTAAAAGTCTACCAAAAATAGGGGCAGGACGAGTCCAAAGATGGGCAGTATTTTTATCTTCGTATGATTTTACATTAGAACACATTAAAGGTGAAAATAATGCAACTGCAGATTGTTTGTCGCGAGCTCCAAAGCCAGTTGTGGAGGAAAATGATAATAAACAAGATTATACGTTTTTGAACTTTATTGAGTCTGAAGTGCCAATGTTAGATATTGAATTGATCAGAGTCGAGACAAAGAGAGATGATATGTTATCTAAAGTCATTGAATATGTTAGGTTTGGTTGGCCTAAAGAGATTAAGTCTGATATTGAGATATTTAAAAAACGAGAGAATGATTTGTATGTTGAAAACGATTGTTTAATGTTAGGAATGAGAGTAGTAGTTCCACTAGTATTAAGATCTATGGTACTAAAAGAACTTCATATAACACACATGGGCATCGTAAAAATAAAGGCGTTGGCACGATCGTTCGTCTGGTGGCCTGCAATCGACAGTGGCATCGATAGAATCACCAAGAGTTGTAAGTTATGTTTGGAAAATGCAACTAATCCACCAAGAACTGAATTACAGGTATGGAAATGACCGGAAGGGCCCAACCAAAGGATTCACATCGATTATCTCCAGGTAAATGATAAAATGTATCTGGTGATAGTGGATTCTTTCTCTAAATGGATTGATGTGAAGATGATGAAGGATATTACATCATGGAGAACTATCTTGGCTATGGGAGAGTACTTTGCTACTTGGGGATTTCCTAATGTGTTGGTGAGTGATAATGGTCCTAGTCTTATGTCAGAAGAATTTGAGGCTTTCTTGAAGAAAAATGGTATTCTTCACGTTAGGACTGCTCCATATCATCCAGCTTCCAATGGGGCAGCAGAAAATGCAGTGAAGACGTTCAAGAGATAATTCAAATTGTTACTAAAGGATAATATTAAAGAAAACGTAGCACTAACACAGGTTTTATTGAGTTGTCGTAGTACCCCTCATTGCACCACAGGGTACACACCAGCAGAGCTGCACATTGGGCGACCGCTGAGAGCTAGACTTGACCTGCTGATACCAAATCTACATATATATATGATACAACAACAAGCCAGACAGCAATATTATGCTCCAGGTACAAGACTACGCTCGTTTGAGGTTGGTGAATCTGTGATGACGAAAGAACACTTGAAAAATAAATGGATTAGAGCTGAAGTGGTTGAGAAGCTTTCACCTGTGACATACAGAGTTAGAACAACAACTGGATTCATGTGGAAAAAACACGTGGACCAACTGCGTCCTACATTGTTGCAAGGTAAATCAGCTGAGATCTCTGAAGACAGTGAAGAGTTAATGGAGAGGAATCTAGTTCCTTCAGCACCAGAAGGTTTAACTGAGCATTCACTCCCAATTGATCACCTTCATAAGGAAGTCAGCGATACTGTGGAAAATGCAAGTGAATTGCCCAGCTCATGTAATGGTGAGTTAAGAGCCAATTCGAGTATACCAGTAAATGCATCCCCACTCCAGAGGGAAGTCATCAGTTCCACTGAGGTCAATGAAATCGTGAGGCCTCCAACACCATCTCCAAAGGTTAAAACAGCTACTCCAGAGCTCGGGTCGTAACAGGAAACCCGTACAAAGACTGAATTTGTAGTGTATTGGACTGAACTGTGTTATGAATGTTTTGTATGTGGAGTACATGAGATTTGGATAATGTTAACGATAAAGGGAGAATTATGTTTGGAGGAGTGTGATGTTCATACTAGTGACATCTAGTATATTGTATCAGTAGTATTAGACGCCATATTGTTTCTCGCTCTTTTCCTGTAGAGCTATTAAAGTGTATACACGTGCAAAAGTAATTACTACAAATATATCGATAATTATCTAATGAATGCTGAGTTATTAATCCATAAAAATCCCTGTCGTCTCATCCGTAAACATTACAAAAGTTACTTGAGAAAACCGAGATTTTAATTGGTCGAGAACCGAAGTGGAAGGACAAAAGTGTAGATAGAGAGAAACGGAACAATTTCATTGGTTTTCGGGACTGGGAAATTCCCAAAGCATGGATGGTGGAGAGAGGGAACCTGAAAGCCCGAAAAGGGGGTCAGCTAGGGAGTGGAGGGTAATTTGGTGTGTATCTGAGGAAATAGGACAGCTGCAAGAGATCAAAGGCGACACAATTAAGGGATTAGGACGATGATTGATGAGGATGTATGCTAAGGAGAACAAGAAATTGCGGGCAAATCGTCGTTGATAGAACAATGAAGTAATAAACCAGTTCAAAGTACAACATTTAAGAATAGAATGCTTTGTTGTGATAGAAACGAGGATTAAGAATATTTGTAGAGAGTTTTCATTAATGGCATTCTTACAATTCTTTCGAGGAAATGTAGAAACGTTTTGGCCCAAGAGGCGCCAAAGATAATAGAACCGAAAGATGTTTTTTCCCAAGACGCGACAGAGTAATAAACGAAAAGAAATACAATGAGAAAATGACAGGCAGGAATATGAAGTATGGATGGATGGGAGTGGCAAAATTTCTACAACAGAAATACATATGGAATTTACGTTAAAAATCCTCAGTTGCGTGTGTCGGCACGCAACAATCATGATCGTGGCAAGAGGAATTTCTGAGGTGACCCCAAAAATCTTCGAGAAATTATCACTTCCATGCGCAGAAAGAACAGAAAATTCTAACTTTTCGGATGGATTGTGATCGTTGTTAGAGATTCTTTGAATTCTGATGATTATTTTTTCCATCCAAATTTTATCCAATAGAATTACACCATTCGATGTTATTTTGTATAGTCAACGCGGTATTCAACTGATAATTTTTAATAATTTCTAAAAATAATAAATAAATTAATGGTGGTGAACTCTTGGAGCACAAGCAGATACGTAAATTTAATTATTATTCAAATGAAACAATTGTCGCGATAGTCCTAGGCGAAGGTCAATCAACCCATGGGTCCCAGCTTGACCCGGGTGACCATACTGACTGTCACCCCCACACGTGTAGTAGTGGAAGAGGATAGCCTTTGCTACCTTACCTTACTGCCCGTAACCCAACTACAATTTTTCATTTTTCCGATGTTGAATTAAATTTAAAAAAATTTAAAAAAATTAAAGAATCTCAATTAAACCACGATCTGCGAGTTGATGTTAAGTTCCAAGAATATTCGCATAAATACAATTCTCCCCCCCTCCAACCCTTTCCAAGTGAGACAATTTTCAGTTAATAACTAATCACAAGTTAGAATTCGCACGATTTTCTAGATTATTCGGGGTTATGGTAGTTGGCTGAGATGTTCCCGAAGAAATTGAATACCCGATCAGGTCGAGGATTCGCGTAAGTGAATAAAAACTTACTCAGTTTAGATCCTACTTCGCTTCGTCCTTCCCCATATTTCGGCAGTAGACGTCGGAGTTCACGCCAGGCTCTCTCAACACCTTGGATGTGAGCACCATTGGTCCTGTTGATGTGGTAAAACCTGTGGTTAACCCTGATGTGTTGGTAATCACTCAGCGCCAATCCCACGTAACCCGACCAACAGTCCGTGCTGATCACTGTGCCGTTTTTCACGTATTGGCTGATTTTAGAGATAAGCGTTTGAGCTGTCTGGTTAGGCACCACGACGATGACTAATCGCCCTGATATCCTTTCCCGTAAGCCTAACACCCATTGCTTCTCACTCACGGGACGTCCTAGTCTTAATTTCTTCCCCCCCCCCCCCAACACAATTCATCTACCTCAACCACCACACCTCTCCCCCTAATCTTATTGGGGCAATCTGCCCTGGCGCAATCTGCAGCCCACTGGTCTAACACACTGTTTATACCATATAAAACTTTTCGGACTGTAGATATAATAGTCCTACTCTCCTGGGCTAGAAATTTCTGTGTGTAGGTATCATTATAAATATAAAGAAAAATAATAATAAAAATACTTTGATAACCGGACTTAAATCCCGAAAACCAAGAGCCATCGAAAATGCTTAGTGAATTATTACATTTTATTTTCCTCCGTTTACGGTGCGAATCAATAATTGTTCGTGTCTTCTGACACCTAAAGAGTTTGGCCTTGATGTCTATGTACATTTCATTGTTACACTTTGAACATCTAACAAAAGATTTTATGACCCCTCTTTCCCTTAAGAAATCGATGAGTGATTCATCACTCCTCGCAATATTATAAAAATCCTCCAAAATCATTTTTCTATGTCTCTATCTTTGCTGATTAAGCCGGCTAAAGTACCCTTATTACTTGTTTATTAATTATTAATTAGTAAAAAATTTTTAATTAATAGTGAAACCCCAATCAATTCCTAAATTCGATTATTTTTGATAATAATTTCGAATTAACGAGACCGACACTCAAAATTTGCCGGATTGTACTTAGAATTATATAGGGAATTAGATTAAATAAGGAATTTATTACTTTTCACTGGAGCAGTTATATGCTCCGTTTACCGATTTTGTTTCATGATACAATTTTATTGGCCGAAATTTGGATGGAAAAATAATCAAAATGAATCGGGTAATTCCTTCAAGGTTTCCTGCAAACAACCAAAGTCATCAAGTTTTTTCGAAAAATCACTTTTTTGAACTGGAAAACTTGACTCCTTCATTTGTTTGCAACGAATCTATCAGGAATTACCCGATAATTTTGAAGCTCTTGTGGTATTACATGTGACAATTGTTGGCCTTGGCGGTCTTCAGGAAGTTAAAAAACGGAGAGTTTAATAAAACTTTAAAAAACTTTTGTCGATAGACCAAACGTTCTATCAGTAATAACTGAGGACATTGGTGTCACAGCGTTATCCCGGAATCCCAAGGAATTGAAGCACTCTTTTGACTTTCAAATCACTCAAATTCTGAATTTTGAGGAGAATTAGAGGAAGCATAACTTCTAACAAATAATCTATATCAGAAAACACAAAAATGTAGCTGTTAACTTTATAACAGACACCGTAAAGTTTCCAAAAGCATATAACTCCTTAACACATAAATCATTTGTATTGCGTATTGGACAATTCATAAGTTTTCATGACAAAAAGCAGATTCAATGAAAGTAGGTAAAGAATGTCGGGGGGGGGGGGGATAAGTTAGCAGAGGTCTCGCAGGCATAGACTCGATGCTGAAGGCTGTGAATTATCGTTGAATACTCGCCATATTGTGATAGAGCAAGTCTGGTTGCACCAGCATTTTCATAGTATCAACATTAAAAATCCGGTTATTTACAAATTCTATTTCCTAATTCAATTAGCAATAACGTCAAAAAAAAGTCAACAGAAGTTAATTTGACTCCGCAATCATTGTCGACAAGATTCGAATATGTATAGAGCTGTTCAATCAGTTATTTTTCCTGGATAATTGTGCTCCGTGCACATAACCTATAAGAGTGATTCAACGGAAATGGCGTTATTTATGTCAGTACCGTGGCGACTGCGATGTGCTTCTTTAGCTCCAATCGAACAATCTTCAATGCATTGATTGTAGCCAGTGGGAACATATTAGTGTGCCTTTCTTGAGTGCCAATTTTGAAGTAACTGTGTCATTGAGCATGGCTTTTAAAGCACATTTTAGAAATGACACGGTACTGACATTAACAATTCTTATTCAGAATGTTCTTCAGAAGGGTGATAGAAACTCATTAAAATTCATGAAACTAATGAAAAATATGTGAAGACAGAATGTTTCATATATTGGTGCCTTGTACAATTAGTGATATAGAGGAGCAAATGGCGAAAAGAAGGATTTTATCAATCCACGGTACTGACATAAATAGGATTTTCTCCCGCGGCACCGACTGTTAAAGCACTTGTCTAGAAAGATCCTCTCTCTCCAAGAATGCTTAGCAAAATACCTATTCATGCAGTTCTGATTTGCTCCCTTAGCTGCACGTATTGCCTTCTAATTATGGTGAGAAGAGTAATAATGTCATAAACGCCATTTTCGCAGAATCACCCATAAATTGACTGATATAAATAATCCACGATGTTCTCCGTATGAATTTTGTACATATCAATGTTAATTTCTAATTAATTATGTTCAGTATAAAACTTGAGGATTCGTTTTTGAAATTTATGTATTTTCATAATTTGTATTTCCATTTAGTTAATTGGCGGTATTAAAGGAACTCCTGATGGGATGTTCCCTGGAAAAAGAAACGTTAGGTCCATCGACAGAAATTCTTCAAAGTTTTATTGAACTTTCCATTCCTTTAACTTGGTGAAGACCGCCAAAGCCAACAATTATCATCGGATTCGGAAAATTTTAAATGACGGAAAGGGTAGGCGGGAGCTGTACCGCTCAGTAGGTATCTCGGGTCACCTATATTTTTCATGATTCATTAAGAAAACAAGTAGGCCACCGTTCCCCTGCGGGCTGGTATTAAACGTTTGAAAAAATCCGTCATTATTGGGGACGCTAAATACCGATGGCGGCGCTGCTCTCATCTCTAAAATGGCCGCTTTTCAGGTACAACTGGGGGCGCATTTTTCAAACGCGTCACGTCAGTGAACAAGTCCAAACCGGCAAAGACGATAAATTTTTTTTTTTTAGCAATGAAGACAATTTTTTTAGGGACATTTATAAGTACGCTGAGGGAAATGTGGAGTCTCGTAATATGGTTGAAGGGGAGGCTGTGTTAAAATCTGGAAATTTATTGTTAATTGGACTTTCTGAAAAAAAACAAAGTGAATTTGTATTGTATTGTCTGTGCCAGCAATCAAGTAAGGTAAATGATCATCCTCACGTAATTGAGGGTATTCTGAGGGTAAAGGGCACTGACAGTAATGCTGTTGAAATTGGGAACATGAAATGCAGTTGCAAAGCAGGGTTAGGTGGCAAATGTAAACACATTACAGCAGTATTGCTATACTGTAGCCAGTGAGTGATTCTTTCCCTTTCCCTATGATAAAATTTACATTGTTTGATATTTTATTTTAATCTACTCTCCCTCCTTTCACAGGCATGATATTTGTAATGTGGAATTAGTATCAAGCACAGATATGAAATGCACGTGGAAAAATGTAAAAGGAAGAGCTCTTGAACGCTACAAACCCTTGCCTGTATCCACTTTCTGCTGTTACAATAAACCTACCTCATTGCTTCTGTCCACCGAGAAGCAAATGACTGTTTTCAATAGATTGATGTTGTGTGATAATCATAGCATTATACATAAACATAAACATCGCAATGTTCTCACTGATTCCTCTAAACCCACTGATATGATTAACTGTCAACCAGCAAACAGTCCTACATCCCTACAGCTCTCAGTGTCTCACCAAATTTTCAATTTGCAGAAGCCTTGATATCTAATTCTCTACATTCTGCAGCTATGCTCAATGTGTTCAAACTCCACATCATAATGCAACCATGCTGCTCGCAAATTTATGAGACTGCTATAGCTGCTTGTTATGTTCTTGATATTGCAATTAATACCCAATCTAATAAAATACAGTGGCAAAAAGCAAGACAGTTTCGAGTCACAGGGAGCAGATGCTATGCACTTTTTACTTATTCTAAGTTGGATTGGGTGTCCAAGACAAGTTCATATTTCTAGCCCAAGTCTTTCTCCAATAAATACACTAAGTTTGGAATTCAGAATGAGCCTCGAGCTCGTGAATTGTATGGCCTGAAGAAGAAAGTAAAGGTTCACTAATTCGGTCTCATCATTTCTCATCAAAATCCTTGGCTTGCTTATAGTCCAGATGGTGTTATTTTTAGAGCACACATTCCTTCAATATTGATAGAGATTAAGTGTGTGTATGATTTACCTGATTTAACTACTGCATCACTACTAAAATATTGTAAGAGGTGGTTGGAGTTAGTTGATGATAAGATTTGTTTGAAGGAGAAATGTGCTTACAATGGACAAGTCCAATTGGGAATGGCCTTGCTCAACTTGCCTGTCTGTCACATGGTAGTTTATTGTAAAAAGCTTGATGACATCAAAATTATTACAGTTAAATATAATGTTAAATTTGTATGCAAGCTACTTCCCAAATTGAAACTTGTCTATTTTTCAAAGATGCTGCATGAATTGTGCAAATACAAACAATTTCAAGACTCAACAAATTGGTTCATCTCCATGTTAGTTAAATTAGTTGGGGAATCAGGGGGCAGTGGAGAATTAAATCAAAAACAACACTGATTAAATTGTCATAGTGCGACGTTTCGCTAATTATTTTAGCTTCTTCAGGCTCTGGAAAAAATTAATACAAACAAATATCAATCAAAAAACCAAAAAACAATCGCCAAGATAATATGAGCACATAACCTCAAAACCACATTATTTACAGTCAACAAATAAAATCATACCTTGACATAATCTATGTTTAGTCTATTATTTTCTATTGGTGTCATGACGGAGTTCATTAATGATCATAATTAACTATTAACAGAGTAAAACACAAACAATTGCAGACACGTGGCAGTAACACTTGAACACCTTCTCCTTTCTCAATCGAGATCACAGCAACTAACATTCGCGCCAAATTGCTGTGCATACGTCATCGACCAGATGTAACGATCCATTCAAACACCTCCCGTGATGGCGCCACCTCTCAGACACAAGTTTGAAAAGTGCCGGTCTTTCAGGGGACCCTTCTCTCCGTTTGACGTTTAAACTTATTCAACACGTTACTGTACACCGTGCTCAAATTCCCTGTCTCCTCTCGTTTGTTGACTGTACGATTTAGAAAGATGTGAACCATTTCACTGATGTTCCTCTTCCTCCAGTGTGGTTCCATATCGATAATAGAGACCTCCTCAAACTTAAACTGATGCTCGGTATCAAAATGATGCATAGCCAAGGCAGTCTTTTCCTCCTTGGAATAATTCCTTGGTTTACAATCATACTCATGCTGGTATATCCTTTTTCCAAGTAACTGTCTAGTCTGCCCAATGTAACATTTAGAGCACTCGCAAGGAATCTTGTACACTAATCCAGACCTCTTCAGGACTGGGGTCTCATCTTTTAACTTGGTGTACAAGTCTCCCACTCGTCTCAAATTGTAGGCAACTAACCTGGAGTCCGTGTTCCTCAAACATCTGTTCAACCTCTGAGAGAGCCCGTTTATCAACGGAAACCCAAACACTTTCTTACGTTCTGATTCTATCCTCAACTGTTGAGCGTCTTCACGTTCCTTAAAACGTTTTACACAGTTCCTGATGAACCCGTCAGGATAATCATTTCTCTTCAGGACCATCTTCACTCTCTGTAGATTCTCCTCATGGAAATCATCGTGGCTCAAACCTAATGCACGATGCAGGAGTCCAAAAACAACTCCTGTTTTTTGTGAAGTGGGGTGGTTGGACCTGAAATTTATTACTCTCCCTGAACAGGTAGGTTTCTGATACCAATTCGTCTTCAAGGATCCATCAACGTCACGTAAGACTTTCACATCTAAGAAGCACAACGTCTGTTCAGTTTCATTCTCTACAGTAAATTGGATACGCTCATGAACCGAGTTAAAGCGTTCTCTCACTGTTTCCACTCTATCTTCAGGCACCGGGAGGATTGTGTCATCCACATAAACTTTAATCCATGGAATGGTGAAAGGTAGCTCACTGATGACAGTTGAGACGACGTGTTCCATCACTAAGTTCGCTAATATGGGGCTAGCTGGATCGCCCATGCTACTACCATCAATTTGCATGTACACTTCATTATCAAATGAGAAATAGCTCGCTTCGAAACAGAACTTCACCAATTCTAGCACTATTTCCTTCGGAGCTGGTATCAATGGAGCCCATCTTTCCCAATTGTCCTCAATGATGTTGAAAACTAGCTCTTTTGGAATATTAGTGAAGAGAGAGACCACGTCTAAAGAGATCAGAACATAACCTTCAGGTAATGTTACGCCTTTAGTAAACCTAACAAATTCCTGAGAGTTTTTTATATTATACTCTGAACCCTGATGTACTTTAGACAGCAGAGTGTGTAGAAACTTAGCTACCTTGTAGCTAGGAGCATCTATACAGCTTACCACCGGTCGCAATTTACATCCTTCCTTATGTACCTTACGAAGGCCATACATTTTTGGTATAATTGAGTTGTTGAATTTCAAGACTCGTTTAAAGATTAAAAATATTTATTTTCATCTGCATGCGAACTTACACTTGTAAATTTCATTCTATTTTTGTTGTGTTTTCAAATAAATTTATCAAATGCCATGATCGGTCTTCCTAAATTAGCCAACCCTTCACATACATTAACAATGTCTTCAATGTTTGCGATCAAATTCCATGGAATTGTACTTTGAAGTATTCCAAAATCGCGAATTCTTTGGTTCATGCGTTCAACGTGAACTCGAGCTGCAGCAATAAAACGATTGTACGTAGCTTCGACTGAAGACAATTGTTTCTTCTGTTTTAAAAATGGTGGTATGAATAATTTAACGCCTCGTTTTATACAAATATCTTCAATTTGGAAGCCTTTGTCAGTCATCACAGCATCCCCCTTCTCTAATAAATTCATAATATTGCTCTGTTCAAAAATTGCTTTGTCAGAAGCTCACCCACCGTAGCCTTTGATTAGAAATGTTAACATATCTCCAGGACTCACCCCTGTCATAAACTTGGCTGTGAAATTTGATTTGTGCTGTGAATAAAATTTTATTTGCCACTGTAAACATTTGGGTCTGTGAACTCGAAATTCAGTGCAGTCTACGATTACCCTAGTGTCTTGGAAATATTGAAAACATATTGGAATATTTCTCTTAATTTCCTCTCTAGAGACCCATCGAATAACACATCGAAGTATCTGAGATAATTTCGGCAACGTGTTATGAAAAATGGTTCGACATGTTGATTCTCCAATACTTTTGAACATAATGGCCAAAGCCGAAAATGGTAAATTCAATTTTAATTTCATTGTCGTTAAAATTACACGATCTTTCAAGGTCATTTTGTGAGTTCTAACTTCTGGGTATAACTCAGAGATTAATAAGACTAATTCATTCAGAATTACATGGTTTCGGATACCACACATAACATTCAAGTGACGATCTGTTGTTATAGACATCGAGAACGGCATTAAAATATCTCTACTTTGAACTTGAACACTTTTCTCTGCACTTTCTAAAGATGTTGTTTGTGTACTTTTCTCTTCGAATTGAGATAAAGTTCGGGTGGATTCATCTTGACACTTCGGAGCTGCATTGGATACTGATTTTGTTGATTGTAGATCTTCAGGCAATCTCTCCTCTGCAAAGTCATCGTCCATCGCAACCGCCAGTGGACGTTCGATGCAATTTTCACTTCCACAAAAGACATTTCTAGCAATAATATCCATATCCTCGGCAATCTCTTCAAAAGCCATCAAAAGATTTTTCTTTACATGAGTAGTGTCTGTGATTAACGTTTCCACCTGCAAACAATTTTTCACATCGATATTTAAAAACAATTGTAAAAATCGTGATTCAATTCAACATAATTTAGTTGGAGAAAAATTATTGTCTCCACCGTGAGGAACAAATCGGAATCTGAGAATTTTTCTAGAATCGGAGAATCCCTGAGACTTAATTCAGTGATAAAAGGTTGAACCAACACCAATTGAATTCATCACTATCACTTAATGCTCATTTATCTCAAAACCAACAATTCTGAGGTGAGAATATTAAGAACTCTTTTCTCCAGCTGAATGATCTGCTGAGAAAATATATCTCTTGACATTTAATCCCAAAACCGATCATTATCTTGATTATTTGATAGTTAATGACCAATGAATCGATTTCTTACGTTTCTCCAACGTACTGCATAATTTTAATCAAATCTTTCCTGAGGAAAAAAAAAAATAAGAAATTTCAAACCTGAAATTTAGAGGTACTGCCTTGAGTTCCAGGAGACTGATAATTGTCTTTCTTGCTATTATCATTGAATTCAACATTTGTAGCGGGAGATGTGTCATTGATGTGTAATCGTTCATCGCTCGCTGGCAAATTACGATTTGGTAATGCATATGAATTCAATGTAATTCGTTCACTTCGAAAATCTACAATCAAATGGATAATTATTACATGAACGATGTTGATTTAAAATGAGAACAATTACATCTTTGAACCTTCAATCCACTCTAAAATAAATTTACGTAAAATACATACCAGGCAACGAGAAATCTTCTTTTGTGAAATGTAAGCTACAAATCCTCGTTGCTGAGGTAACTTTATCAATTTTAGACCGTAATTTCCATTCTTTACAACGATCAATAGTCACTTTTTCACCAGTATCCAATCGTTTTACATATAATTGATTTCTCTTTTGAAAGGAATGGTAACTCAATCCATCACTGTTCGACGATTGAGACATGCATCCCTTCACACTACACTTGAACACTTTTTTCCTAGGCTTCTGCTTTCTATAACTTGGTTTTTTTTCCATTGTATACATTAGTATTTAATAAAATATTGAAGGAGATATGAAATGGAGCAGAGGTAACCAGCAAACTGGAGTGACGTATGCGCGGATATGTCAACAGTACCCTTGAAGCGGCCATTTTCTTTAGTTGCTGAGGGCCCCGCAAGTAATCGTATCGTTATTTAGCGTCCCCAATTATGATTAAATATAGAGAAACAAGTAGTTCATAGTCTTCTATATGGTAGGAGTTAATGTGGCAGCAGCTGAACGTTCAACAAAAAAACTAAAGAAAGTGATAGCGTAGAAGTCTACGTGGCAGAAGTGAAACTTTTTGAAAATAACATCGCCATTGCATGACTGTGCCATGTGCGACAGACTCAATGCCGAAGTGTAGCGAACACACACGTAGCTTACTGAACTCTCCCTACTATTTAAGCAGTTGGTCTCCTTCAACGCATGCGCGACCAACTCCCCTCGCCGGCTTCGCCCCCCCCCCCCCCTTATTTTCATCCATTTCCTCTTATTGGGATCTGACCTATGGGCGGGGCTTAAACCAACATGGCAGATTCCGATTAACACTTTGTATTGGAAGCAATGGGCAATATCTCGTTTTTTTGTTTAAAAATGCTTAGTATTAGCCAAATTTCTGATTAAGCTAAAACCAAACCTGGGAATAGAAATTTTCTTGAGGGGGAACGTCTGCTAAAAGCAAATTCACTTATAAAATGTGGAAAAAATGGTGATCCAAGTCCGGGGACAGAGAGCATCATAGCGTTTTGTTTACAAACTTCACATATTTGTTAGTTTATTCCTACCAAAGTACAAGAAGGCATGACATTTCTCTTCAATTTTGTTTGCTGAACTTCCAGATCTACAAAGAATAAACATTTTGGAGTACTTATTTGAGGTTAGAGATGAGAGGATGACGAAGACAATATTTACCTGGATAAAAATAATCGTCCTTCTTGAAACCTATCATTTCTTCACGTTTCATACCATTCTACATCATTTCCAGCCAAAATTGGAGAAAGTCAAAATCCGACGAAAACAATGCTTCTATTTGGAAGCAAAACCATTCAGGAGAGAGCCGGGCAAAGTGAAATAATCGTGTTTTTCGCGTTGCTGACGTGGATACGTCTATGTTTTCATTTTGCTCTAGGGCATTTTATGCACAGGTTGCTATTCAGTGGCGTATATATATATATTACATTGTTTCAAAAATTTTCACATAAATTTATCATCAGCAAGAATGAGCGTGCCTAGGTTTGCAAGACCACAACACACAGTAACAATATCATTTACATGAAATAATAAATTCCAAGCGATTTTATTCTTCAGCACGTCAAACGTTTCAATTCTTTAATTTATCCTCTCAACATGAACACGTGCAGCAGCAATTCGTCGATTAAAGAGTGCCTCTTCAAATGAAAATTGTTTCTTTTTCTCCAAAAAAGGTGGTCTGTACAGTTTGACCTGATGTTTATGACACAGGTTGTCAATTCTAAATCCTTTATCTGCCATAACTGCATCACCTGGCTGTAAACGTGTAATTATATTGCTCTGTTCGAAAATTGCGTTATCTGGAGAACGCCCCCCAAATCCTTCACTTACGTACATCAACAATCCACCCGGACTAACTGCCGTCATGTATTTAGCTGTGAATCCGGATTTATATTGAGAATAAACCTTCAAACGACATGCCAAACACTTAGGAGCTTGAATTTTGAATTCAGCACAATCAACCACACATACAGTATCCTCAAAATTACGGAAACATAGAGGCATATTTCTCATAATTTCTTCCTTGGGAACCCAGTGAATGATCCCTTGCAAAACTCTTGCTAACTTTTGTAGAGTATCTACGAAAATCGCTCGACACGTTGACTCAGCTATGCAATCAAATATTATTGCTAAGCACAAAAACTTGAGATCGTTTTTCAATTTCATCATTGTCAATATAATACGTTCTCGCATGGTCATTCTATGTTTTCTCTTTTCAGGATAAATTGTGGTTATTTCTAATATTAAGCGATCCAAGATTTTATGATTTCTGATTCCGCATAAAATTGACAGTTGGTGGTCAGTAGTTATTTTTGTCGAAAAGGGCAAATAAATATCCCCACTCGTTACTTGCACAGAAGCATGGACATGTGGGGCCCGATCACTGGTAGCCAATGGTACAGAGACGTCTGCGTGTGTTGTCAAATTTCGGGGGTCCGTTTGTACAGAAACGTCGATGTGTGTCGTATCTCCGGTGGGTATTTTCATACTAAGGTCAACGTTCTCCAGCTCGGGCTCTTCTGAATCTGTTTGTTTTTATACAGAGATTCGGACAACTGCATTTCCGGACAATCTGGATTATTACAGCTGACGTCAGTGAGAATATCAAATATTGAGCGCAGATCACATTTAACTACATCTCTTCCTTCAAACGACGGAGTCACCTGGGCCTAAAACATAAATAAATATTTATAAAGAAAAAGTTGGAAGACTGAACGAGTGGCTCAATTACTAAGACAGTAGTCTGGGAGTCAATTGTGATGAATCTAATTTGACAATCTCGATAACTGGTCATCTCTCTCAGGTACGAAAGAATTTTACGAAAAACAAGGAAATTTTTTTTAGCACTGAAAATTTCCCCCAAAATAGTCCATTGATTTTCCTCTCTAAAATAACTGATTATCGAGATAATTTGATTTTTAATAGAGCGGGAACAATCGATTTTTTACCTATTATCATTTTGGTACTGAATATATCCTAGTATAATTTTAGGTAGAGTGAAAATTGATCTATTACCTTGAATTTGGATGTACTCCCACTGGTACCAGGAGATGCAGAATTCGGGGCACAGGGCATTACATTTGTCTCTAAGAGATCCGTTGTTTTGAATGGAGACGTACCGCCTCGGGCAGACGGCGACAACAATGGATTTCTCACAAACTGTTGGTGGCGTTGACGGTTTGAATAAAGCGTTGGTAAATTTTGGCTAGGAATTGCGTATTCATTGAGCAAACGTCGTTTTATCGTGCACTCTCCGGAATACTCTGAAATTGATTAAGAATATATATTGCATTCACTTCAAAATCAGGGTCGTGTTGTCAATAATTATCTGATAATAAATGGCTTACCTGAGAGAACATAGTCAGTAGATAAAAAATGCAAACTGCACACACGTGAATTTTTTGCAATTTATGAACTTGGAGTTTTTCAATCCACAGATCTCGGATATGAATGGCTTCAATTTTACTGTCATTTTTTGAGGTTATCACTGACAACGGTCGGTCTTGCGGTGGAACTCGATAAAAACCCAAATTTGGGCTATTCACTGATGTGCTCCTACATCCCGGGACGCAACATTTGCTGTTAATTTTTATTCTTCTCCTCTCCTGAACTTCTCCAGAGAAACTCATTCTGAATACACTTTTACACTTTTGGAGCAGGTGTTTACGGTTTTCAAGTCGCCGCGCAGCCAGAAGGCTGAAATCCGCCATGTTTTTTAGTTGGGCAGGGGGCCCACAAGGTCTCGCATTTTTATATAGCGTCACCAATTGTCCTTCTCACTGGTGACCGGAGTTTTTTTCCCCAACAAAAATTTCCCGGAAGAAATTCCCCCGCCAGAATTTTCCTGGAAAAAATTTCCCCTAACAAAAATTTCCCCGGATTTTTTTTCCTTTCACATTTCTTTTCTAATTTTCGTGCATAGTTTTTTTTTTATTGGACTTGTTTGGTCGTGATCGTTGACTCATTCCTTTGTGTAGATATATTTCTTTGTGTAACACTGTCAGGTATATAAGGATTACAGGAAGTAGGGAATTTAATATTGTATCATGGGCCTCGGCAAGCGAGTGTCCTCAGTATACGTTGATGCCCTGTTATAGCATGAGTTAATTGACCAATGACTCTTGGTCGCTATGCCATTGAAATTGCACAAAAGCAATAAGAATGGACTCATTTTGGAGCATAATGATCAGCTATTTTATAATAGGGGTAATGGTGTTAAAAAAAATAAAAATGTGTGCGTGGTGGCCACGCACGACAGAAGTGAAACTTCTTTAGGCTTGAAATATCAAGAGATGATTGTTGTATGAAAATTTCGATATCCTATCTATGCATAATTCTTTTTCTTGAAATTCGAGAGGAAGGGCAATAAGTGAAGAATACTCGTGGTATTAATGATGAATATAAATTAGATTTCATTCGACAGTTTAGATTTCCTTGCGATTTAAAAATATTCACGATATTCTCTGCTGCGGTCTTCGGTTTTTAAAAAATTATTATCCGATGTTTGTCACGACATGCTCTGTTGCATTCTTTACTCGTTTTTAGCATGATTATTCTGCGAATAAACTAATCCTCCAATTGATCTGTACGAACCAAACACATTTCAATAATTGATTAAAAACCCATTAATTAAAGATTAACTAACAGTGCATGAATTGTAGGTTACAATTTCACGACGATTCACGGATCAGCTGAAACAGCCCGAATCTTTATGCTGGTTCAACGTGCGGTTGCCTATTCAGGAGGTGGCGCCTCCAACGCGAGAAATGTGCAGTGTTCTCATAGCATATAATACGTATGCTATGAGTGTTCTCACTATGCACCGTAAGCGGAGTAGTACTAGAGCCGTGCTGGTGTGCTCCACTCCCACCACTTTTCGTTACGGCCCTCCCTTCTTTTTCGTCACTCCCGAGTACCCTCCCTCCGTTTCTTTTCACGCTGTATTGTCGACTCGCTCTACCGTGCCTAAAGAAGTTTCACTTCAAAAATTAATTGTTAAATAATTTGTGTCATTGATTCATATTTTTGTCTGTTTGATGAATTAAAAAAAAATCTTGGTCAACAAGTATTGAAAGTATTTTCAGGGGGAATTTTTTCCAGTGAAATTTTTTCCGTGGGAATTTTTGTTAGGGGAAATTTTTTCCGGGGAATTTTCTCCGGGAAATTTTTGTTGGGGAAATAAACTCCTAGAACCGCACAGTATCTGAAGACTGTTCGTCATCGCCGGGATGTTGCCCATCGAAGTACTAGCTGAAGAACGAAGAACCCATCACCAGCGGAAAGGATCAATAACATTGAACCCTGGAGAAATCAGAACAGAGGAGCGGCGATACAGTATACACCAATGGCAGTTACAGTGGGATACCGCTACGAAAGGCAGATGGACATACCGTCTTATTCCCCAGGGAAATGTTTGACTGAACCGTGAACATGGCGAAGTCAACTACTACTTGACACAGATGATCTCAGAACATGGGTGTTTCCGAGAATATCTTCATCGGTTTAAACATGGAGATTCTCCAGAGTGCCCGTCCTGCCCTGGAGTTACAGAAGATGCCGAGCACGTATTCTTTGTGTGCCCGCATTTCAACATGTTACGCAGTACCTGGGAGACCGTTCTTGAACAGAACATCCAGCCAGAGTCCTTAATAAAAGCCATGCTATCATCAAGGGCAGCCTGGGAAGCAACGAGCTCATTGCCACTGAAGTCTTTCAGAAACTCCGTCGCATAGAAAGAGAGCGAGCAAAGAATAATGAAACTTAGAAGAAAAGAAGCCATGACTTCGCCCACCTGAAGGAAGAGCTATAGCTGGATTCTCCCCCTCGTGAAGTAATGCCTGACGGCGGTCGCGCGGGGAACCAAGGAGCAGAAGCAAGGAGGTTAGGGTTTTAGTCAATGCGAGTTCGACACACGGATACTTGTACCTACGGTGCATAAGGCATTTCTCACCTTCCTTAAAAAGAAAACACACACACACACACACACACACACACACACACACACACACACACACACACACACACACACACACACACACACACACACACACACACACACACGCACGCCTTATAAATTGAGTCATTCTCAGAAAAAGGAAAAGGAGAAATTCATTACTTAAAATGTTTTCAGTGTACATACATCATCTTGCAAATTATCGGAGAGTGTTGTGGTGACCTTGAAACGTGGACATATGATGAAAAATCGAATTTCGATTTTCGGGATGATGATAACTTCTCTCTCCCGGGAAGTTGAAAAGATGACTGAAGTTACTTTCTGTATTTTTGACAGAATGAAATGAGTTCACAATAATGATTAGAGGTTCAACTTACGTGACCAATTTTGTTGATTGGTTCGACTTATATGTTGTTTTGTTTTCTTGATAATTAATTCCAGATTTTAATTTATTACAATAATTGTTATGACAATTTATCGTTTAAATATTTGATTACAATTCAAGTAAAAATCATGGAAGGTTTTCCTTAATTGAAATAGGAATCGTGAAAGATCCTACTCTTAAGAATAAGTCTAGTGATAAGACTTTTATTAAAATAAAATCATGAATAAATCTACGTAAATTCGAATTGAATTCGAATGAATAAGCTCCAACTGTAGGACTGAAAAATTTCAGAGAACGGGTGTCTCTTTGCTAATAAAACTACTGACTCTACTCTACTGACATACTGACTTTGACTTTGACACTGGCTCTGGTACTAATACTGCCCCTGAAACTCTCCTTCTTTATATAGCCGAACTTTCAGGCTGCGTCTACATGGTTTTTCTAGAATTAGAAAATCAATACTTTGTGCGTGAAGTAATCTGCAGCAATGCTTATTTGCGAGTCCTTCCTGATTAGTTCTAGAATAAGTGAAAATCAATACTTTGTGTGTGAAGTAACCTGCTATAATCTTTAGTTCATCTTTCGGGTACCATTACTGCGATTGCTTCACGTCACCGATTAGGGGGGTTGACGTTGTCTCCTGTATTTCCTAATATGGGCCTTTTTGGGGAGTTTGCTGACTTCTCAGAAGTCCTATGCCGTCAATCAAAGTAGAACTCCTCCTTGTTTTGTGTTTTATTAACAGGGCAACAACTATTCTGATTTCTATTTTCCTATTTTTCGATCCTCCTCCCTGAAAACGGTGGCTTAGAATTTGGTTACCAACGATGTTTCAGCTTGGGCTTCACGCGAGACGAGATGAGACGAGACTTTGAAAAATCTCGTCTCGGTCTCGGAAATTTTCTGGATTGCCCGTCTCGTCTCGATCTCGTCTCGGTCTCGTTTCACCCAGTCTCATTTCGTCTCGTCTCGTCTCATCAGTATCGTTAGAGTCTCGATTTACTTTTCCAATTTTCCATTTTCTTTTTTTAATCTTTTCGAATAAACTAAATAATAATTTAATTTTGGGATTGAAAACAACGAATAAATATTTTTTATGATTTAGTGGAGGGATTAATTATTGGAATCTACAAGGATTATTTGAAATGTTTTAATGAAGAAAATAACAAAATTCAATTAACCATTTTTATTCTTTACATCATCCAGTTCTTTGTTCTTCATTAGAACAAAAAGTACATAAGGTTTTTTTATTTTTTTTCATTTAATGGCAGTCAGTCTCCCGCGTTCACCCACGAATGGAGACATAATAGTGCCCTTGCAGATTGATCATTCATTAATGCTCTTTTTGCTTCCGAATGGAAGCATTGTCATCGACCTATTTTTACATTTTCTAATTTTGGTTGGAAACGATGTAGAATGGTCTGAAACGTAAAAATACGAAGTTTGGAGCCAATGTCCATCTGTTCGCGTGTCCACTCGGGGGTCACTTTTCCTTAAATTAACCAATTAATTGAGAAAATCATTTCCGAAAAATCTGAAATTTTGTGAGATTGTTGGTATTAGTTGGTGCTAATTCTGTGCCAAATTTCAGCTCGATCGATTGAGTAGTTTTTGAGGAATAGTGATTTGTTTGTAAATCGTTTTTTGTGAATATCTCAGAAATGACCAAACCTATTGGCTTTTTTTTTTTTCAAAATCTTCGTCTCGTTGTGTACTATCAGAATCAACCAGGATATATATACCGGTCGATGCAAAGTTTTAGAGATATGGCCAATTTTCTGTTTTATGCAGAAAATTCTTATAAACACGCTAACTTTTAAAATAATGGAGATATCAACTTGAAATTTAGCATGAAGGTGACTCTCATGATTGTCATGTTTGATAATAAAAATGAGCTCAATCGGACCAGCGATTCCGGAGATATTCTACGTTGCATGTAAATCGATTTTATCGGATATCTCGAAAACGACTAAATCGATTAATTTTTTTTTTTTTTCAAAATCTTTGTCTTGATGTCTTCTATCTTAATCAATCAAAATATGTATACCCGTTGATACAAAAATTTCGAGATATGGCTATTTTTCTGTTTTTCACTGAAAATCCTTGTAAACACGCTAACTTTTGAAAAAATGGAGATATCAACTTGAAATTTGGCATGAAGGTGACTCTTATGATTGTCATGTTTGGTATTTAAAATCAGCTCAATCGGGCAGGTGGTTCCGAAGATATTCAACTTTGTATGTGGATCTATTTTATCGAATATCTTGAAAACGACTAAATCGATTAATTTTTTTTTTTTCTCAAAACCTTCGTCTCGATGTCTTCTATCTTAATCAATCAAAATATGTATACCCGTTAATACAAAAATTTCGAGATATGGCTATTTTTCTGTTTTTCACTGAAAATCCTTGTAAACACGCTAACTTTTGAAAAAATGGAGATATCAACTTGAAATTTGGCATGAAGGTGACTCTCATGATTGTCATGTTTGGTATTTAAAATCAGCTCAATCGGACAGGTGGTTCCGGAGATATTCAACTTTTGAGATATGAAATGCAAAACATTTACTATAATAATACGCGAAAAGGATTGAAAGCATCATTCGGAAGCGCTCCATCAATTGATTGATGGCGAAAAAAAATACACATGTAAAATTAACAAACTCCACAATCGCAAATCTGTAGTTACAAATCTATAGCCGCATGTCGCTGCCGCCTGCTTATTTAATTTCACGGAGGAGAAGTTATTGTAATGCCCCCGAAAATGAAAAATCGATTTTTCATCATATATCCACGTTTCAAGGTCTTTCGAATGTTTTTCGGCTATTTTAAACAAAATGTCTGTCTGTCTGTCTGTGTGTGTGTGTGTGTGTGTGTGTGTGTGTGTGTGTGTGTGTGTGTGTGTGCGTGTGTGAAACTTAGATTTGATTAGATTATGGTTGGAATCGATCCAGTAGTTTTCGAGTTTTTGAAAAAAAACATTGCTAAAATTACTTTTTTTTTTTTTTTTTATTATAATGTATATATGGGGTGATGAGAACCGGGAAGTTTTAGTTGTGAACCTCAATGGTTCGCTCCGACTTGAATGCACCCAAATTCGGGAGCGAGCTTGCGAGCGACCAACAATACTCCGTAGACCGGCCGCACCCCTAGTTTCGTCATAATTTGCCCTGCCGTGAAAAATAATCGTTCAACAGATACAGAAGTCGCCATAATCGAAAATAAATCCCTTGCCATTCGTGCCAATGTAGGGAAACTTGTTTCGTGTACTTTCCACCACTCTAAAATATTCTGATTTCTGTCTGCTCTCTTCGTACTTAAATATTTTTTTTTTTCTTCCTCCCAGTCATTTATGCGAGAAGAAATTTCATAGAGTGAGGTGATGTCAAGCTCATCAGCTTCCAGCCTCGTCACTTCTGTTGGCTCCATTCATGTCCTTGGAATTTTCAGTACTCGTGCATGCATCAGCGTAATCCTTGTACATTGCTTCGAAATAGCCGATCGATTCCTCTTTTATCTCACGGCCCCAAGTTGTCAATTCAAATGTCTTCACTTTGTGCCGTGGATCCAAATGAGTGCAACACAATATACCCAGTTTGTCTTGTAATAATGCTTTAGCATTTTATCTCTAGCAGCTTGAAATGCTAGCAATAAAATTTCATCAACTTGGGATCTTTCTTCTTTGTTATCTAAAGATGAGACGGTTATTTCAATTTTATTGAGTAATATATTGAATGCTACTATAACCAGAGGTAGTGTTACATATTTGTCTCCTCGAAGTAATTTGGAAACCATTTTAAAATCCCTCAGGAAAATGTGAATTTGCTGCAACAATTCCCATTCTTCTTCACTGAATTTCAATTTTGATAGCTCATGTTTAGTGTCATTAGTCCATAATAGAATCAATCATGTGTACTGTCCCACCGTGTCCTGACATCCAGGATTGGTTTGATATATTTAATTGTAGTGAGACTGCAACAGTCTTTCAAATCATTTTGAATTTGCTCAGATCCTCGGATTTTTATAAATGTTTGTCTGAGTTTAATAATTGCTATAGATGGTTGTAATTCAGAAAGAAATCCTTCTGTACATCCTTCATCCTCATAGATAGCATCGACCATTATATTTTCGTCCTCGAATTCTTCATCCATTGTAGAATCAAACTCTTGGGGCAAACCTTCGTTCTGATCGACCATGTTTTTCACTTCTAGTAATAACTTCAGTGTATCTTAAACTCCGAGATTTAGAATATATGCGATACACCGAAAATGTTGATTGATGCTGTCGAATGATAAATCCTTACTATCCATAATTTTACTCAATTCTTCCACGAAAGTCGTATTGGCGGAGGCATTGTCGACTGTGATTCCCTGAACTTTTCCCTGAATATCGTAGAATTCGAGGGAATTGAGGAATATTTCGGCAATAGCTCTTCCTGTATATTTGCCTTGAGACGGCAGAAAATCCAAAGCCATTGAGTGTATCGACCACTTATCACTAATTAAATGCACCGTAATTCCATAGTAGGAGCGACCATTGAAGCTGGTCCAACCGTCCACCGTAAAAGACACTTTTGATGAATTGTTTCGTAACAATTCCTCAATCATTTTCTGCTTTCTCTCATATTGTCGCAGCATCATATCTTGCATGGAATTCCGACGAGGCATTTCGATTTTGGGATTCAAAACTTGGAAATAACTCCGAGTTCGTTCATTATCAAAAAAGTTGAAGGGTATTTTCTTATACGGCAAAAACTTCACAGTTTCTTCCTCGAATTTCTCAGTCGAGAATGTCCCCTGAAAGTCAACGAAAGATTTTAAAAATGTAAAAAAGTGAATGCACACGGAGAGAAATTTTTGTGTAACATCAATTTTTATCAAATTTCTGGTTGAAAATATAAGAAAAAAATACACGATCAAGAAACGGAAGGATATTTTTTACCAAAAAAATTGTAAATTGTAAATTTCGTTACGGAGAGACGTCGATGAGGGTTGCGCAATCGGATGTCATACTCTGTTTCCTAATATGCGTGCGTGCCTCTAAGTCTTTATAGCTAATCAATAATCCAACTTGGGTTGACATTTTAGTCAAGTTCATTTCATTTCTAATTTCGATAATTTCGGACAGAGTTATCTAACATTGATGGAAATTTAAATCATGATAATTGTCTTGAATTGTTTTCATAATTCTGAACATAGATATATTCCACTTATAAAAAAAGCGTGTAACGTTTTTTGTCACCTTTTTTAGGCCGCATAGCTTAGCTAATACATATATATACATGTCTATGTATATATATGAAGTATATAATATATACCATATACATGTATACATGTATATTATATAATATAAGAAGTCCCCAAAAAATACTTTACGCACGTAAATATGTCCTCGCAATAGCCGTTGCACACACATATAATATTATATTATATATATATTATATTATATTATATTATATTATATTATATTATATTATATTATATTATATTATATTATATTATATGTGTGTGTAACGGCTATTGCGAGGACATATTTACGTGCGTAAAGTATTTTTTGGGGACTTCTGGCTATTTTGAGGACTGTCCTCATAATTTTTTATACGTATGGTTGACTTTGAGGACCGTCCTCAAAATATACACCATATATCCAACGTAGACTTTGAAGACTTGAGTTCGATAGACAACATACGAGGACACTGTCCTCAAAGTAATAATCGATGTTTTGTATACTTTGGGGACTCATTGATGTCAGAGTCATAGATAATCTGTTCTGGATCTGTTCTCTGAATAATCGATTATGACCATCATTTAATGAGCAATATTTGTTAAAAATTGAGGGAATTATTTTGTTAATAAGAAAAAAAAAAATTTTATTCATGTTTTATTATCAAGCCTATTAACGTGGAAATGATCACTTTGACACCTCGTTCCTTTATTGTTTGCCACAATAATTATCCAACGAGTATGTTCCCCACTCTGTCAACAATCAGCTGTCCTCTGTTTGATCAAGACCTTAGGCATTTTTATGAGCCTCTTTTCTTTGTGAAAATTTGCATATATTAGATACATATATTTCTTAACTGTTTACATTTAATTTTTTGTTTTTTTTTTGTCCAGGCAATCAATCACATTTTTTTATTCATCATCAGTATCCCCATTAAATCGTGTATTTTCGAATTCCAAGTATTTGAACATTTCTTGGAAAGTTACATATCCAATGAGTTCTATGAAAGCGAGAGGCAGGAACAGTAAAAAAGGGTAAACAAGTGGAAAAATAATGTGAATAAGAAAGGGACGATGTAGCGTAGCGTCCATAGATGTAGCGTCCATAGATAATCTGTTTTTGTGTATCAATTTTCCAAATCGATCCTTCGATCTGATCTCAATCGTCTTCATGAGGGTTGTATGCGACATCAAGTGTAGGGATTACAGCATCGTCATCACATATTCCCAGCTAATCGGATGGAAATAATTAGATTCCTTTCAAAAATAAATATATCAGTAATCGAACGAATGAATAAAAATTTTGCTGATTGAACATACTTAAAATTTTAAATTTTACTAATTTCCAGTTAGAAAAGAAGAAAAAATTGATGGAAGAACACATTTACCAATAGAATGATAATTTTTACTAGTAATTTCTCTCCGTGTAGAATGTTAAAATTCAAATGCAAGGATCAGTCGTCCACTTCATTTTCTAAGTAGCACCCTATGTATTTTTTCGAGTCGTACTTTGCACTCCGTTGGTGTTTTACTTTACCCACCCCTATGCCCAGGTCCTTGAAATCAACCTTAGACGAAAGACCCCATAATAGACATATCGTATAGACTCAGTCCTCATAATATACGTATAATGAATTATTGAGTCCCCATAGTAGCCATTTTACAATTGACATCATAATTTGATATGAGAAAGATAATTAAACGTTGATTTTTTTATTGACAAGTGAACGAACATTGGGGAATAACTTTTTTTCTGATTGATAGAAAATGATTGAAAATTTTTGTGTTCCAATTTTCCAAATCGATCCTTCGATCTGATCTCAATCGTCTCCATGAGGGTTGTATTCGACATCAAGTGTAGGGATTACAGCATCGTCATCCCATATTCCCAGCTAATCGGATGAAAAAAATTAGATTCCTTTCAAAATTAAATATATCAGTGATCGAACGAATGAATAAAAATTTCGCTGATTGAGCATACTTAAAATTTTAAATTTTACTAATTTCCAGTTAGAAAAGAAGAAAAAATTTATGGAAGAACACATTTACCAATATATGTGAATGGTAATTTCTACCAAAAATTTCTCGCCGTGTAGAATGTTAAAATTTAAATGCAGAGATCAGTCCTCCACTTGAGTTTCTAAATAGCACCCTATGTATGTCTCGAATCATACTTTGCACCCCGTTGGTGTTTTATTTTACCCACCCCTATGCCCAGGTCCTTGAAATCAACCTTAGACGAAAGACCCCATAATAGACATATCGTATAAACTCAGTCCTCATAATATATATGTGTGTAAAGGACATCATGAGATCGTATCTGCGAACGTATGGTATTCTTTGAGGTCCTCTGGCTGTTTTGAGGACTGTCCCGAAAATTTTGTTTACGGATTGTTTATTTCGAGGACTGACCTCAAAATATACTCAATTCGTCTACCATACGTTTTGGAGACATACTCAACACCTGTCATATACGAGGACAATGTCCTTGAAGTTTTATCGGTTGATGTGTACTTTTTGAGGTCTCATTTTTGCGAATGGTCTCATTTAATTCAATTCAAACATTGAATCGCTAGTTTCGCGTATTCTGAATTTTAGTTTTGATTATTATAACCCTATGCTGATCAGGTAGGTTCCGACTTATCCGACCGTTTTTTTACATACTCCGGGAAGTCCGCTTATTTGTCTATACTAACGAACCTAACCATAAATACCACATCCGGTATCGTCATTGTTAAATGGAATAAGTGAATTTTTCATCCAAAGACGGTTTTCCCATCGTATTTCTACCATGTCAGCTCTCAGTCTGTTTATTGACGATATTTTGTATATTTCCTCGGTGAGAGATATTTTTGGGACAGCAGTAAAGTGTTCTGTAAAATATAATGATAATAAAAAGTATGCTGCACGTGTGCTGGCGATGAGCAGTACGTACGATTCATTACTTCTTAAAATATTCTAATATATTTCAGTCATTTTGTTCTCTTAATTAATTTATCCGGGTCATGATAATTCTTTACAGAGGATGAATCGATACTACTAAAGATTAAATCCCACATTGAGAGTGGTACTTCTGAAGGCATTCAAGATGACTTAATCCTTATGGATCCATCAGACACAACACTTTCGAAAGTGTCTCAAATAATCGAAGGCACAGGTAATACAACTAGGCAATCAAAAATATATTTTCTTTCATTTTACTCAATTATCATCGCAATTTCTTTTGGCTCTAAATACTAGAGCTAAGTCATACTTTTTTCTCAATATTTTTTCAGATAACGAAACTCTCTACGTTGACAAAATATTGTTGCCTGTACCGAGGAAACAGGGTCCCATTCGTCATTTCATCTTGGACGTAGCGAATCTACAACAAAATTTTTTCTGTAAGGAACAAAAAAAAGTATTTTCCACACTCCTCTTCACATTCAATTGAAAAGATAGTGTTCATTGCTTGGAATTCCAATTTTTCCCATCACAACCCTCCCTTTTGAGTCCTTGAAATTTCCATTGTATGCAAGTCCCCATACTGGCCATATTCTATGAATTATTCCCATTTTGAGGACTTGTATATAATGTTGGGTTCAGGGACTTGCAGAGGTAGGATTATGAAGGGAAAAATTTGAATCCAAGGTCATTAATCCTGTCATTTTGATTGGAATAGATGAAGATATTGATAACTTCACATGATATCTCACCACATCTCAACTTAAATGATAAGATTGAGAGCCTTGCATCCCAATTTTTTCCTTTATAACTCTTCCTCTTGAGTCCCTGAAACCTACATTATATATAAGTCCCCACACTGGCTATATTCTATGAATTATTCCCATTTTGAGGACTTGTATATAATGTTGGTTTCAGGGACTTGCAGAGGTAGGATTATGAAGGGAAAAATTTGGATCCAAGGTCATTAATCCTGTCATTTTGATTGGAATAGATGAAAATACTGATAACTTCACATGATATCTCACCACATCTCAACTTAAATGATAGGATTGAGAGCCTTGCATCCCAATTTTTTCCTTTATAACTCTTCCTCTTGAGTCCCTGAAACCTACATTATATATAAGTCTTCATACTGTACATATCCTATAAAATATGTCCTCATATCATTCTTCTGCTGTTTGAACAATCATATTAATTTTCATAAATATTTCTGCAGTTGAAGCACCACAGTTCATTCAGTTGAAAAAAATATGCACCGATGACCATCAAACTGATCCATCTCCCATGAATCATGTAAATATCGAGAGCGAAATTGCTCCATCGATGCTGATGGACTTGGGAGATATACCTCAAGATGATTCGAGATTTTTATGGACTGAGGAAGAGCGTCAAGTCGTTTTATTGGGGTTTGGACATTATCGGAGAGCTGAAAAAATTCCTACAGGAAGTGAAATGACACACATGATCCACTCGTTCGATTGTTTGAAGAAGCGCACCGTTCCAAAGATGAGGTCGTGGTTACATGCGCAGAGAAAAAAAATGGAGCAGGCTGAATCACGAACAGAATCGAATCAAATACAGACAGAAACGACATCAACTTCAGAAATATATGATGCTGACTCTAGTCATAGTCACCACAATGGTTTAAGAAGCAAAAGTACAGGTATGCCAATGCACCACGTCGTATCTGAAAGCTCGATTGTGATTTATACTACACTGTTGAAAAATGCTGGGTGAAAATGAGGTGATTTCTTGAATTCTCTAGAGATCCTCAGCTTTGAACCTTATTGAATAATTCAGATGTTGTTGAAATAATTCTGAAATTGACGTTTTTCTCTTTTATTAAATTAATAGTTTACATTATCACCTTGATCTCATTTCTCTATTTTTTACTGATGAAATATCTGTGGACATGAGTGAGAAATCTCAGTTGACTTAAGATACAGGTGGAACGACGAAGAATGTCGCACCGCTTTGAATGCTTTCAAAAAAAAATTAGAAGCTGGCAAAATACCTACAGGATATGAGATGAAACGGCTCATTCAGGGAAATGAATGTTTATCGAAACGTACCGTCCCCCAGTTAAGATCTTGGTTACATCAGCAGATGAAAAAAATCAAGAGAGGTGGAAAAGTTGGATGCGGAGTGCTTAAAAATGACGAGGATTTGAACGAGCAGAAGAACCTCTTTTCTACCAATAATGTCGAAAGAATCGAACAACAATATGCGCCAATACATCAAGAGCATTCTCAAGGTTTGATTTTTCATTATGTATGAACTATTGGGAATTATGGAACTGAGATATATTAGTTGTTGTCCAATTTAATGGGAATTGGATTCTCGAATCACGAGACTTTGAACTCTCTATTTACTGAAATTAAATAAATTAAATCGCGCACTTATCATGGGGATAACTCGTGCAATAGCAATAAATTTGTGATTATTTCTCATAATTTTACATTTTCTGTTGGATTTTCTCTCAGTTAATTGTGTGACTAATGAATTTCTAATATTAATGGATCTCTAATAGATGATGGTGACAAAGAAGTCAAAAACAGATTCTTGATGTCTCTGGGGTTGAATGGTACATTGCAAAGGGACATAGATATCCAAATCACTGAAGACTTGAATAATAATTGTGAGATGCTCATGTCAACAGCTGAAGGTACGATTGTCGATCATCTGTATACTTTTAAATATTCTTAGATCGGAATTAATTTTTTTTTTTTGCTAATTCACAGAAAAATCCTCTTCCTTAAATTATTTCTGCACTCAAATATCATCAGAAAATGAAAAATATATTGTTCTGATTACTTATCATTATCTCGTTCTTATTATATTGAGTGGCTGACTAATATTTTCACAGGTGAAGCATCAGAGGTTCCAGAATGGGAAACAAAAAATCCAGAGACAGAAAATCCCGAGACAGAAAATCCAGAGACAGTCAATCCAGATGAAGAGAATAGTTCCGATACACCCCCAGTGGATCTTGAGAATATCACTCCCTCGAATACTATCAACTTGATTGCTGCTGAAAAAACGTGTTTCCAGGAACAGAAATAAGTTCAAATCTTACAGATAACTCTCTGAGTGATATCCAGGGAACAATCATCGTCACTCCATCAGGCACGATCAATTTTGATGATGACAGAGCGAGGCTGGACCTGGATGGAACCTACATTATCCATACTGAAGAGATCCAAACTGATGCATATGAATTAGGCGAGATCATCTCCAACATCACATCTGAAATCCCAGATAAAAATACTGAGGAGATTTTTCTTGATGTCCCACATGGAAATGGAGGGGAATCAAGTGAGGGATTCCAAGTCAACATTGATCCTTTTAATCTCAATGTATTTACAGATAAAGATATATCCGGATCTTCTGATATACTCCCAGAGAGAGAACATATTCTTGGTGAACATGAGGAGGAGAAATCGTTTGCAAGATTGACTCCCAGGATTATTTCCGTACAAAATGTTCAATTTCCATACTCTATAAAACGTAAAACTGCGTCATTGGAAACTGCTGAACCTGATTAGTGATGCCGTCGAGACTTAGACGAGAATTTGTTTGAGAGATCATCATGGTTTGAAAAAACATCGGAAGTTTTGGAATTGTTGCAATCTCGAAAGACATTCGGTCGTCGCATCTCGTCACGATTCTGGGAGGATTTATGTTGCCCGGGTCTCGACTTTTTCAGCCTTTTATGTACACGAGACGAGACAAGACAATATCGAGACTAACGTTTGAAAAAACGAAAAATACGGAGACTCAGAGGTGATGGATTCTTACAAAATCGCGACGAGATGCAACCATCCAATGTCTTTCGAGATTGCAACAATTCCAAAACTTCCGATGTTGTTTCAAACCGTGATGATCTCTCAAACAAATTCTCGTCTAAGTCTCGACGGCATCACTACGTAAAACTGCGTCATTGGAAACTGCTGAACCTGATGATTGCGATTCTCAGATTGATGACCATTTATTGGGGAATCCTTTGTGGAATTCTACAATACTGAAACCGGACATGTCACCTGAGCACGTTAAGGTCGATAATGACGAGGTATCGAGAGTTGAGAGGGAAACAAATGCTGGAGAGTCAAGTGGATCAAAAGTTACTGATGACGACTATAACCCAAACCAGAATGAATCTTCAGATGCTGAAGAGTCAAGTGAATCAGCAGTTGTTGATGATGACTATCACCCAAACCAGAATGGATCGTCGGATAAGAGTGAAACCTCGATTTCAGATTTAGATGATGATGGTGAGAATGAGAGAGGTGGTGGCGAAAAATCATTAGATCTCACCTCCGATGCACCAGCTGCTGCCCCTGATGATCGTGAACTGAGAATAGATTCAGCATCGTCAGCTACTTCGAAAAAGCATTTCTGCCTCTATTGTAAGAAATTGCAGAGCAAATTGGCTAGACATTTGGAAACGGTCCATAGCAAAGAAAAAGATGTCCTGAAATTTACTTGTTTACCACCAAAGACGAGAGAGAGACAAGAGATCATTGCGAGACTCAGAAAACAGGGAGATTACATCTATAACACGGACAAATTACACAATCAGGGAGATTTGCTTCTCTGCAGACGCCCCAGTCTCAGAATGCAAAAAACAGCAGAAGATTACACAGTTTGCGGAAACTGCAGAGGCCAATACTCCCGATCAGTGTTCCGCCACCACTATCGTAAATGTGCAAAGAGCAGTGGAAAGTATGAAAGAGGTTTTCTTGTCAAAAGCCGGAAAATTTCTGGTAGAGTTCATGAAAGAGCGAGTAAAATGGCCCTGAAAATGATCTGGCCTTACCTTCGTGAGGATGAAGTGGTCAGATCGATACGATATGATCAACTAATCACAATCTATGCCAATAAATAATGTGAGAAATATAGTACTCATCGTCATCTGTTTGGAATGGTTCGACAGAGAATACGCCTCGTGGGACGGTTCTTCATTGCTATCAAGGACTTAGAGAAACGCATCACCCAGTTCTCTGATGTATTTCAGCCTCGGTTTTATGATTCGGCAATAGCCGCTGTGCGAATTGTTGCAGGATATCATCCAGATAAAGGAATATTCGATACCCCAGCCAACGCTTCCAGTCTTGGAACATATTTGAAACATATTGCGGAAATATTACGTTCTGAATATATCAAAACTGAGCAGGATGATGAGAAACGTAAAGTTGATGATTTTTTGAAATTAATGATGGAGGATTACACGACGAGTATAAATAGAATGGTAACTGAAACTCAGACGCAAAATAATAGACGAAAGAAAGTTATTCTGCGCAGTACTCTTGACGTAAAAAAATTGTTTAATTTCGTAAGATCAGAGCGCGAAAGATGGTACTAATGTGTACGCCACCTAGCACTAAGGCCATCTGCAGGCCTCTACTTCCCGCGATCCCTTAGTGGACATGTGGCCAGCATGTCCACCGGAATGGCATTGCAACCCGTACAAGCGCAGCTTGCCGGGTAAACCCAATCACTGCCCCTACGAATCCAACCCAAATAAGGTCCTCGGCTTGTGCCGGGCTTATAGGACCTTCCTCATAGTACCACTTTGCACGGTTTGGTGTCCGTGATGCTAGCTTTAGTTATGATTTCCTGCGTGGGGCAGCAACTTCATCCCCTATATCCTCCAAAGAGGGCTTCGCAGCCTATATATGCCAGCGTATTAATCTGTCCCCGACGCAGGTGCCAATAGAGCATCCCACGCCGTCACGTGTCTGATTTTTCTAGCCTCTGTTGCAATGAACATATCTTATGTGACATACGCCCTTATTTGCGCAGAGGCAAACGAAAGATGGTACTCCGAGCTGATCGAAGGACTACTCTTTTGAAGCATGGAACAACCTCGGAAAAATGACTCTGTTATCTCTCCAAATTTTTCATCGTCGCCGACCAGGCGAGGTTAAACGTTTATATTTGGAAGATTTTCAGAATCGTCATCGATTCCATCGTGCATGCGATCTCATGAGAGAGTTCTCATCAAAATGTGGAGCTGATATTCCAACTCTTCTCCGAGGAACCCAGCTCAGGAAGCACATCGCCACAAGTTGCATTAAATTCAATCTTTCTGAGAATCAGGTGACAGATTTGGCAAATTTTATGGGTCATGCTGAGAAGATCCACAAAGAAATTTATCGGCAACCAGTCCTGGAAACAGATATTGTAAAAATATCAAAGATCCTTAAGACTGCCCAAGGCTGTGGTGATTCTGACGATTCAGATGATGAGGGTGAGGATGGATCTAGCACTTCAAAACAGAATCCAAGAAATTCATCAAATTCCTGGAGAGATTATTCTGATGGCGAACCCAGTACCTCTAGCAGGAGCTCAAGTACTCCCATTTTTTAAAGACCTCAGACAGATACTTCAACACCCAAACGTTGGAGTGATGATGAACGTCGTATTGTCCTATCAGTTTTTGGAAAACTCCTGGCAGCTAAGAGGATGCCATCTGGAAATTACATGCAGATGCTCATTGACTCGAATCCTTCTCTGAGAGGCCGCACTGTGCCTCAATTGAGAACTTGGTTGCACACGCAAAAGAAGAAAATGTCAACCAATGTTTAATTTCACTTTTTGTTAAAATTGGCGCCATGCGTTAATCTTAATCACCAATCAAGTTGCTGTTGGTGAACTATCTACTTCTGAAGCGCCGTTGCGCACTACTTTTCTTTTATTAATATATTTTTATGCACTCTTGTTTGACATTTTATTCTGTAAACAGTGTTCAATAAATTCGTTTAATATAAAACTACAGCGCATTATATTATTCGAACTATAAATGCATATTCCAACACTTTTCAATTAATTAATTCTTCTATTGTTTACTTTTCAGATGTATATGTTGAATTTTCAGTTCAAAAACCTACATTAGATACTCGGTCCTCGTAATGATCGGATAAGTTCAGTCCCCATAATAACCCCTTGCTGAATGAACTCATATTTTTATACCAAAGACCAATCAATTATGTTTTCCTCCGATAAGAATATTGTAAATATCCTAGTTTTATTATTTTACAGGACTAATCCAAATTAATATTTTTCCTCATTCTTTATGGGAAAGCAATCTGAGAAATTATAACGCGGAAACTCTTTGATTGGCCACTTGGATACATCGTCTCATTTTTCATCGGAAATTTCATTTGAAATCTCGTTGATGATATTATCTACGATTTAACATGATTTCAAATTTTATTCAGAGTATTGATGTCATAATGTTTTTATTTTAGATCAATCTAATGTGACTGATTTTTTTCCACTGTTCACCCCTGCTTGAAACTCATGTTGGACGCAAGTCTTCATAACAGACATTTCAATAATACACATACACGAGGCACGGTGTCCTCACAATGACCATTTCAACAGCTAACTCATAGTGTCCTCAAAGTAGTCCTTACATGTTTGATTATATCTATATATGTTCCGATAGTAGTCCAGCTATAAAAATTGATATAAGTCCTCAAAGGCAACGATATAAATAAGACCTCAAAATGCCCTTTCCACAGTAATTCCTCTTAAAAAAGCAGAAAACAGCGAAAAAACCGGTGATATTTATTTTACCGAGTATATAATTGCAATTGCAATCATCAAAGATAGGTTATGTCATAAGACCTCAAAATCACCTCTACACAAACATATATATATATGGTATATATTATATACTTCATATATATACATAGACATGTATATACATATGTTAGCTAAGCTATGCGGGAACCGGGTAATATAATATAATATACATAATATATACAGGGTGTCCCATAACTACTGTCATTCCTTTGGGGTAGTGAAAGGGGGTGGTATTTGAAGTGGAAAGTTCCTCTTCGGTTTTCGAATCGGACCACTTTTTTTTTTTATTTAATTTTTTAAATGTCTGACTAGTTTTTTTTTTTAACTTATACTACTTGATAGGATTTTTTTTTTTTTTTCAATATCTTCATCTTTTTGGCACAGTTTATCACCACATACTAACCGCAGTCCCCCCATCGCGCCCTCTAGCGCCGGGAATGATTGAAAGAAAAAAGAAAGTTAGAATAAATTATTAAATTTTTTTTTTTAACCGTGTTCTCAAATAGGCCTGTTTCCATTGATCATCATGACAACACCCAATTCTCGCCCCCTCCCGCCGCGAATCATTTCCAAAAAACAAAAAAGGGAAATCAAAAACGGAATGTGATTGTTATTTTGTGATTGTTTTTTTGTTTCCTTCTGTTTCCAGATTATTTTTAATAATTTTTTTTCCGATGATACAATCGGCTGATCACTGATCACCTACCCACCCACCCATCAAAACTAAAACTCTCCCCTATCACTCCCTCGACCACTGAATTATTTTCAAAAATCAAAAGAGGGAATTAAAAAATGAAATACTATTTTTATTTTTTTTTTTTCGATGATTCAATCGGCTAAAGACCTCCCAACCCACCCATCGAAACCAAAACTCTCCCCTATCAGTCCCTCGACCTCTGAATTATTTTCAAAAATCAAAAGAGGGAATTAAAAAATGAATTATTATTATTTTTCATTGTTTTTTTTTTTTTTTTGATGATTCAATAGCCGATTGAATCATCAAAAAAAAAAATAAAAACAATAAAAAAAATAATAATTCATTTTTTAATTCCCTATTTGATTTTTAAAAATAATTCAGTGATCGAGGGAGTGATAGGGGAGAGTTTCAGTTTTGTTGGGTGGGTTGAGAGGTCTTCAGCCGATTGAATCATCGAAAAAAAAAAATTGAAAAAATGTAAAAAAAATAATATTTCATTTTTTAATTCCCTATTTTGATTTTTGAAAATAATTCAGAGGTCGAGGGACTAATAGGGGAGAGTTTTAATTTTGTTGGGTGGGATGGGAGGTCTTCAGCCGATTGAATCATCGAAAAAAAAATCGAAAAAATGAAAAAAAAAACAATGTTTCATTTTTTAATTGCCTCTTTCGATTTTTGAAAATAGGTCAGAGGTCGAGGGAGTGATAGGGGAGAGCTTTAGTTTTGATGGGTGGTTGGGAGGTCTGCAGCCAATTGAATCATCGAAAAAAAAAATGAAAAAAAAACAATATTTCATTTTTTAATTCCCTCTTTTGATTTTTGAAAATAATTCAGAGGTCGAGGGACTGATAGGGGAGAGTTTTGGTTTCGATGGGTGGGTTGGGAGGTCTTCAGCCGATTGAATCATCGAAAAAAAAAAAATAAAAATAGTATTTCATTTTTTAATTCCCTCTTTTGATTTTTGAAAATAATTCAGTGGTCGAGGGAGTGATAGGGGAGAGTTTTAGTTTTGATGGGTGGGTGGGTAGGTGATCAGTGATCAGCCGATTGTATCATCGGAAAAAAAATTATTAAAAATAATCTGGAAACAGAAGGAAACAAAAAAACAATTACAAAATAACAATCACATTCCGTTTTTGATTTCCCTTTTTTGTTTTTTGGAAATGATTCGCGGCGGGAGGGGGCGAGAATTGGGAGTTGTCATGATGATCAATGGAAACAGGCCTATTTGAGAACACGGTTAAAAAAAAAAATTTAATAATTTATTCTAATTCTCTTTTTTTTTTCAATCATTCCCGGCGCTAGAGGGCGCGATGGGGGGACTACGGTTAGTATGTGGTGATAAACTGTGCCAAAAAGATGAAGATATTGAAAAAAAAAAAAACATCCTATCAAGTAGTATAAGTTAAAAAAAAAAACTAGTCAGACATTTAAAAAATTAAATAAAAAAAAAAAGTGGTCCGATCCGAAAACCGAAGAGGAACTTTCCACTTCAAATACCACCCCCTTTCACTACCCCAAAGGAATGACAGTAGTTATGGGACACCCTGTATAATATATATATTGAAAAAAAAATTCAAACAGAATTAGAATTTCGAGAAAAAAATCGATATATATGATACATGATATATATTTATCTAATGTTTATTTTGAGGCCATTTTCGCCCATGTATAGTATTGCTTGGAGACATCTGGCTGTTTTGAGGACACGAGAATATTTGTTTGATTGAATACTACGGGGACGTATGGAATCTACGCGAATATTCAATTTTTACTATATGCACATTATGGGGACGTGGTGTTATAGGTGTAAAAGTATATTAAAAGGACTGCTCCAAAGTATGTTGATAATTAATCAAGTTTGGTTGGAAACTCTAATTTGGGTTATTGAAACGCTTGCATGGAACAAATGGAAAAGATCTGATGATACGGAAAAGTTTGATGGCATTGATTCAGACATTTGAGGGTCAAATTTTCGCGATGTGAATCTGTATTCGATACTGTCATCATTATTGTTAGAGAGGAGAGGAATCTCCATAAGTGCGTGCCGTGGATGTAGCAGTTACCGGACGCTCAAGGATTCGGTATCAGTTTCCGGACACTTGAGCATTTGGCTGTCTTCTTTCCATTTGATAGTACTCACATCATAAATTTCTTTTACTACATGACCCTCAGGACCAGAGGTGGGCACTATTTCATGAAAATCAAATGGAAATAGTATTTTAAATAGTTCCGTATGATGAAATACTATTTGAAATAAATATTTCATTTTGACTATTTCGGTCGACCAAATAGTATTTATTTACTTGTCTTCATGAAACTGAAATGAAATAGGTATTTGATATTTCATTTAAATGGAGTGTAAAATGAAATAGTAAATACTATTCATATTTCTATACTATTGATATTTCATTTTACTATTTAAATGAACATGAAATAGGAAATATTCGCGTCAAAACTCGATCGCTATATATATATATATATTATTATTTGGCTATATTTCCCTCTCCATATCACCTTCATTGAGTTCAAGCCAGGTCGTAAACTCGATGAATCACCTATGATCGGCTGAATGAGCGAGATTACCATTGTAATTTGATTTCAATGTGTCTCAGTTACGTGCCGCATTTTGACAGAAACCGTAAACAGTTCTGACCTCACCATGTTGAGTGTCGCTTGGTTTTGAATGTTTCGCATGTGTTAATTAAAATGAGTAACTCTGAGAGTAGTGACACTGGTGAGACTAAAAGTGCATCAAAAAGTATTAATAAGAAAGGGAAAATTCCCTTGATTCTCGATGAGCGATTTTTCGTTATCGAACCAGAAAATGAAGGTTGTATTAAGCCCAACGTTGCTGCTAGGTGTGTGACATGCAATACGATAATTAAAGGCAGTTATCGTGCTACATCAAATTTTCATCTGCATATGAGGGTAATTATTTGGAACTCATTTTTCTCAAGTTTTGAAAGCATATATTCTTTTTCCATGTCTTAATTCATATCATTTTGCGGTATCAAAATAAAATCCCATACTTTTTCACAAATCCTTGAGGGTTCAATTGAATATCTGTGAGCCCCTCTACAGACATAGCACGATGTTGATTCATAACACCAATTACTCCGAAAAGTAATTCTGGTGACGAAACAATTCATATCGAATAATTTTGATGGTATTTATTAATATCCTCCAGACTATTCACGATGGTCTCCAGGAAGCGTATTGGAAATATAAAAATTCAGTTCTGAGTTCAGAGAAGAAAAGGAAGAGGACAGAAACGACTGATTCAAAGGTAACAAAAAAGAGATCGGTCCAAGAACAAGCTGATCATCTTAATATGCGTTATATCACTCGAGCAGGTCGACCATTTGTCACTGTGGATGATGATGATTTCAAAAATTTAGTTGAAGGCAAGTGCTCGAGATGTTTATGATTCATTTTTAAAGTTTGTTATGTTACTTTTATTTCGAAATGTTTAACTGATATTTGTGATTTCCACATGCAGGACTCAGTAAGTTGAAGAAACCAGTTCATTGTTTGAGTCGAAAAACTTTAACTAAACGTATAAAACAAGAATCAGAAGAAATGGAGGATGGTATTCGAAAAGAATTAGCTGATGTACCTTACGTGTGTACGACAGCGGATATTTGGTCATCATTTCGAAGGAGCTTCCTTGGAGTGACTGTACATTGGATTGATCCGCAAACCTTCACTCGAAAATCAGCAGCAATCGCTTGTAGATGGTTCAAAGGCACTCATAATTATCTTGCTATCGCCAAACACCTTACAGAGATACATGAGAAATATGGATTGAGCATGGATAAAATAATGTGCACGGTAACTGATAACGGAAGTAACTTTAAGAAGGCCTTCAAAGAATTCCATGTTGACATCGATACGGTTGAGAATGAAGATGAAAATGACGATGAGTATACAGAAGACGAAAAAAGTATAGAATTCGCTGATATGAGTGAATTTTGTAATACTAACGACGATGAACTATATTATTTACCAAAGCGTTCCAGCTGTGCAAGTCATACATTGAGTTTGCTTGGTACTACTGATGTTAATAAAGTAATCAAATCCCATCGAGCATACAGAAAAATTCATAGATCAGTGTTCAAGAAGTGCAGTAATTTATGGAATAAAACAAATCGATCAGCTAACAAAGCAAGTGAAATCTATAGAGAAATTGTTGGGAAAGCTCCAAAAACACCATGTGTAACGCGATGGAACTCCACATATGATAGTGTGCGTGAATTACTTTCCGTCAAAGATAAACTATCGAAAATATGTGAATCTCTAGACGTTCCACTGTTCACCAAAGATGATATCGAATTTTTGGAAGAGTATCAGATGTGTCTGAGTCCAGTGGCTTTTTGTCTTGACAAATTACAGGGTGAAAATGATATGTATTTGGGTGACGTATTGCCATGGCTTTTCGGATTAAAATACAATTTGACGCGTGTGGGATTGGTAAGTAACCTTGATAAACATGTAATTTCGTCGACAGGGCCAGAATAGTATATTTCGATACAAGTGCGGAAAAGTGCTTTTTGACTTGTAGGAGGTTTATAGCACGAGCCGAAGGCGAGTGATATAATCCTACAAGTCAAAAAACACTTTCCCCACGAGTATCGAACAACATTTTTCATCACAATGTGTTAAAAAGGGACTTTTGAGGCATGCGAAGCGAAGCGAAGCGTGCCTGAAAAGTCACTTTTTGGCACAGCGTGATGAAAATACATATGCGTTTCATTTTCCAGGACTCGAACGATAAAGAATCGTTAAAATATTGCAAACCACTGAAAGATGGGTTGAAAAAGAGTTTTGACGATCGCTTTTCATATTTAATGAAGTTGCAAGATGAACCTAGGGATCATATCATTGCAAGCGTGTGTCATCCCAAATGGAAATTGCTATGGTTATGTCAAAATTCCAATGAAATTATAAATTCCGTTAAAGAGATGGTATTTTGCGCTCTCAAGGAAATGGTTGATAAAGAGGATAATATAAGTCCAGCTGCGAACGAAGTCAAGGCCAAAAGTAATAATGAAGAAGAAAATAATTTTTTTAATTTCATGAAAGCTGATGAAATGTCAGTTTTGAGTGAAAACCAATCTCACTCAATTGAACTAGAGTTACTGCCACATCTTGCTGATACTGACACTTCATTGCATATATTACATAAATATCGCCGATTACGTTCATTGTTTTTAAAATACAATGCTGGAATCCCCTCTTCTGCGCCAGTTGAACGCTTATTCAGCTTTGTAGGTTTGATTTTATTGCCCAGAAGAAGCACATTAAAAGATAAAATGTTTGAGATGTGCACATTGATGAAAGCAAATAAGCACATCAAATAAAAGAAGAATATTCGACATATGATAGAAAATTTGTGTCTCATATCCTAGTTATCGTCCATTGTTGCTAATAGTTCTGAATTATTGATAAAATAGGTTTGTTATTGAAAGATTATTTGTTATTTATACTGTTTAAAAAGTTTCCTTAGAACTCTTTCAAATGATAAAATAAAATTATTTTCGAAAATTTCAATGAACTATTTCAAATAGTATTTCCCTTAATCGCCCTATTTAAATACTATCTCATTTGTCATATTTCAGAAATTTGAAATAGAAATTATTTCAAATAGTATTTCTTTGAATCAAACTATTTAAATACAATTCTATTTATGAAGTCTGATGTATCATAAATTGCAAATGGACGTAAATATTTCAAATAGTAATTCAAATAGTATTTTACCCAGCTCTGCTCAGGACTCAAAACGAGTGTTTGATTAATTAATTATTCCCTTAATATCCAAATAAGTGCCACGTATTGACTCGATGTCCGGAAACCGGTACCCGTCCGGTAACTGGTGTACCCACGGTAAACACTGATGATAATTTTTTACATTATTAGCACTGTTGGGCAATAAGAATAACTCCAATGAGTTAGCACTATAGTGGAAAATCGACGGGGTTATGCCATTGATGGAAATTGACATTGTGGAAAATTGCGAAATTCAGACGAATTTCACCTCGATCCAACGAATATATACTATTTTTAAAAAAAGAAAAGGTATTTAGTAGATGAAGAATCATTCGAATTTGATCACCCTGTGTCATCTATTGATGATTTCCGGTTCATTTTTTTGGGTAATCTGGAAGATTCTATTGAGTGGATATTATGAAGAGATGTGAATTTTAGCATATGTGTATTATCTTATTATGTCCTCATTGATGACCAGTTATGATGACCACTTTCATGAAGAGACAAACAAACATTACATACGCGATATAATTATTTAGATTCAATTCCTATTCTCTTCTGTATTTTCCGTCTGGGTTTTCAAAGTGAATATGGGTTGAGAACCCCAGATAACAAAATCCTTAGTTATCTTTATTAACTAATATTTCAGTTATTCTTAACAGGTTTCTCGATCTTTCATGCAGAGGAAGAAATTATTTAATTATATCAGAAGGCATTCTGTATCAATGAATAAAAACGATGATATCATTATTCCATAATTTTATAAATTAAACTAATAAGTGCTTTCAAGAGAAAATCTCAAAAAACAGTTTTTGTCGAAAATTTCAAAAAGACGATAAAAACGTCTTTTGACATTTTCCTGTTGTGAACTGATGTTGATAAGCCCCATACGGTGAGAGCTGAGGTGCGTGTAGCGCGCCAGATACACTAGTATTTTAATTTTAATTTAATTCAATTGAATTGAATTTACGGGTGTCGTCGCATTGTTTTCGTTCCATTTGCTTTCTGATTTATCATTTTGCATTTAGACCCTTTCAACCAATTCATGGAATTATTTATTCCAAAATTAAATAGACCCTTATCTAATTCGACTCTCAGGTATTTAGGGCATTGAATATTTATGCCTTCGTTAACTTGATTCTTATGACTAATGAGTCATTGTGGAAATGGTTAATTATTGAGTATTTCAGTACTAGAAAAATGTATTTTAATGCATTTTTTAACCGGCGTCACAGACCATTCAGTTAGCGGTATTACAAATACCCCTAGCGGTAATACTCTCATCGTAAAGTAGTATCGCTGAATCGTCGATTTTAATTCAACTGCCTGATCAAATATGTTAACCGTTAATGAACTTTTTTTACTTTGAAATTTCGAAGAGAAGGTTTCAAAGAGCCTATTTCAATTGTTGATTGACCTATGTATACTTTGAAGGTTGGAAAAATGAATCATCTTCCACATGTTAACAGCACATCTTCCACCTACTCTATGGTTTTTCAAAGTGAGATGATTGTTGTTCATTCAAGAATACTTTCCTTTCTTTGAGAACTTAACGGAATTGCTTGTTAACAAGTGGTGCTATCGGAGAAATAGAGGAATTATATATTTCTCATCATCAAAAGACACCCAGAGAAACTCTTTTATCGTTTGACTCACAATCTTCTCGTTAAGTCTTCGAACGAGACAATGACAATATTCCTAAACGCGATGGAATTTTCTCAGTTGAGTTCTCTCTCTCTCTCTTCAGTAGGTGACCCATCTCTACGAATAAAAAGAGGGGGGGGGGGGAGGTAAGGGTAGGTTTTTACATCATGTGCATGCATTCACGTCTCCGTTCCCCTCTCAAGTTCAAGCGTTGCACGGACTTTAACGATGAGAGAATTTCAACAGCAGAGCATAAGTTATTGTCTTTTCTTCTTCTCCTCTGTTTCAATTTGATGTCCATCATCCGCCATTCCTATTTCGCAATCCAACATGCAGTTGAATATTGAATTTTTCCGTACTGCTACTCACTTTTCCTAGTCCCAGAATCAGTATTAACCCTTCCCTGAACTTGGAAAAGTTGACATCATTACGGAGAACTATTATTCCTGGGCTGTTATTATGGAGTTTTCATACTCGTGTGGTTGGCCAGCCTTGCCTTCGGCTTGATCTGCCAACTCCACGTAAATAAGAAAACCCCATGACAACAGGCCGGAAAAGTACTATTGAAGCTTCAATATTAATATCTAAAAGAGCTTCCCAGATCTTTTCTAGATGACGCAATAGTACCAACAAATTTTTTCGGTCATCGAGAAAACTGCAATATGCGGCGGCGCGAAATTCTGGAAAATTTTCAATGACTTTTCCCATCTTCTTTGTTTTCCAGTCTTTATATTTACTCATCGGCATGTGGTGTCGCATGGCACCAGCTCGAATAAGGGAAAATGGAAAATATTTATACGTAAAGTGGTGGTTATAACTATTGTATAATAAAAGTGTCGAGGGGAAGCAACAGTGAAGAGTGTGTTACGCGGGATCTCAGTGACTGGATCAGCCATTGACCATCGTGCTAAGTTAATCTATTCCGATTATCAAGCCACCTTCCTGGACAATAATTAACCAAGCTTATGTCAAATGTTGCGGTTTCACTCGCATGCTAACCTCAATTCATGAAATATATTTATACCCCCTGCTACTCCCCGACCTCTCCTACCTCTACCTAGAAAGCTGCTGGAGTCACCCGATAGAGCGATCTACACCTGCATATTGTTTAATTTTCAACCACTGAGCTTTTGCTTCATACTGTAGAATAGCAAGATACATCTATATTGTCCACTCATAAACCCCTGATGCACTCATAATATCATAATTTCCATTGGAACTACTGTGATACAGCATGTCATGTAACACGCTCTCGAATAGAGAAAAAAATAGAATAAGCTGGGGTGGCTGTATCAAGCGCGACACTAGCCAGTGCATCTGATACACCCGATGAGTTTTGATGTAGACACGTCTATGTGGCCTAGGTAATGGTGTGTAATATTCTACAGTTTTGTTCCTCGAATATTATTTGAGAGAAAATTGAAAATACGAGATTTAATTTAAATTTAACACTTCAAGACATATCTTGAGAAAGTTCAAAATTATGACCAGTGCTAGTGCACTCATAAAGATTTTATAAATGGTAATTTCGGTTATTTGAGTATGTCGCGAAATCCAATCGAGTAAACAAATTATAAAGAAATTTTTTATAATTCCCAGAAAAATAGTTAGGAACATAATTTTTCAAAAATTGACAAGATTAAATTTGAAGATGATATTCAAATTAAACTGTACCTTCTCGATGAGTTGAATAAGAATATAACATGAGGTAATGAGGATAATTATTCTAAATAAAGAAATAATTAAATCAGAATTCATATTGACTCTTAATTTTGTTATTATTATTGGTTATTTTAATCATAAATTCATCATTATTTGTTGTGATAATTACTCAGTTCTATATCGTTCAACAAATTATGAAAATACATCCAATAGGATTTTGTCTAATATTCAGTTATTCGTCAATAGTTTTTTATCTCAAATTAACTCTCTAATTTCACATATAAAAATAATCCAAAATAAATTCTCACACATGTCATGAACTAATCTCAATTTTCGGCTATATCACTCAATCAATAACACTGATAATTATCTTTTTCATCACGCTGTGCCAAAAAGTGACTTTTCAGGCACGCTTCGCTTCGCTTCGCATGCCTCAAAAGTCCCTTTTTAACACATTGTGATGAAAAATGTTGTTCGATACTCGTGGGGAAAGTGTTTTTTGACTTGTAGGATTATATCACTCGCCTTCGGCTCGTGCTATAAACCTCCTACAAGTCAAAAAGCACTTTTCCGCACTTGTATCGAAATATACTATTTCTTTTTTTTGTCCTTTTTTGTCAATATCAAAATTAATATTATTAAGAAAAATCTTCTAACAAAATTCACTATAATACTGGCCAGTTTGTCATTAAAAATATTTGTTTCAAATTTCAAAATTATAAGTTATACGATATCGAGTCAAATAATACTTTATGAATATTCATTTATCAGACGAGAAATAATTATGAATGATAAGTACTTATCTGAATATATATAGAGAAATGATAGCTCTGCTCCACACGAAATCTTTGGGTACCCAATATATATTTATATGAAGATTGAAAATGAGACATGAAAATGAAAAGACTTGAGGCACATGCGCTCAGTACAATGGTCGGGGAGCAAGAGAACGAACAGGCTCTCTAGCGTCGTCTCGAGACCCACAGATTGTATTTAAGGCGTATCTTCATTGAGATATTCAAAATTAGTCGTATCGTGCGATATTCAAATTTTTGAATATCTAGATACCTACTTTATCGACATCAGAGACGAACAATTCATTACAGGTGTTAGAATCAGGATGAAATGGAAAAAATGTCAAGGGGAGAGAAAAAAAAGGATGAAAGAGAAATATCTTGATGTAATAAAATTGATCTTTCAACATAATTTTATTAAGAATAGGTCGATAATAAGAGAAATATGAAATATTTTTGAGAATTAAAATGAGTTTTCCGAATTTTTGAGAAGATTCTCGAAATTTCCAGAAAGTTCGACGATGTTCTGCAACATTCCAGAAACAAAACAATATTTGAAGAATCGAAATCAGTTTCCCAAACGGTTTTCAAATTTTCGAGAAGATTCCAGAAATTTCTAGAAAGTTCCATAATGTTCTGAAATATTCTAGATATATTCATCAACACTTGGAGAATTAAAATGAGTTTCCCAAATGGTTCTCGAATTTTTGAGAAAATTCCAGAAATTTCTAGAAAGTGTTATAATGGTCTGAAACATTCTGGAAATATTTACCAAATATTGCTGAGAATTAGAGTGAGTTTCCCGAATTTTCGAGAAGATTCTCGAAATTTCCAGAAAGTTTCACAATGTTCTGGAACATCCCGGAAACATAGAACAATATTTGGAGAATTGAAATGAGTTTCCCAAACGGTGCTCGAATTTTCGAGAAGATTCTAGAAATTTGTAAATTTGATTTCTAGGAAGTGTTGCGGTGTCAGTGTCACGGTGTCGGTGTCGATGTCACTGTGTCGGTGTCAATTTTTTCGCGAAACGGGAAGTAAGACGTGTTCACGTCAAAATTTCAATCATCATTTCTATTTTCGATGAGTCAGGGATTAGATTCAATCGTGGTTGGGAATATCAGTTGCACCGATTATCAAATCTCAACAATGTGAAATTTTCTTCATTGACTCTGGAAATGCCTCATTTATTCCTCTTCACTAAAATACTCGAAGACAAAAGAGATCTACTGAAAGAAAGTCCGTCAAACGTCACCAGCAATGTCTGGTGATAATCGGATCTCACTACTTGTCAACCCTTGCAATGAGGATTTTAAGTAGATTGAATTCAACTGTATACATCGAACTGCTGGCAGATCCTCTACACTAGCACAAGGATGCCCTGTGCAGTCATCAGCGCTACACATTACATAGTACTACAGTAGATGTGGCTAAATGGAAACTACAGTCGATCCATTTCAACATGTACACCAATTTACACAAACATGTATACACATATTCACACTTACGTCGTATAACCATACTGAATTTGCATTGCAAAATTGTAACTGCCTTTGTTCCATGCCCCCCTCCTTACTCTTAATTCCACTTATTTTCTGTCTCTTCCTATTTTCCAGACAGTTCTTTATATTTTTACCTCTTAGCCTCCTTCCGGCTCCTACAGCGGCTATTTATCATCATACCTGTGTAATCATTCTCAGTGAGAACAGCAGGCGTGACAAAGAAAGAATTTTGAAGAGGATAGGAAAAAAATCCTTATACTTTGCCCACCCTTTTTCTCTTCATCCAAGGGATACTCTCTCATTGTTTCATTCTTTCTCTCCAATTTCTACTTCTCCCATGATTAATTATCTTCAGAGAAAATGTTCTCTCATTCTTTATCAATCCCTTTGGAATTGACTTGTGCAATATATGTCCATCGTTTCATACCCTATATTTGAAAGTTCAATGGAGCTGTGGTCATTGACACGAGCACGTATCCCTCTCGATTGTCATACACATTTATTGATTCATGAAGCTTCTCATTATGCTTGAGCTGGAACAGTTATCTTGTAACATGGATAATTACGTCTGCTACTTGGGAAATAGGAAACAAGCAGGCGTAGAGGCTATACGACTGAGGCTATGCAGCTGTAGATATGCGTTGTTTCCTTGCCATCAATAAATTGATGGTGAGCTTCCGGATGGTTTTTTAAATAGAACTACTTCAGCTAGCCGAATAGTGAGAGGACACGTTAGAATGAAAAAAATTCAATTTCGCGATTTGAAGGACGTCGTTGCTTCTTCGTTTATATCTTGTTTGAAGGTGTGAACGTTTTTTTACTCGATTTCTTGATTGGAGATCTATTGGGAGGTTATGGGGAAGTATTCGGAATTTTTACAGAATTTTGGAACTGGTTCAATTATTGGAAAAATGAGGGCGTACTGGTGACAAAATCACATAAATGGCAATGCTGTTAACATCTTTAATCATCTAACTTCGTTCCCACAGGTACAGATTACAATAATTTCCAGTGAAAAATAGAAAAATGGCCATACCTGGAAAACTACATGAATGAATATACATATTTTGTTATTATCGTAATTCCCGGACGAATATCTCTGGAACTGACCGTCCGATTGAGCTGATTTTCAATACCAAACATGACAATCATAAGAGTCACCTTCATGCCAAATTTCAAGTTGATATCTTGATTTCTTCGAAAGTTAGAGCAATTACAATTATTTTCGGTGAAAAACAGAAAAGTAGCCATAGCTCAAAAACTTTGTATCGACGGGTGTATATATTTTGGTTGATTGAGATAGATGATATCGTGACGAAGATTTTGAAAAAAAAATCAAATCGGTGCAGTCGTTTTCGAGATATTGACTTCAAAAGATTTACAAACAAATCACTATTTCTCAAAAACTACTTGACCGATCGAGCTGAAATTTGGCATAGAACTAGCTTCAACTAATACCAACAATCTATCAAAATTTCAGATTTTTTGGGAATGATTTTCCCACTTAATTGTTAAATTTACGAAAAAGTGACCACCAAGTGGACACCCGCACATACGGACATTGGCTCCAAACTTCGTATTTTTACGTTTCAGACCATTCTACTTCATTTCCAGCCATAATTAGAGAATGTGAAAATGGAACGATTTCAAGGCTTCCATCCGGAGGCAAAAACCTCTCAACCTAGTTGTCTTATTCTATTAAGGGGAAGTCTAGTTATTACAGACATTCAGCACAAAGCTTCAATTGCTCGATAGTTAATTGACGAATTATACTGCACTTATATCACAAAATAAACCCTTCCACATGAGAGCTATTCTGAATTAACGAGTAATCATAATTAAAGCTCCTTGGCGCTTATAATAAATTGGAGATCACTATTTTTTTTACTTAGCCACTTCAGTTTTTTAATGATGTGAGGTACTTTCCCGAGCTCTCACTCAATCAATCAATCTTAAATCAGAGGCAGTACCGAAATGCTTTCGACCTCTCCATGCAGATAATTTATTAACCGACAAATCTACGAGGATGTTGGCTACTTTTATGCAGAGTCCCGTAAACCTCGTCCCCACCACTCTTAAAAATTCTTTCACTTAGTGAATCAGGAAAACATTGTCTTTCCCGCACATCAATGAACATCCACAACTGGTAGCCATAGAGGATATATATAGACACCACGATGTGGGAAGTTGGCCTAGCCACTGAGGGTTAACATATCCGACACTCCTACGATGCTATATATCAGCCGAGAGGGCACTTAATCTTTAGCTCTATACCAACGCGTTAAAGGTACCAACGAGTCATTGAATATAGGTTACATAATTCTCAGCCAGTCATCTCAGGCTTTTCGGAGAGGCCTGTTGAATCCTTTGCACGCTCCGTGTAATACAGGGATTGAATGTGCTCGTATTAGTTACGTGTGGGGAGGGATTCTCCTCTACTCGGAGGTAGGGAAAACACCGCCAGGGTTAGGAGCCAAGGAAGGGTAGTGAGACCGGTACAGAAAGGTGATTTTGCACCAGAGTCTAATGTTACCACGTTCAGGGAGCACTACAATTTCTCACCTTTATCTTATCTACAGCCCCACCTAACTCTTTTAGCACAGGTACTGTCATCAACAATCCTTTGCCCTCAGCAAAAGCTTTTGTGGTGGGGACCATCTCTCTTCGGGCTCTTTCCATCCCTGTTCACCGTCGTCACTATCTTTTGTCGAGCCTGATGGTTGAGATAACTTCACATTTACCCCCAGTAAGGTTCCTAATTTACGATGGATCGACATTGTGAGCAGAGTTTGAAGCACACCACGAAAACTAATTTCAGGACGAAAACTTTAGCTGTTATAAAAGCTGGTCTTAAAGTCACTCTCGCGCAGTGAAACTCATTCCAATGTGGCAATGTTTCCATAATGATTCCTCTGGGAGATTCAACTGTCGAAGTATTATTGATCTATCAAGGTGGTGGGTGAGGACGTTGACAACATGGTTTCTCGTGTCACCCATAAATGCCATCCATGCTATGCAGGGTTTCAGCGAAATAAATTTATTTCCTAATTTAACATCGTATGGAATATCTCAGATGGTATATAGGATGATTTATACTCATCAATCGATGTACTCAAAGTGATTCTAGTGATTGCTTGCTATACATGCAAAAAAAGTGGAGTACGATGATGGCTATACATGTTTTTCTGTATATTTTCACATGGGGATCGATACCTCTCGATGAACATCTGTTCCGGTTAAAATTTACTCTCGTATTCTAACAAATGGGCACCGAAAATGAACGCATCACGTGTGTATGAAGCCTGAATGGATGGAGGTGAGGGGAGATAGCCAGATGCATAGAGGGAATGGTTTTTCTCCCTCCGAAGCTTTTCAATTCAATCAATTTCTGAAATACCTCATTCGAGTTATATACTCGGCCCTGCTCAATACAACAGGCTAGGCAAGTTGCGTAAAGAGGATTCATCAATTTCAGAGAGAACTGCTCAAACGCATACAATCGCCATTCATTGTAAACATTTTTTTTAGAATGGAACAAAATAGTAGAAATTGAAATTTCAATAACGACTAAAGCGATAGTGCTGTAACTTTGTCAACGGACTATCAGTCGGAGAGCTTATTAGGAATCCACAGAAAGAAAGGATCACCTCCCAATCAACCTGAATATCCCAGGTAGGAAATTACCATTGGGCCAGGCGTGGCATTCGTCCTGCCGAACCTCAGGGGCCATGCCTCAGTGAAGACAGCGCCGAACTTGGCTGAACGCTGGTATGATAACCGCGATAATAACAGTGGGCCAGGCTTGGCTGCAGACCATGGCCAAGGGATGTTCCCGGTTGATACCCAGATTCAATTAATTTTTGTTTAATTAAATTGATTCGGTACGAAGCATCGAATTCGGAGTGATGAGTATCACTCATAGGTATATTATATCCGATAGCTCATTGAATTAAGAAAAAAATAATCTTGGTGCACCGCAAGTACTGCCGAACTGCCTATTATTATTATGAATAATGATAGAAAAAAAATGTGTGGGTGGTGGCCACGCGCGACAGAAGTGAAACTTCTCTAGGCTTGAAATGTGAAGAGATGATTCCTGTATGAAAATCTCAATATGCTAGCTCTCCATAATTCTCTCTGTTGAAATTCAAGAGAAAGGAGCAATAAGTGAAGAATACTCGTGATATTAATGAAAAATATAAATTAGATTCTATTCAACAATTTCGAATACTACTAATCTACTATTAGAACTGATTTATTCGGCGTCTCTCACGCCACACTCTAGTGCATTCCATACTGTTTTTGGGCATTATTACTCTGTAAATAAACAAATCTTCTAATTGATCAGTACGAACTAAATACATCCCAATAATTGATTAAAGACTGTAACAATTTTTCCTATGCTGCCAACGAGAACACATGAATCCTAATCCGATAACCAGAACAACCGAAAACCAGCATGATTGTTACCTTCGTTCTTGCCCATTCAGTCCTCCTGTAACGTCAAAAGAAAGGAAATTCGAAAACGGGAACTCGACTCTGGGGAAATTGGCAGCTCACTTTCCATGTTTCTGTATTCTGGGCGCCAGCTGGATTTTTCCAACGCGGATCCAACAAACCGCAAAGATAACCATAACTCTAAGATCTAATACCAATTAATCCAAAGTCGCAAAAATAGAGAGACGTAGGAGGGTGAAGGACAAGGGTACGGTATAGCCAGGTCGCTCAGGAGGCAGGTCGTGGAGAGGGGAGTGGATTCGTGGAGGAAGGGCAAATATTACTAATCATACCACTAATCTAATAATCGAAACTATGGAATAATTCTAAGGGGTCATGGGATTTAATCAAATAAAACTCGGAACACTATATTCGCTTTACGTGTTTCGCTATTGCCCATTTTTCGGTATTTACAGAGAATACTAATAATAATAATATTTATGAAAATAATAATAACAATCCATGATTAACCGAGGACAAATCCGAACAGGATTGGAACTGCAGATGCCTGTAAAGTAGAGAAAAATCGAGAGAGCGTAGATAGCCGGGGTATGAGAACTGAACGAGAGTGAGCGAGACGGCGAGGGAGGACGGCCTTGGGCGTGCATGCGAGAGAGAGAGAGAGCGTAAGAAAATGATATCGGCACAGCCCGAGTCCAGGGGAATATTTCGCCGTTTTGGGGGGTTTCCCGATTAATGAGGGAGTTAAATAATTAGCGGGTTTTATCCTCCTTTAATTAGCGAGGGACTGAGCATTCGCCATTTCGGTTGTTTCCCTCAAAAACCCGAGATAACTTGGAATATGTCGCACGAGGTAGTACGTGTGGCGCATGGCCCGTTAGATAGCAGAGAGAGACAGCTGTAATTTCGAGAGACTTTTCTCACTTTTTCCATGGACAAAATTAGCGGAGATTAGGCCTCCCCTGTGTTGAAAATTAGCGGAGAGAAATCTCGATAATTTTCCACAATTTATTAGGTAGCTTTAGGTAGCAGAAGGGACATTTCCAGCGTCGTAAAAAGCGAGATAATCGGTGGGTACAGTGCTGCGTCGCAAGGTAGAGAGAGAGACGCCATTGTTGTAAACTGAGCGTGGCGGACGGTTACGGTGTTTTACGTGAATTATTCACACTCGGACACTTTCCCGCACGATTACTTCACACTTAATTAACAGAAAATTGTACTCACCATTTTTCTGAAGTGATCCGGGCTGTGGAGTCCCTCCAGGTATGGTGAGAACTGGGTATTTTTATTCTCTCGACACTGTGGCGTCTTGCACGTGAGGTAGCCGGGCGAATACTAATGGCTCTCTCGTGGTTCCGCTCGCCTGTTGCATGGTGATGAGGGAGACGTAACTCTCGGGCGACCCGCTAGGGGCGTGCAGGTAGCCTAGTTACCGTGGGGAACCTATGGCGGATAGCGCGCGAGGTTTGATTCAAATGTAGCTGATAACTTTGACGGAATTTTCGTGAAACATAAGACTCTAGCGAGAAATAATGATAATTAATGGGGGTGAGAGGTGTCGAGCGGGTGTTGGCTCTATTTCACGACCGGAATTATCGTAGCGATTCTTAGGGAGCACTCTCCGGAGAGTAATCAAGAAATTTCATAGATAACGTCAATCATACTGAAGCCCTGGCGATCCACACAGAGAGAAGGGGCTAATTTCTTCTGCATGGCCTTCCAACGGAGAAATCCTGACATTCTCGCGACTAAGGGAGCGCGAGCATTTCAACTCGACCTCTGTGCTTCTCCTAGTACATGGCCCAAGAGAATGGACCGAATTCACTGGGTGGCACGGTATATTGGCCCTGATCCGCGGTAAACTCGGGTTCTCAACGATATTTACGTGAAATCCTCTCCATGAGATGAAATAAATGAACGGGATGACTAGAGCAAAATCTAAAGATAGCGAGTCGGGATCCTGAAGGGGTTGGGTGTTTTTTCTCAAGCAAAAGATAGAAAGGGGTAGTGAGCGTTAGAGGTAGGTGGACGGTTCCACGACGAGACGGAGCAGTATCCGGGGTTATAGATATTCGGGAGTTAGCGGGAGGTAGCGAAGGTTAGGATATTCACCCTCTGTCTTACCTGTTTACTAGTTTGGGAGTAGGGGAAATGACGGAATTCTTAAAATTTTATCACAAGACCCATTAATTCTTAAAGAACACTTGCCTTATGCTCTCTAATTTTTTAATCAATTCCCAAACACGATAATTGATAGAATGAATAATTACTTCAGTACGATAATTACACGAGACTAACTGACAATGCATGAATTGAAGATTTTAATTTGGCGACGATTCACGCATCAGCTGATACAGCCCCACTCTTCACGCTAGTTCCACTTGCGATTCTTTATTCAGGAAATGGCGCCTCCGACGTAAAATGCGCAGTGTCCTCACTATACGCCATAAGCGAAGTAGTTATTAGAGCCGTATTGGTGGGCTCCACTCCCTCACTCCTCGACGCCCTCCTACTCTAACGACTCCCCTCAATCATCCCGCTTTTCGTGACGATCCGCGTTTTAGTTGTCGACTCGCTCTATCGTGCCTAAAGGAGTTTCACTTCAAAAATTTAATTCTTTTTCATTACTAATTAGTAATGATTATCTTTCATCCATCAACTCTTAACGCATTAATTCCTGAAAAAGCCCAATTAGTTAACGTAAAATATTCTACCTATACTGGGATCGAAATCAGAACCGACACCTAACGATGACTAGTCCCACGCTCTAACCACTTGACCACCGCGCAATTCTTATAGAGGTGATTCGAATTGTCCATATGAATTCCGACCCATGGTTGCCAGTCATTACGTGGAAACTAACGTTACTTTGATCATATAAATCGCCTATTGTCTTGACATTGATGTTATTATTTTATTTTTTCGATTCATATTTACGGAGATACGGAAATTAACAACGCAGATTTTTCACAAATTAACAAACACGCTTATTTCGTGTGGAAATCAATCCGAAAACTTGGCAGTCGCCTGAAGTTGGGCAAATGTTCGCGTAAAAATGGAGCGCTGCGCATGCGCTGAATGGTGAGTGACAGTAAGCATTCTCAAGATTACCAGATAAATCTAGTAACCTGGGATTTTTTCCACTTTTTTTGGCGCGTATATTGAAAGATAAATGCATGTGTAAATCAAGAGTTTGAAAGAGGTTTTAATTTCCCTAACTTAATGAATAGATATTGGGAGAGAAAATGTTCAGAATGAAAATTGCTGTTTTTTCCCCCATTCTTTAGTTGAAATTATTTCCTTTCTTTTCCCGCCACATTTGAATGCATTGAAACGCATTTAATGGAAAGAAACGTGAAAATGCGAGTTTTGCCCAATTTGAACATTTTTATATTTCTTTAAAAAAACCATGAGAATAATCCATACGGACAATGTGATGCTCTGAAATTTTTTTCCAGTGGTAAACTCAGAATCATTATAAATAACAAGTCTTTTTTCTAAGGAGCGGTTAAATAAATTCCTTCAAAATTTTGGCTAGTTTTTCAATGATTAAAACTCGAACTTTGCATTGCTATTGAATATAGCGTTATGATTTTTCACATGGACGGTTGAGCTTACCACTTAAAAAAAAAGTCAGCCATCGTGGGACGCCTGGTAGATGTGAAACATCAAGGAGTCCATACACCAGGGCCATTTCGTGTCCATTGACATTTTTTTGTTTCCCCAGTCAGTGTTATGATTGGATTTTACGTTTTCAGGGTCGCTGATTACGAATATGATAACCGTTTTTACGAACGCACGGGCCGTCTATTTGTTTATAACAAGTTTATTGTTTAAAACGCCCTCTCGCAAAAACGCTTATAGATAGGAAAAAAGTTTTAAACAAAAAATGTTCTTCATGTCAAAAGACACATTTTTTGTCATATAACTTGGTTTTCCAACTGTCACGGATAAAAAGTTATTGTGGGTGGAAGCAACTCAGACGGCGCGCCAACACTTTCACGCGGCGGGGGCGCGTTTCAGGACCGATAAGAGATAGAGCAAAATTGTTTAAATAAAAAATCTTTGTCATAAAATAATACATCAAATCACTTATTACTAGGGCCGTGCAGTTCCGTTTCGGTTTTGCTTAAGCTGAAGTTATCTGCATGACATGCAGACAGACAGACACACATACATACATAAGCTGAAGTTATCTGCATGACATACAGGCAGACAGACATACATACATAGACAGATAACTTCAGCTTAAGCAAAACCGAAACGGAACTGCGCGACCCTACTTATTACACTCTTCGCTTTATCTCCAGTAGTTAATGAGATATTCGCGTTTGTGTGCAAGGTGGCGTGACAAATGAGTCTCCCATTGCACATTCAACCGTAATTACTTCGGTAACTATTCAGAGCGAAGAGTGTAATAAGTGATTTGATGTATTATTTTATGAGAAAGATTTTTGATTCAGACAATTTTGCTCTATCTCTTATCGGTACTTCACAATCGGTCCTGAAACGCGCTCCCGCCGCGTGAAAGTGTTAGCGCGCCGTCTGAGTTGCTTCCACTCACAATAACTTTTTATTCGTGACAGTTAGAAAACCAAGTTATATGACAAAAAATGTGTCTTTTGACATGTACAACATTTTTTGTTCAAAGCTTCTTTTCCTATCTCTAACCGTTTTTGCGAGAGGGCGTTTTAAACAATAAAAAAATGTCCATGGACACAAAATGGCCCTGGCGTGTGGACTAGCGGGGGGGGGGGGGCGCCGGTGAGCGTCGCGCAGACTGGAATGGAAGGGGGTATCACCTGGGAAGACGACGTCTCCTCGCTACTTTTCTGGCAACGCGCCATTAGATGTTTCACATTAAAAAATTGAACTAACTTCCCATAGATCTCCGATCGGGAAGTTAAAAAACTCATTGCATATGGACTATCTTCATATATTTTTAAAGAAAAAGAAACTGTCCCAATTCGGCGAAACACGCATTTTGATCTTCTTTTCTTTTTTTTTTAAGGGTCTATCCATCAAGTTAGGAAGATTGAAATGTCTTTCAAACTCTAGATCTACACATGCATCGATCTTTGAACATACGCGCCAAAAAAATCTGAAGAAATTCACAAACGTTTTTCCAAAGTTACTTAAAACACTTGAATTGTTATAGAATTTTCGAAGACATCGAAAAATCTAGGTGGCTCACTTGCCAAAAAACCCTCACGTGCTTCGTTGTCCAACACATCGTACACTTGTCGAAAAAAGCCTGTAAATAAAGTGAAGACAAGAACAACGCATTTTTTTTTATTCTTTACGAACATTTTTTGCGATCATATAAGATACGAAATAGTATAAACCCATAACGACAGTCCGGATAACATTTTTCCGTAATATTTTTCCTTTTGCCGAGTCCGAAATAGACGAATACCAATTCCCGGATGATGAAAAGTGAAGAGCCGTACAGAAAAAAGAATTTCGTACACTGAGAGAAATCCGCACCATGTATCAAAGGCGTCGTCTTTGAATCAAAGAATCGTACCCTTGAAGAAAAAATAAAGGCGAACGGGTTTGAGTCAAAGATTTCATCATAAAAAAAGGGACATTGAATCAAAGTTGTTAAAATTGAGTAAATTCTTGTTTTGAATGTCGACGCCTTCGACAGATAATACCGCTAATGGAAAATAATCGAACGGTGTATGGTTGAACGGGCAAGAATCAAACGAAGAGTGGGCAAATGGAGGAGACACAAACAAACAATGGTCAAATGGGGGAAGGTCTTCTTCTTCTTCTTCTTCTTCGATTTTTATGGTATTGACTACGGTATCTCTTGCAGTCGTACGGGGAAAGGTCAAATGAGGAATGGTCCATAGACGGGAGGTCAACAGTGGAATGCTGAGAGAGGGAGCGAAAAGTTAAACGAGGGAGAGAATCGATTGGAATGCCAAAGAACCATCCCTGCAGTGGACCTCACTAGAGAATAGATGCTGAAGGATTCCCTAGGTTATTTCTTTGTGTTTTCATCTAAAATCTTCGAGGAATATTGCTACTCTCGAGTTCGCTGATGCAACCCGATGATGATTGAAATGATCCCGATGATTTGTGACTAGCTAAACGCGTACCAGGTTGGACGTCAGCAGTCAGCATTCGTTTCTTACCAAATTGATACTAATCTGAATTTTATCACGCTATCCAGCTAGTGCTTTTTTTGATCGCCGTGAGGATCAATCGATTAATGAATGCTCCAGGTAATTTATTTCGACTGTATTCTGAATTTTCCAAAGAAATCAGCTCGATTGGGATAAGATACAGCTAACAGATAGCTACTCAATTGATACCAGGTTCTAGGAGTTTATTTCCCCAACAAAAATTTCCCGGAGAAAATTTCCCGGAAAAAATTTCCCCGGACAAAATCTCCCCTGGAAAAAATTTCCCCCGGAAAAATTTCCCCCAACGAAAATTCTCCTGGAAAAAAATTCCCCGGAAAAAAATTTCACCGCAAACCCCGGGACTATAACGGCGGGAGCAGCTTATCATCAAAATGTGTGTTGTTCCCCTCCCCCACCCCCCCCCCGGCGGCCACCCCAAACGTCTGTACAAATCTGTTGTCCGGAAAAAATTTTTCCAGGGGAATTTTTCCCAGGGAAATTTTTTCCAAGGGAAATTTGTTCCAGGGAAAATTTGTTCCAGGGGAAATTTTTTCCGGGGAAATTCTGGCGGGGGAATTTCTTCCGGGAAATTTTTGTTGGGGAAATAAACTCCGGTCACCTTGATACCAATGATGTCCGCTCCGTGAGGGATATTCTAGGTATATATTGAGTGATTTTTCAAAGTTCTTCGGAGAATTTCATCTCATGTCAATAATATGAAGTACCTAAACGAAAATTTACCTCAACTCGACGATGCCAGTCGATGGAACAGCATTGCTTAGCCAATGTTTTCCATCTTTTACCAAAACTCTTCGAGGAATATTGTTGTTTCCAAATACGATGATACAACTCGATGCTCATTCAACTGATCCCAATGATCCTTGGCAAATAAAATGAGCACCCAGTCAAACCTTGGCTTGCTTATTCTCCAAGAAATCCCTACGGATTCCAGCTTCGCTACTTATTTACATGGATATTCGGAAGGCCACGGTGATGACTGATCAAGTTATGACTTCCCTACGACATTTATTGTGCCTATGCCCTGAACTCTTCGAATAATTCAAATCAATTGGAACAAGATAGAGCTAGCAGATGTATAACTGATTCCTGTGATTTCCGCTCGAAAAATTGCAAGCTCTAATAATCTCGTGCTTTCTAGCAATGATTCCTTGAAAATTGTTGTGCGCACGTATGCATATCCTGGAACTGTTATCGAGATCAACTGAGTATCCATCTGCTAGACATATCTGATTCTTCTTGAATTTAACGTAAATTCAGGATACAGGCCTAATTCTATGAACTGGAGGACTCATTACTGAATCGGTTATCGCCGTGACATGTCGAATGTCTCTATAGACGGGAAGTGAAAAAATCCCCTGAGCGGTTGATTTTTATGCAGTTTCAATCAACATCCTTCGTCGTTTGACCCTTTGCCATCTGACCATTTTTTGTTCGATCTTCCCACGTTCCACTCTCCCTAGTTTGACTCTTTCTCCAGTTTGACCATCGGATCCACCGTTGCTCTCCGCCTCATGCACTTTCCTCTCGTTTTTCAAGCTCCGCGACTTTTATTCATTATCCATCTGACGTTTGTTTCAAGTATCCTGCGCCTTTGGAATGATTATCATCAGTTCAAGGACATGCCCATTCAATTCAAAGGCCGCAGACTTCGATATCATGTACCGATTCGATGACTCATTTCAATAACCATGCGACTTTCAAATGAAAGACTTATCCCTCAAATTGATCCCTGCGGCTACTGAAATAAATACATTATAACTTTGAGTCAAAAACGGATGACTTTGAAGATTTTCACCCCGATTCACAAAAACGTGGACCATCGATTCAAGGGCGAAAACTTTAATTCAAAAACAAGATTTTGAAACAAAGTCGTAACCTTTAAAAAAATTTTAAAGTCGTGCTCGCCTTTGATACACATACTGGATTTCTCTCAGTGTATATTAATAACTCATATTGCAAAAAATAACTGAAATATGAGAAAAAAAAAAAAATTGTAAAGAAACGCTAAGTAACCATTTTTATGCGTTATTTTATCCTCTGGGCATTTGAATAAAGAACCGAAATAAAAAAAGAGGCGCCAAGTTGGAAATGCTTATAAGAGAAGAATGAGTAGAGGCAGGACCAAGGTACTTGGCGCGGTATTTTTGATTATCGAAGATAATTGCCAAGCATTTTTCGATCAATTCAATCTTTGCAGTACTTAGACTGATCCGCCATCTTCATCTTATCAACCGCGCCAAGTACCTTGGTCCTGCCTCTACTCATTCTTCTCTTATAAGCATTTCCGACTTGGCGCCTCTTTTTTTATTTCGGTTCTTTCTTCAAATGCCCAGAGGATAAAATAACGCATAATAAAATGATTAAATGACAAAAAAATTAAAAATTAAAAACTCCCGACGTTGGAATTGTAAAAAGAACAATAATTGAATATTGAATATTGGAAAAAGGAAAAATAAAAAATCATGAAATAGAAAGAATGAAAAGCAGACAGCAGTCGGGGAAACACCACGGTTTTCATGACTTTATGTGCCCCCCAACTGCTGTCTGCTTTTCATTCTTTCTATTTCATGATTTTTTATTTTTCCCTTTTCCAATATTCAATATTCAATTATTGTTTTTTTTACAATTTCAACGTCGGGGGTTTTTAATTTTTAATTTTTTTGTCATTTAATCATTTTATTTCTGTCTTTTTATGGGTTTATCAAGTACCCTGTAGTAGTTTGAATCTTAAGATGAATATCAATTATAAGGCAGCCTTTGATTTGAAATTTTCGTCAATATTTATTCCTTATTATATACTAGTTTGTTTCAAGGGGGAAGTTCAATCTTTAATATTCAGTTGTCACATTTGGAATTTTCATTCCCTTGTTTTTCAATTGTGAACTCGATTATTCATTCCAATATCCACCAATGTCTCCGACTGCAAATATTCGAGTTCTAAATTTTGCGCGCGTAAACTTTAATGAAGCGAACCCGTCGGTAATGTCACCTACCACGTTCAGTGATAGCCGATATGATCCGTTGAAAAGTGGAGCAGGTGGCGCCAGTCATATGAATCATATGCAAATTTTCCTTTATTTTCATTTGCGGTTATGTGCGGTCGAAACCTCGTAAATCACTGGCAATCTGGATAATTAAATTAAAAATAAAAAAAACATCTTTTCCGACGAGAACGAAATGAGTTGATTTTTTTTTTTAATGAAAAGCGTCCAAATTCATACTACCAACGCATGTTTAGGGGCCTAGAAGGGCCGCTCATATATGGCCGTTCATATATTACGTAAGGGAGTTTTCTCCTGTTTTCAACCCCCCCCCCTCCCCCCACGTAAGAGATTGTAAGATTTGGGTGAGCCCCCCCCCAGGAATCTTACGTAAGATAGGGAATTCATAAGGATGTATAAACTGATGTTTTTTAAAATCATTATTATTATTATTATTATTATTATTGTTATTATTATTATATGAGAACATCAGAAAACATTGCACCATTCAAATTGAATAATATTAATCCAAATCACACAATACATAACAAGTATAACTATATCTGTTCTTTGTCATCACTTTCTTGGTCTAAGCTCCAATCAGCCAATCTGAGAGAGGAGTAGCAACTGGGATATCCCGTACCTCTTCAGATGAGGTTACTCTCTCTTCAGAATGGATTGTAACATCTTCTTCATTTACCCATTCAACAACTTCCTTGGTTTTGTTTGTTTCTTTGATGATACACATGAGTTCTTGGCCACGTCGTGAAATGACTTTCTTCACTTTTTGAAGCTGAGGTTTAGAGGAGATAGAGTGCACTTTCTTGTGAGAGCTCACTGCCTTCTTCGATGCAAAGTATTTACCACAAATATCACACACTCTCCCCTCGAGCTGATCATTCAAAGATGGACAAAAAAAATCATAAGGAACACATTTGTAGGTGCATGGAATAGTCATTTTCAGCGCCACTCTTAGGAATAATGGTATGAAATGATCTGATTCTTGTGATTCTGTTGGGAGTGGTACTGTCAATGTTGATTTACAACGAAGTGGAATCGGTGGCGGAAAAAAACCAGTAGGAAGAATATCTCGAAGATTACTTCGTGCTAAACCACAGCATTCCAAATCAGTACATTTTGAAATTTGTAGGAAATACTGTGATTCCTGAACATGTTGAGTATACCATTCAGAACTTACATGCTCCGGAGGTTCGGGATGATCATCCAGCTCATTTTGGAGAGGTGCACGGTACTCTGCTATCACAGGCTCACCATCGTAACGAGACGGAACCACAAATCGGCCAATATTTCCCCTACTTTCTCAAAATTTTTAATTTCTAATTCAGAATTAAATAAAAAAAAAAAATAATAATTCAGAATCAATTATTTTTCCATTTCTGTCCAAATGATTGCCAAACGAATCATGAGGAAGAATTAAACCTGATAAAGGAAGACTGAGTGGTGCCATACGTCGCTCTACTCGATTATATGCACTCGGCCCTGGTGCATTTGTCATAACGTAAAGTGCGTCCAAATTGTACTCTTTGAAATGTTTGATCCCGTTGGCGACTTTCGGGTATCAAGGATTCTCATCAGGACCTCCATCTACAGAGAATATGACGATGGGCTTTACTTGGCCCCTTGCAGTCTTGGCCAATTCGTTGAATTGTTCTAGATCTAGTAGATGATTGAAATCAGAATAGTGCGTTTGAGATGTCGACGAAGAACGTTTCCCTGAACGAATCGAAATATAAGTTGGTCCGCTGTATGAAACTCCATTTGGGCGTCCCATTGCATTCTTTTCGATACAAATTCCAGCATAAACAGAAGGAATGAGTTTGTGACGTTCTGCAATGACCCAATCATGGTCTGGCAAACGAATGCGATACTCCATGTGCATTATTGCTGGGGATTGTTTCTGTGCAGCTGTCATTCCGATGGGAATTCTAGCCTTGTCATCTTGTGAAAGGAAGAAAACTTGATCAGGTCCAAGTAGTGAGGCAATACTCTCCACAGAACGTATACTCGCGGTACAGAAATGTTGATCAGGATGAGACTTGTGCAAATCCGTAGTGGCACGAACTAACTTTACGGGGGCTGTTTTAACGTATCTCTTTCCTTCGTGCGTTTGTGAATTCCATGGAAGCAATCGAAGATAAGTGACACTTCTCGATAGCGTAAATCCAGCGTCAGTGAGAGCTGTATGTAAGTCATCCAGAGTGCGACAAGTACGAATCATTTGTGATCGTCTTCTTTCATCTGCTTGACTCCCAAACATTGCAATTTCCGTGATGACTCGGAGAAGTTCAGGTTGGTTATCTTCTAGTCGAGGTCGTCCTGGAGTTCTCAGCGTGTTTTCTAATCCACTATTCTTGTGAGGTTCATCTCGCACTTTTTTTCTGTGTTTAGATTGATATTCAACATTTTTCTTCTGTAAATCCAGTTTTTTCTTCAATGCCCTCACCTCAATTCTTAGTTTCTTTATTTTCCCCTCAATTCCATCCTCTGCTAATCCACTATCTCGAATCAAAAGTGCAGAATTAAGTTCCGATTTAAGTGCATTCAATTGTTTCTCTATTTTCGATTGTGCTGGGGTGAGATAAATTCGTTTAGTGGGAGGATTGTCATCGAAATCCTCATCGTCCTTGACAGCAATCGAGATTTGTTGTGATAGTCTTTTCTTCCCTGATTTCGAAGAATTCTCCTATTCAGAAGCGACTGAGGTAGACGAAGAATGACTTCTCGACTCTGGTACCAAGATACCCTCCTGACTTTTAGAAGACGCGGCCTGTGAATTACATAACCACACTGAATGTACAAATATTCTTACAGTGGAACTGAAATAGTGGATAATCGATATTTACCTTCACGAAAAAACTCACCAAATGACTTTATTCTTTGTGGTTTTCTCATTAAAGTGTCGTATTAATTCTAACACATGATTTTCAAATCCTTTGTTATCAACACTGAATTTTGCTTTGGCTTCTTTCTATAACTTATTCGTGTTCATCTAAATTTCATGTCCTGACTGGGTTCGATGAGACTTTTTGTACGATTCGTACAACTTTCGGTAGAAATCTCCAGCTGCTGAACTCATGATGATGGGATAAAATATACCGACGTGAAACAATGGCGTTGACACATTTGCGTATCACTAATGCAGTTTAACTGATAATAGTACAAAATTGTGGAATGCTCCGATATTTGAATGATGGTAGTATGTTGTAATTGGTTGAGGATCTGGAGAAGGGGTATGGACTTTGGTGGTTTGTGATTGGTTCGGCTCTTTTAACGGCTCTGGTCGATTGTGATTGGCTCGGCTGTCCTGTTGGAAAATTTGGGCCTTGACGCCAAGACGTCGGGCACAGCAGGAAAAAAAAACAAAATTTATCTATTGAAAAAGACATTAAAACAAGTAGGCGGCAGCGACATGCGACTATAGATTTGTAACTATAGATTTGCGGTTGTGGAGGTTGTTAATTTTACGTGTGCGTTTTTTTTTCACCATCAATCAATTGATGGAGCGCTTCCGAATGGTCCTTTCAATCCTTTTCACGTATTATTATAGTAAATGTTTTGCATTTTATATCTCAAAAGTTGAATATCTCCGGAACCACTTGTCCGATTGAGCTGATTTTAAATACCAAACATTACAAAAGTGACCACTGGTCAGCATGACCACATACAGACATTTTCGCCAAACTTCGTATTTTTACGTTTCAGACCATTCTAGAACGTTTCCAGGTAAAATTGGAAAATGTCAAAATGGAACGATTACAATGCTTCCATTCGGAAGCAAAAACTTACGTAAGATCCTTGACGACCCCCCCCGTCCCCCCACATAAGGAACAGTAAGAAATCTTTAGACCCCTCCCCCCCCTAAACGTCTTACGTAATATATGGACGGCCCCTTATCTTTCGCTCCTAGGGATATTCCAACCTATCTAGTTATTTCTAAAAAATCATTTTTTATTTACCAGTTATTGAGAAATAAAGATTAACGATAGTTACAAAAGAGTGACAAGAATGATCCTTGAGCGATTATCTTCATTTTAGGCCTAAAAACATAATTAACAGCATATTTATAGAGAAGTGAGGGCTGGAATAACGCACAAAAACATGGACCTGCTTTCAGTCAAACGCATATACCCCTGTGGCGGTGCCGTCGGGGGTAAAAATGGTTACTTGGCGTTTTTTTACAAAAATTTTTATTTGTTTTTTCCCAGATTACCTCTATTCATTGACTCAACTTCTTCATTAATACTATTATCATCAGAATTGCTATTCAATTATTGATTCATCATCAGAATTGGAAAAATGATAAATGATTATTTTTTTAATTCTTATCACCAATCCCAACAAACATGATGATAATTATCTACTTAGAATTGATGTAATTCCATCCTGACAGAATTAACCTTACAATTTCACCTTTAGAAGTATACTCCCCTCCTCCGACCCCCCCCCCCCCCCCCTATAAGCCTGTAATATCGGCTAGAGCTCGTTGACCAATCTCCGTGCTATTGCCGGCCGGATCTTGATTTCCGAACTCTGGCATGCCAGTGCTCGATCCAGCGCTGGACCAGATTTGTTTGCCAGGGGTCGGTGGCTCGCCGCTCCCGCCAGACTGAAGCCTTGGTCCGGAGCCCTGGCCTATCCAAGCCTGGCCTACGACCAAGTTCGGGCACCAGGGCTTGGCATACTCAAGCCCGTGCCAGACTCGGCCCATTTGCCGAACATCGACCTTTCCTACTTAGGTAGTTGACTGAGTTCCAGACTTCTCACATAAGCACAGTCTCAGGTACTTCCATACCGAGAATAATATTGAGGTCGAACCGCGTTAACGAACTATTTTCACGGTTATTTTGTTTTGTGACGTGTCCTTCCCCAGCAGACTTTAAATTAAACTCCAAAACCTTTACCGCAACGAAAATCCACACGAAACCACTGGGATTGTGTCACCTTCGGCCTCGTCCATCTCGATCTCCCCAAAATTCCAATAACCTTAAACGGAGTGCCAGCTACTCTTCTGAGAAACTGAAGTTGGGCGTCAGATAATTTTTAATAATGCGGAATTATCGAACCGCAAACGTAACGGAAAACTGTAAAAACGATAAAAACGTAGGACTAGGGGGAAAATCGAGAGGAGAGGTTGCGGAATTTACCAGACTAGCTCGTTTTGGAAAATTCGGAGAGCGGGCGTGGATTAATCGCTCGGTCTTAGGAAAAGAAGTCGCACATCCCAAAGCCAAAATCTACCAAATTAACTCGTATAAATCCCACTTAGGCCCCTAGGTATTAACGGGGAGAGTGAAAATTAATATAACTTCGAATTTGAATTAAACAAGAGAACTCGTATTTATTTCTCACTCGAATTCAATTACTCATTCGTTCATTTGACGACAATTTTCAAGTTAAAATATAGAGTGAGTGACGAGAGAGAGAATTTCATTAAATATTAAGAATTTACTCGATCAAAATGCGCGTTACTGATCACTCAGCGTCATTTGAACCTCGAAGAACCTGGGGATCTAGTATTTCGAACCAAAATGAATTTTATATATGAAAGGGGAAAAGTTTAGGATCGTTGGGCTGAATTGGAGAGAAATTCGCACTCTGAGGTGCCCAATTATTCTCAACAATTGCTATTTCGGGATTAATCACCTCGAATTTCACCTCCAAAGAGGGTTCGAGGGTGCGAGGAAGTCGGAAGCACTCGATTGGTGCTGAATTCCGTCGCAATATTCGTCAAAACCCGGTGCTAGTTGTCTCAGTGAAGGTGCAATATCGCTCCACAGCGTCACCCACCTGAGCAGGGTGCATGCGGGCAATTTTCATCTTATTTCGCATTTTCCCACTTCACTGTAGCGGTGACCGGAGTTTATTTCCCCAACAAAAATTTCCCGGAAGAAATTCCCCCGCCAGAATTTCCCCGGAAAAAATTTCCCCTGGAACAAATTTCCCCTGGAACAAATTTCCCCTGGAAAAAATTTCCCTGGGAAAAATTCCCCTGGAAAAATTTTTTCCGGACAACAGATTTGTACAGACGTTTGGGGTGGCCGCCGGGGGGGGGTGGGGGAGGGGAACAACACACATTTTGATGATAAGCTGCTCCCGCCGTTATAGTCCCGGGGTTTGCGGTGAAATTTTTTTCCGGGGAATTTTTTTCCAGGAGAATTTTTGTTGGGGGAAATTTTTCCGGGGGAAATTTTTTCCAGGGGAGATTTTGTCCGGGGAAATTTTTGTTGGGGAAATAAACTCCTAGAACCCACTGTAGCACTTCCACAGGTTAATAATTTATTTTGGGCTTCAGGAGGCTTGAGGGCACTCAATGGTGCGCCAATTCCATCCACAAAGCGAGAGTTTTTACACTGGGGGAGCACTATGGCTCAACTCTGGTGAGGGCACATGTGCTTCAAGTTTTCCATATAATTATTCCCCTAATTCACCTCGGGTGGACTTGCACTAATTTCTCCCTTAGAGGAGGTGCAATAATTCAAGGAACTTACCATTTTCTGTCTGCACAGAAATTGTCCTTGGCTGGGTATTCAGGGTTATGTGGAATGGTGATGTTGTCGGCTGGATGGCACGAATAACTCTGACGCTTCACTCAGCCAGTCGGTTTTCACGGCTGAGACGCGATCGGAACGCTACCTGTCGTTGGAGAGTCAAAACCATGGATCGATGTGAATCGATGCTTAGCGCATCAATTCAAACGGGAGGAGAACGATGTTCGTATCCACTCGGGATTTAAATTGATTTTTTTAACTTCCCGATCCTAGAGGGAAGTTGTTGTAATGGGTCCGAAAATCAAAAGTGAAAATTTCAGCTGATCTCCACGTTTCATGACCCCTAAAAACGTTCCATGACATTTTGGGAGAGATGTTTGTGTGTGTGTGTGTGTGTGTGTGTGTGTGTGTGTGTGTGTGTGTGTGTGTGTGTGTGTGTGTGTGTGTGTGTGTGTGTGTGTGTGTGTGTGTGTGTGTGTGTGTGTGTGTGTGTGCATGTGTAAACAAAATTTTGGCTCGCGTTCTCTCTTAAACTAATAGTTCGATTTGAGTTTTTTTTTTCTCAATCGATGTGTTTTCATGTAGTTTTGACCTGATTAGATTATGAACATAATCATCTCAGCAGTTTTTGAGTTATTTCAGTAAAACTTGTAAAAAAATGACAAAAAATGACGTTTTTTTACAAAATCGACGATTTCTCTGCGGAAAACAATGAAATTTAAATGTTTTCTTTTGCAATCGATGTGTCTTTGAGTAACTTGGAACTGAGTAAAATCCGGACGAAATCGTCTCAGCGGTTGTTGTGTTATTGAGTTATTTAAAAAAAGCAATTTTTTGAATGTCAACAAATTATCAATTTTTTTGTTCGATCGATTCGATCAGATAAATTTCCCTCCCTCCCCCTCATCGCCATCTACCCAATCGATCAATTAGTTCTTGAGATATAACAATTTTTCAAAAATCGTCACATGATTTTTTCTAATCTGAAGTTTGACGGATTATAAATATTGAATATATTGGAAATTAGAGAAATTGAGTTTTGCAAATGAATGTTTTTCTTTTCTTCCATGATTCTGATTGGATATTAGGCAAATTAATTCAGCAGTTGCTACTTACTTGCATGAATTTCTCATATTTTATGGTTTTTTGCGTTGACCTTAAACTGAAGAGAGTATTGGTCGGGAAGTTATTGGTTCGACCCGCAAAGGGCCACACCATCACTACTCGTTAATTATTTATTTTTAATTTGAATTAACTCCAAAAGGAGGAATGCGTGAATTAACCATAAACGTAACTGTAATTACTCATTTGGGCCGTGGGAAAGGCAGATGTTCGCCTGTTTTAAGCAGATACTTTCCACTTGAGTGGGTGTAATTAGAGCGGATGGCACTCTCCCGGGAGATATTGGAGGATTGCCGAAACGTAACGAAAGAAAACCTAAAAGTCCAGGGCGATCCATACAAACGACTGGACTAAGCTCGTCTCCATGGCCTTCCAACTGGAAATCTCCAACATCTCCACTATTCGCAAAAGCCAGGGAGCGTGAGCATCTCAGCTCAACCTCTGTGCTCATCCACTTACACCCAACGGGAAACCGAGATCACTGGGAGGCACAGTATATCGGCCACGAACTTCAGTTGATCAATTCGATCCCACTCAAGGATCTACTGATTGTTTATTAATGAAGAACTCAAAATAGTTCGAAACGAAACCGGAACGAAAGAAAGATAATTTTTCCCGGACCCAAAGAAACTGAAAATGTAAATTTTTAACTGGAATTTAGACTCTAACCGTAAGGTGATTTAACGTCTCGCGACTCTAGCAATTGACTTTATATGTGAATTTATTAAATAAACTCCGTCCTCCGGATTGATCCTGATCCTGATGTTCTCGACGATCCTGTCGCTGCCGATGTCTAGATTTTTGACTGGACTGCCTCACCCTACCATGGGGAGCTAGTCCAGGGGAAGGGGAAACGCGACTCTCTCGAGAAAATACTCACTCTACTTACAATTTTATTTTTATAAATATCCGTTAAAACTCAGCTTCAATTATAGGTGACGGAATTCCAGAAAATTTCGTCACAGTTTTTTGAAGTGAAACTTCTTATGGCTCGGTGGCTGTCGTCGGGGGTAAATGAGAATTACAATGTGACGGAGCGTAAGAAAAAAGGGGAAGTGACGGGAGAGTAGTGGGGGAGACTGAGCGGTGAGGAGAAGTATCGTTCCGTTTGCCACCGATTGGCTGCACGGAAGTGCTCGGGGGGCTCCGTAACTGTATAAAACGAACTGAGATGGATACTTTGTCTGTGCAATATTTTCTTAACCAATTGCCAAATTTATTCCCATCCTCTTGTACCAAAACTTTGTCAGTTAAGTCACAGCTTTTCAGAAGTTTCACTTCTACCGCGTGACGACTCACGCTCAATTTTTTTTTTTGTTTTTTTCTCTACGATTATGACATTATCAAACGCAAACTCAAGGTACCGGACCCAATTGTTCCTGTGCAGCGAGTTTTGCTGGAGGAGAAAGTGAAATTTTTGTTTGCGCAATAACTTATATCATCAAGCTCGGGACATTTTTTATCATAATAAAACTCCATTATTTTCGATGAAAAAATCCGGTGGAACGGAACAACTGTAAAAAGTGTCATATTGGATGCAATTTTAACCTTTACACCGAACCCCCCGTCTGTGGGACCACTATCAAAACTTTTATAGTGTATAACTATTTATAAATTAAAGAAAAAAAAATTCAAACTCCTAGTATCTTCCTATTTTATCGGTTCCAATCAATTCCAGGCATTTTTGATTTTTTTCTCCTCGATAAATCGATAAAACTACCCGAAAGTGGGAAAGTTGCAGTCTCTCAGACCGGCCTGTGCGGTTAGTATAAGTCTATTTAATGCATGATAATTTATGGGAATTTTTTTTGAACACTTATATTTATCATTAATATCATTATTAATTCATTTTCCAATGATTTAACAACAATTAGGCCCATCAATTAGTATCTCGAGGAGCATTCTATTGAGGGTTCAAACCGTCCAGCGAAGAAATTCAATTCAGGGTAAAATAATTATTTAAAGAATTAAAAATTCCAATTTATTAACAAAAACTACATGAAATTATATGAAATATTCCTCTTGATTCCGCGAACATTGAAAATAAGACATTTGGCAATGAAAATGTTAGAAAATTGAGCCACAAATGTTATAGCGGTTGACAGACCGTGAGGTACAGTTAGCGTGCGTCTTCGGAGGGGTTCGGTGTAAAGGTTAACTTTATTAGCTGTCTTCATCTTCAAATAACTCAAAAACACGGTTAAACCCATTATGATGCAGCCTTGAATATTCAGCTTACAATCAACATCAATCCAATATAGTATTCAATGTCTCTGTTTTCGTATTGTTGACGTATATGACTTGACGTTTCTTTGTCAAGTAGGCCACCTAAATGTTTGATTTCTCCAAAAATTCTATAATAGTACATTGTGTAATTAGTGCGTAAAGTGAAACTTTTTTGTACGTACGTGTTACACATACTATTTTTTGCAAACCTACCCAAAGTTTGCTTTGAGGGACCGTTTGGAGGGCAAAGTGTTTTGTTTGTGCATGGAGTGCGTAAAATTTAAGATCGTGCGTAAAGTGAAATTCGAGTGCGTAAAACGCAGTTTTACGCACGAGATTCACTTTACACACGACCTTTGAATTTTACGCACGCGGTGCGGAAAACAAACACTTTCCGCACGCGAAACGGTGCCGAAAAGTAAACTTTTACGGCAGGTGTTGCAAAAAAATTTGAGTATGTTGAGTAATCTCAAAAACCCGTTCGTGAATTTTTTCAGATCTTATCAGCACGCATATTGAAAGATAGATGCATGTGTATATTAAGAGTTCGAAATACATTTCAATTTCCCTAACTCGATTGATATACATTGGAAGAAAAAAAGTTCAAAACGAATTTTTTTTAATTTTTTCCTCGGCTTTTCATTGAAATCATTTTCGATTTTTCCCCGCCACTTCGAACGCGTTTAAAAGCATTCAATTGAAAAACAAGTAGTTCATAAGCCCCTATGTGGCAGGAGCGTTTAACAAAACGGTTAACAAAATATGTAATTATAACTCACGTTTCTTTTCATTTCTACAAATTTAATTGGTAGTATGCTTCTAAATGGATCTCGAATCACCGTAATATCGTGTCATATTACAGAAAAAAAACATTGAATTCGGTCCACCAGTTTTAATTTAGGTACTGAAAGTTGAATATCTTCGAAACCTATCAGTCGATTTGGCTAAACTTTAATTTAACACGGGCAGACCCCGGGAGTTTTAACACAAACCTTTCAATATTTTATAATTGGAAATATTTTTAATCAAAGTCTTTGTAGATGGGGTTTCTCGAGGGGTTTCTATACACTTCAAGATGAGATGTCAAATTTTTCCAGATTTTTTCGACGCGTTTATTTCATTTTATAACGAAAAATGAAAACAAGCAGGCGGCAGCGACATGCGGCTATAGATTTGTAACTACAGATTTGCGGTTGTGGAGTTTGTTAATTTTACATGTGCATTTTTTTTCGCCATCAATCAATTAATAGAGCGCTTCCGACTAATCCTTTCAATCCTTTTCACGTATTATTATAGTAAATGTTTTGCATTTCATATCTTAAAAGTTGAATATCTCCGGAACCACCTGTCCGATTGAGCTGATTTTAAATACCAAACATGACAATCATAAGAGTCACCTTCATGCCAAATTTCAAGTTGATATCTCCATTTTTCAAAAGTTAGCGTGTTTACAAGGATTTTCAGTGAAAAACAGAAAAATAGCCATATCTCGAAATTTTTGTATGAACGGGTATACATATTTTGATTGATTAAGATAAAAGATATCAAGACGAAGGTTTTGAAAAAAAAAAAAATTAATCGATTGTGTCGTTTTCGAGATATTCGATAAAATCGATTTACATACAACGTTGAATATCTCCGGAACCGCTTGTCCGATTGAGCTTATTTTTAAAGTCAAATATGACGATTATGAGAGTCACTTTCATGCCAAATTTCAAGTTGATATCTCCATTTTTTAAAAAGTTAGCGTGTTTATAACAATTTTCCGCAAAAAATAGAAAATTGGCCATATCTCTAAAACCTTGCATCGACCGATATATATATCCTGGTTGATTTAGATAGTAAACAACGAGACGAAGATTTTGAAAAAAAAAGCCAATAGGTTTGGTCATTTCTGAGATATTCCCAAAAAACGATTTACAAACAAATCACTATTCCTCAAGAACTACTCAATCGATCGAGCTGAAATTTGACACAAAATTAGCACCAACTAATACCAATAATCTGACAAAATTTTAGATTTTTCGGAAATGATTTTCTCAATTAATTGGTCAATTTAAGGAAAAGTGACCCCCGAGTGGACACGCGAACAGACGGACATTGGCTCCAAACTTCGTATTTTTACGTTTCAGACCATTCTACATCATTGCCAACCAAAATTAGAAAATGTAAAAATAGGTTGATGACACTGCTTCCATTCGGAAGCAAAAGTGCGGAGAAATGACCATAGCGCGACCAACTGAGTGTTAAAGTTAAAATGGCGACAATAACATGGAAACGAATCGATTCCATTGATTTTATCCTAGGACGAAATTGAAACTGATTATGATGCTCTCTTATGAAAAAATTCAGATGTTACGTCATGATTTCATCAGTATTTAAGAAAATAAATCTCAATAAATTCATAACATAGTTTGATTTTCTCCTGTTTTAGCCTATCCGAAGATAATAGCTTGGGATTGGAGTGGGTTGAATTGTTGAGATAAATTTGGAGTTTGGATTTGATCTTAATTAAAATGATAAATTCAATTAATTAACTCAAATTGAATTTTCTATAATGTCAAAATTTTCTCAATACAAAATTGATTGCTCTTGATTTTAATCAAAATATTTCTGATTCTCATACAAATGATCACAAAAATAAATTCTCAACAAATAAAAATAATTCTCGATTCAAAATAAATTTTCCTACTCATCCATTTTTGTTTTAATCCATTTTTACCCCCGACGGCACCGCCACAGGGGTATATGCGTTTGACTGAAAGCAGGTCCATGTTTTTGTGCGTTATTCCAGCCCTCACTTCTCTATAAATATGCTGTTAATTATGTTTTTAGGCCTAAAATGAAGATAATCGCTCAAGGATCATTCTTGTCACTCTTTTGTAACTATTGTTAATCTTTATTTCTCAATAACTGGTAAATAAAAAATGATTTTTTATAAATAACTAGATAGGTTGGAATATTCCTAGGGGCGAAAGATAAACATGCGTTAGTAGTATGAATTTGGACGCTTTTCATTAAAAAAAAAAAATCAACTCATTTCGTTCTCGTCGGAAAAGATGTTTTTTTTATTTTTAATTTAATTATCCAGATTGCCAGTGATTTACGAGGTTTCGACCGCACATAACCGCAAATGAAAATAAAGAGAAACACACACCCTGTAATGCATGGTTATTCAGGTCATCTAGTAATTTCTAGTAATTTTGTTATGAATTCCAGATGTCACTAGAAAAAAAGAGCGCCAATTTCGAGTTGGCGGAATTCAATTGACGGGGAACGTTACACAGCTGAAGCCCGGATGGGCAATCCAACGAAGTCCCTCGTTCTCTCGTACTAATTGGATAATTATTTTATTTGCGTGATTGACTGGGAATAGGTTGAGGATAAATATCAATAATTGAGTAAACTGAGTGCTTCGGGAGAGCACGTTAACTATTTATTTCACTTCAACTCAAACTTTTCTTTTTGCAATAACACTTGATAATTGTGTTGGAGAGAAGAGAGAGGCTGAAGGCCTGAGCTGGAACTAACTCTAACTTATTCAAAAATGCCCCTCGAAGGGCCTTACAACTCCCACTCTACACTTGTTGCGCACGCACTTTTCTCTTACTTACACTAAATGAAACTTACACGTACAGTTAAGATGGTGGGTAGGGGTTCAGGCGACAGGGTGACGGAGTCAACCGTCGCCAGTCACCCTTACATTTCACTCGAAATGTTAACACACGTGGTTCTGGAAGAGGTGACTCATTCTGCTGGAAAATACAAAGGACTTGAAGAGAGTCTTGTTCGGACTCGTTCGTAAACTTTCTTAGAAAGGTTGACAGGTTGGATTTATGATGTTGAGACGATGCTTCGACACGCACTCTCAATTCTGTTTATTTTTGACTCTGTTTTATTTCAATGTTATTTTGCCTGTTTGATTTATTTTGTTTATTTCAACGTTATTAAAACTGTTTATATGGTTTGTGAAAGAGGATATTTATTAGAGAAATGAGAACTGAAATTATGAGTCATCCCATCCAAGAGCACACGTGGTAAAATAATGCGCAGAAAATAAAGTAATATTAAATTCTTAATCAAACTGTGAATAAAAGGTAGATAATTTGAATATACCGCCAGGTGAACACTACGCCACCTGGTGTTTTTAGTCACGAAGGCTCACGACGTGACAATTTAGCCACTAGGGGTTTTTTTTTTTTTTGTTATAGTTACTTTTGACTACTTGTACCTCCACCTCTTCTGTGTATTTGTGTGGACCAACGGTATATAATTTTTTATTTATTTCAACGTTTTGATAATTTATTTGATTTTTAGAAAATTATTGAGCATTTAGCTGGATATATTGGTATGATTTCTCATATATAAAAGGGTTTTTATAGGTTATATGCAATTTCATGTGGGTTGATGACTTGTTTTAGTTATGCATTGCATTTTGCAGGTTAGAAGAGGTTTTTACCATGTGGCTTGTTGCCATATGCAACCTGTTGGTTTCAATTGTTCTGATTTAGCCCTTTTCATCTATGGGCTTAGGTAATTTATAGTTTACTTTAATAATTTTATGAATCTGTGGAAATTCATTTCAATTTTCGATAATAGTTTTTGTGGTAATATTTTTGTCAAATTTGGTTTATATATAATTTTTTGTAAATTTTTTCCATACAGAACAATAAATTGCCCTGATGAAGGATGCATATAGCATCCGAAACGTTGGCATTGATCAAATGAGAGGAATTTGTCTTTTCATTTGGAAAATTCTTTTTTAAATTTGCTTTTTGATGATCGCTGATTGGCCGTTTGGAGTATATTTTTGGAAAATGAAATTTTCATTATGTATGCACATTGAATAAGCCCATTTCCAAAAAAACGTCAGAACGGCCGATGGTGGCGCTGATCCATGTTAAGGGATACACGGAGAAAAAAATCTCTTGAAAATTAGTGTGACTTCTCACCACCGCAGAGGCATAACATGGGGTGATCAAAAATATAGAGGGAGTCACTGAAAAACTCGTATGTGGCACCCTAATTTTTGAGAATCGTGCACTACTTTTTCATGCATTTCCCGTAATTTCTCATATGACTCTTCCGAAAAACTAGGTGGACAGAATTCTATTTTCTCATTGACAATGATATACTAATTTTTAGGGAGAATTCTCGCTACTTTTCAATGGATTTTTTTCTCCGTGTAGGGTAGGTACAAACCACGAATTGGTTTGGCTTACCAGAAACCCCGTACTAACCCGATTTGGAAAGTGGCTAATTACTTTGATTTCTGATGAAAACCGTTGAAGATAGCCTTGTCACCGACCATCGATCCAAGTCCAATGCAATTCATTATTTATTAATTAATTATGGATGAATTAAGAAGTTTATCTTTTTCAGAGCATATCCCAATGGGCCATTCATTTGTGAAATCACTGTGTCACTACGCAATAAAATCAGTCTTGAAATGACATAAAATCGGTCGAAATCAGTGAAATCGCGATTTCAATTATTTCGGATGATTTCTAAGGAAATCACATGAAATCAATTAGCTACTTTCCAAATCGGGTTTGTACAAGGTTTCTGATAGGTACAAACCAATTCGTCGTTTGTACCCTACCCTATCCCTTAAGATGGGTCAGCGCCACCATCGGCCGTTCTGATGTTTTTTTATGTCGTGTTTGTCCTCAGTGATAGATTCCACATCAGCATCGACTTCAGTGTCCGTCGCAGTCGTCTCAGTGACTATCCCAACTCCTGAAGCCGAGATAGCAGGTCCTTGGTATATGACTCGTGTGTCCTCCAGCGTTTTCAGTCGCTTGAAGGCACTATCAATGCTAGCTACCTTGCTTTTAATCTCCTTATGGACATTTATCTTTGGTTGGACAAACTCGTGTAGCTCACTGATGAGCCTTTCAAAACGATTTCATGCTTGCGTCCTCTTCATGTCAGCACTTGTATCAAGTGCTGCTTGTTGGGCATGATTCCCAATCCCATCTCCTTTATCCTCCATTCTTACATCGTTTTGTGTTATTTGTCTACTTTTCTCCATTCTGTCCCCACGAGTACCTAGGGAAAATGACTGTCCACTCTAAGCAGAGCCCCGGTTGCTAGAGTAAAGCCTCTTAATTACTCCCAAGGTGGGACCTGGTGCCCGAGGAGGATCCGTTTGCGACGTCATTACTCCGACGCCATTCATTTCATCAGCACGGTAATCTAACACTTTGAAATTGGGGGGGGGGGGTGTTTGGTCCGTGCGAGCTATTTTTTTTCACTCATGCCCCTATCCACCACCTGGGGACGCGCCACGTGGCAGTATCACCCACATCTGCCTTTTACCGTCATGAAGTAAAGGCGTTCCTCCATGAGGGGATCCGTGGTCGTGTGTGTGTGTGTGTGTGTGTGCGTGTGCGTGTGCGTGTGCGCGTGTGTGTGTGTGTGTGTGTGTGTGTGTGTGTGTGTGTGTGTGTGTGTGTGTGTGTGTGTGTGTGTGTGTGTTTTTTGTTTTCCCCCCGATCGATCCGTCTTCACCTAACTTAGAGCGGATTAGATTTTAACTGGAATTGATCCAGTAGTTTTCCAGTTTTTTTAAAAAAACATTAAAAAAATGATTTTTTTTCTTTGAAACGCGTTCAAATGTGGCAGGGAAAAATAAAGAATGATTTCAATGAAACACTGAGGAAAAAACAAAAAATAGTACATTGTGTAACTCGTGCGTAAAGTGAAACTTTTTAGTACGTACGCGTTACACATATTATTTTTCGTAATACCTGCCAAAGTTCGCTTTTAGGGGCAATTTGGAGTGCAAAGTGTTTGTTTTGTGCACGGAGTGCGTAAAATTCAAGATCATGCGTAAAGTGAAATTCGAGTGCACGAGATTCACTTTACACACGACCTTTGAATTTTACGCACGCGTAACTGACCCAAAAAGTGAACTTTTACGGCAGGTGTTGCAAAAAATTCATTTTGAACTTTTTCTCCTGCAAATTTATATCAATTGAGTCAGGGAAATTTAAATGTATTTCGAATTCTGAATATACACATGCATCTATCATTGAATATGCGCGCCCAAAAATCTGAAAAAATTCACGAACGGTTTCTGGAGATTTCTTAACACATTCAAATTTTTATAGAATTTCTGGAGAGATCAAAAATTCTAGGTGGTCCACTTGACAAAGAAACCCTCATATGCTATTCCGAAGTGTCTTGAAGTATATCTAGAAAATCAATCTCAACAAACAGGTGCACCATGTATTACATGTATGTATCTACATAATGATGTGGACATATACGATAAGAATATAGTATCACAATTAGAAAAATTGATTCTTCATTCTATTTGCTCCATTCCTCGTTCTCAACAATCAGACTTTTGCGCTGTTTGCTTTGTTAAGAACGCTTGATGTACTGTATCATTTGTAAGGGATTTTCCCCCAGTTTTCCACCGGGGAAATAATCCCGAACTAGTCCAACGTCGGGGGTTTTTAATTTTTAATTTTTTTGTCATTTAATCATTTTATTTCTGTCTTTTTATAGGTTTATCAAGTACCCTGTAGTAGTTTGAATCTTAAGATGAGTATCAATTTTAAGGCAGTCTTTGATTTGAAATTTTCATCAATATTTATTCCTTATTATATACTAGTTTGTTTCAAGGGGGAAGTTCAATCTTTAATATTCAGTTGTTACATTTGGAATTTTTATTCCCTTGTTTTTCAATTGTGAACTCGATTATTCATTCCATTATCCACCAATGTCTCCGACTGCGAATATTCGAATTCTAAATTTTGCGCGCGTAAATTTTAATGAAGCGAACCCGTCGGTAATGTCACCTACCACATTCAGTGACAGCCAATATGATCCTTTGAAAAGTGGAGCAGGTGGCGCCAGTCATATGAATCATATGCAATTTTTTCTTTACTAGCGCCGCCGCGGCCGCAAGCGGCCGCAACGTTGATGCTTCTGCCGCTGTGAATGCTCATGAAAATACGCTTTTATCATTTAATTCGAATACGAAGATTAATCATCATGTTCTCTCTTTGCAAAAAGAAAAAAAAGCCTCCGATGATTAATTTCGTCAATTTCGTTTGTAAAGGAATAAAATTTATTATAGATCGATAAAGAAGGAATTTTCATATCCCATATGATTCAATCAGACGGCACCTCATGGGTGAGAGGAGTCGCTATGAGAGCCTGTACTCGCCCTCTTGCCCGGTGACCGTCGTGCTGAACGCACATGTTTCTCTCTAGTCTCCAGTGAAATTCATCTTTCATTTATTCATTTCTGTTATTTATGTCTTTTGTGGGTACCCAAATATTTATTCAATTTAAATTACTTGGTCACTGGAGCAAAGCATCGCCTTTCGAACTCATAAAAAGAAAATCGAGATAAGTACTTTTTATTTATTTGAATTATTTCTTGTTTGACAAAAAAAAAAAAATCTAGCCATCCCCATACTCTATCTCGTCTGGTCAATAAAATTAGTGAATACGCGGTAAACATCTTATTTTCAATATCTCATTCATTCTAAATGACAAAAATTAGTTAAGTAATATTCTAATGACCTTGAAAAGAATAATAGTTTAAGTTAATACCGATTAATTTATTTTACGAACGTCTTTTGAGAAATTTATTTAATATATGAACTGATGATACTAATTAATAAGAGATATATCTTGAAACGTTGAGGATAAATGGCCATAAAAACAAATGAATTATTTTTGAAACGATAAATGATTATTTTTCTAATTTAAAGTGTAAGCATTATTGAGATTATATTGAGACGATTGACTAAAATCCTGGAGGATATTTTTGTATTAGCGATAAACATATACTGAATTATTTGAACGAAAATTACCTGACCTGAGAAATAATCAATTTTGGAAATAAAAGAAAATGAGAAAAGATGTCGGTTCGTGAATTCATATCCCTGGTGAATATATTCTCTTGTATGTTTCTCATATATTTCATTTTGCAACTTTTGGATAAAATACAATTTAACTTTAATATAATATTCAAGATTCACGTGATGACTTTTCAATGAAATGTTGGGTATTCTCTATGGAGAATTTCTGACCATTGTTTTTATTGTACTAATTTGCAAATCGATAATAATTAATATTGAAATTGACGAACATTCAATTTATAAAGGAATTATTCTGATGCTACTGATGGTAATTATGATCAAATTTTTACAAATTCTATTTCATATTTCTGGATTTATTTTGGTATAAAAACTGTTTCTCGAATAAAAGTTCTCGAGAATATTCTAGAAATAAAAATATCATTACACGTTTTTTGTCTTCAAACGAATCCCTTGAAATTTTGTAATTATGAAAACTTAAGGGTATAATTCTGTATAGACGTGATTTTTCACTATATTTTCTTCTCTTTGTTCTCCCAAATATATCCTGAGTGAATTCCATGAACAAACACGTGATAGGGCGACGTATAACTGACCATGATTGAAAACATCTTTTCTGAGGTCTATTCCAATCCTTTCAAATGTTTGACCTTGTGATTTATTTATTGTCATAGCAAAGGCTAATCTGGTTGGGAATTGTCTCCTTCCAAATTGAAAAGGGTAACTTTCATCACTATACAAAGTGATGCGGTTTATAAAAACTATTTCATTGGTTTTATCACCTGTCAAAATCTTACATTTCAATAAATGATTTGATAATTCTAAAACTTGTAGTCTTGTTCCATTACATAAACCTTCGTTAATTGATAGATTTCTTATTAACATGACAACCGAATTCATTCTCAATCGCAATTCATGGGGGGGGGGGTAAACATGGTGGATTCAGCGTTTCTAAATATTCAGGTAAAAGAGCCTCCCTGATCTCACCATTATCACAGTTTTTAACAGTGTTGATAGCAGTATAGATTTTTTCAGTCGATCTATCCAATAACTCAACTACTCTTCTATTGATATCGTCAACGTCTACATTCCTTGCCGACAGTATTGCCCATTTGTTGAATTCTTCATATCGCCTAGTTCTGATAACTTCTCCATATATATCTTCAGCTATGTCTGCATTTGGAGGTGCTATACACTCTTCGGGTAAGCATAAATTTGAATCACTGATGTTGGCGGTTCCGTCACCTACAGTTATTAAGAATTTCGCGAATTCCGCTTCTTCTCGGAGTGTGCGCATATTTTCAGTAAGAGAAAATTGCGTGAAAGTTGACCATAGATGACTAAATTTGATTGTCAGATTAACCAATTCACTGCGAGTTCCATTTTTTTTAACTGGTAATAACTGTCGGAAATCCCCGCCAAGTATGAATAGTTTTCCTCCAAATGGTTTTTTATTATTCATTACATCACGTAAAGTTCGATCTACTAATTCTAATGCATGCCTTGGTGCCATAGGTGCTTCATCCCAAATAAACATATCAATACTTCTCAAGTAATCAGGGAGGCTATTCTCGAGTTGAAATCGTCCGCTCGCATGAATTGCCAGCGCGTACGACGGCGCGTCGTAGATGGTTCCGAGCATATACCATGCGCCGTCGTACGCGCTGGCAATTCATGCAAGCGGACGATTTCAACTCGAGAATAGCCTCCCAGCTTCTGTCGATTGAGTTTTGATGCTCTGAGATGAATCACTGTAGAGTGCAATAGGAAGCTTGAATGTTCTATGCACGGTCTTACCAAACGGGAGTAAAGTTGCTGCTATTCCTGTAAATGCCATGGTACACACATTCATTTTCTCACTTCGCATCAAATAATATAAAGTCGTATAAATGAATGTTTTCCCTGATCCACCTGGTCCATCTATGAAGAAACATCGAGATTCTTCGGTGCTACTATTTTCAACATTGTCTATAATCGTATCAACTATTTCTCTTTGCTGTTAATTCAATTTTTGATATTGTAGTGTACCTATTTCTCGATGTTGTTGAGATGACATTTCATCTTCAAGATTTTCCATCTCTATAACTTGAGGCATCGTTGGGAAAGCTGCAAGGCTTGACTTTTCCTGATGGAGCAATGTATTGATTTGGACGTAGGCCTTTCTATGAGCTTGATTTGACTGAAGTGTTCTCAAGTAGTCTTGTGATAGAGCATCCTTAAAGTCTTCCCACAATTTCTCAGGATGAATAAGATGACAATGCATCAAAATTCTGACAAACAATTGTCGTAATTGTCTTGGCATCATCCAAACTTCAGCTTCGTGCATTGCATTAGCCCATTCATCATCATCTTCAATCAAACCTCGTGCTAAACAGGCAGCTACAAAAGTTTGATGTGTTATTCCATTTACTGTTTTCAAATCTTCATAACTTGTAGCTCCCCTCACAGCTATTAACAGTAATCTCAGATGGAATAACTCAACTTGTGTCGGACTAATGGAATACATTCGTCCCAAAACATTGAACTGAGATTTTTTGAATACATACTGAGTTGGTATCTCCGAATAGGCAAAATTTCTAGCTTCTGGATCACGTTTATTCAATTCAAAATAATCAGTTAACATTGTTTGTTTACTTAATGCAGATCGCTGTTCATTCTCATTATCAATATTTTCAATCAAAATATTCTGTTGATTTGGTAAGTGCACAGGGAGTCGAACAATTGAATGACTTCTTCCGTGTAGACTCTTATTGAAAATTCGAGCACATGCTTCAGGCGGACTAACGTAGCGTGTTTCTAGATAGCTTTTGATCTCGTCATGTTCAATAACGTTTTGATCTGATTCTAAATCTGTGATGACCACAGCTGCAGAATCGTGTCCTTTATATATATATTTGTACAAATATTTTACGGCTCTAATACTGGAGACAACTTCTACATTGATATGACAATCGAATCTTAGTAAAAGAGTTTGATTATGAGGCACGACATATTGATTATCAAAAACAAATCCATCACGACGTGTATGAGTTCCAGTATCCCTACGTTTATAATGAGGATAACCATCTTCATCCATAGTCGTTTCGTTATTGAATGCTTTAGGGAATTTTTTAGAGCATTTCTTATTGTCATCCAAGCACCAAGCACCACATGGGCCATGTATCATGTTAATTTTAATAATCTCATGTAATCTTGAATGTTCATCAAGACTGGGGATTTCTGCAGAAATGTTTCTATCTACAATTTCCGGAGTTGTAATTTTTGAATTTGGCATCAATGTTAATAATAGATGTACATGTGGTAAGCCACGTTTTTGATACTCAATTACCCAAACATAGGCCTGTACTTCGCCGAATAATTTTTTTTTAGTTATCATTTCAATGAGTTCATCTTTTTTAAGTTCGAATACACGGGCTATTAAATCCGGTCTGTCAGAGGGAGTTTCATGCAGGGATAGATTTTCAGTTATTTCTTTCCATTTAGGATTGCAGGTCATTGTGACGAATAAATCAGGCTTACCAAATTTTCGAACTATTGTCATTGCATCTTGATAAGTTTGTAACATATTGCGGGGTGATCCTTGATATGATGATGGAAGAATAACAACTTTACCTATGCGACTGTCTGTACCATCAGCTCGATTTTGCAAATGCTCTAGCAGTCCTTCATATGAATCAGCTCGTAATTGTTTCTGATTATTCCTCAAGTAAGTCATTCGATCTTTCTCCATCTTCACATAATTGTCTACTGCCCACTGTTGAAATAATCGACGGCCCATCAAAAAATAATTTGGATAGTCTCGGATTGCCATTCGATATTTCAAATATGCATTTCAAGGGATTCTACGTGTGCTGTTAAGCATCGTGAGACCATCGTGCCAACCTTGGGTTCCATGTGGATAGAATAATAGATATGTTCATGGTTCGACATTTTCATCCATTGAACTAACGTATTGTAATGCCTTTGTCCTTTTATTCCGAATGGTGCCATATGATTCTGGGATTTCCCCGTCGGCTGTAGTGCAAAAAATTGCGGCAACTTCATTGACTCTCTGGAAATTATACCGTCTCTTATCTAGGCCTTTTTTTAATGTGAATAATAATTTTAACTCTGGCTCTTCGCCGTTATTTTGGAGAGCCATGGAATTTATCTCTTCCTTCATCATCATATATGATTTTGCATGACTGTTATGTAGTCGCATGGCACTATCGATAGCTCCTAGAGTTTCAACATTTAAATCTGAATTGTAACTCAATAGATAATCTGTTGCTTCATTCGAATCAACAATGAACAATTGCCCATAGCTTGGTAACTCATTATCTGCTGGGTACAACGATGTATTTATTTGATAATAAATTTGTCCTTGAATTTTAAAACAAAACGGAGCTCTTCTACTATTATTGAATTGTACTAAATTGGCATTGAATGACGCAAATGAGAATGAATTGTTGTAATATCGGAGACGTTCATAAAAATGCCTTGAATGTGGATGTGTACCGTCAAATAATTGCTTTATGATAAGTGGTGGATCTGGTAGGGGTTCTAACTTCACTTTGCCATGACTACAGCAATCATTGAAAGAAGTTCCTCTAACTTTTTCCGCAACGAAATGTTTTGCTTTACAATGAATGCATAAAACATCCATATGCCCAAGATAATGCTTGACAGTTTCATTCAGTTGCACAAAGTTATTATTACACTCAGGAATGGAGTGTGCATCAACAGCAGAATCATCCCTGGAAGTAGTAGGAGGAATGAATCAAATAGATGACGTTCCACGACTGTAAGTATGATCAAAAGCTCGGGAAGTAGTTGATATAGAACGTGAACATGCAGGCATGGACTTTCGATGATCAAAGTGATCATTCGAAGGTTGAAGAGGCTGAGGGCTTTCGTGGGATGATGAATCTGTATTAGAAATCATAATAATAATCGGAACCTTTTGGAAAGAAGTGTTCGAATGACATGCATTGGACGATCCACTACCTGAAGACCCGATTCGTTCATTGAGACTATTATTGAACACAGAAGCTGTAGCAAATTCTGATTGAAAACTGTACGCTTCATTCATTCCAAAAGAAAGCAAAGGAATTAATTCAGAATGTCTTGACTTATTTGCCCTTCGAGGTATTTTCGATGCTATTGAATAATTGTGTTCATGCCAAGTATTTATGATTGAAGAAGTTGGAGGGCCTTCTATTTTTACTTCTTCTGCAGTGGATTGTTCACCTTTTCTTCTCGTTGGCAAATTTTGGATATTCAACTGCGGATTTTTCTTAGCTTTCTTTGGAGTAATTCTTTCCTCATCAAAACTTGGTACCCATTTCGACATTCTAATTATGTCCTCTCAATTAGATTATTCAATCTTTCTTAAGTTTTCCAACGAAAGATCTTGTTTTATCGCTTTAGTTTCCGATTGTTCTTTATAGTTTCGTGAATTTCTGAATGTTCTATTGGTCAGAATGTTCAATTGGTCTGAATGTTCAATTGGTCTGAATGTTCTATTGGTCTAAATGCTCTATTGGTCTAAATGCTCTATTGGTCTAAATGTTCTATTTGTCTTTAAATCTGTTTATCAGGATCGATATAGGCTAATGTGTAGGAATATTGACTGAGATTATTTATTGATCGTTATTTTCTTACATATAAATGAATTCCTACAATGTTTACAATATATTTTGAATATAAAAAATTCTTCCACTTCTAACATCCAGTGTCCATCGAATGAGCTGCCAAGAATAATCTCCTGTAAGAAAGTTCGAAAAGTTAGTTCCTTCAATTTCTCAGAATTATACAGATTCAGAAGAAGGAGGAACCAATAGTTATGAAGATTGACGAAATTCCCAGAATTCACGTTGATATTATTTCTTCCCCACGTTGACTCCTGAAATCGAAGAATTTTCATGTAATTTCACTTTTAATAGATAGAAACTATAAGAATTGTTCAAAATTTAAGATATAAATGCTAATAATAATAATGATAATTCAATTGAAGAGCGAATGCAATGTATAATCTGAATACATGATGAGTACTGTCAAGCAGTTTCAGTAAAAAAAAAAACTAAAAAAAAAAAAAAAAAAAACTCAAAGAGAATTAGAATTTAGAGAGAAAAAATCCCGATAGCCCCAGCCGGGATTTGAACCCGGGTCTCCCAGTTACGCGCCGGGCACTCTTCCAACTAAGCTACCGAGACCACGGAGATTCTTGTATGTTGTATCTTGATTCATGTATATGTATATGTATATGTATATGTATATGTATATGTATATGTATATGTGTATATATATTGATTGGCTAAGCAGATCGAGTTATCAAATTTTGAAATTATTAATCAATTGAGTTGATTACATCCTGTAGCAGTTTCTTACCTGATAATTCTTTTTTTTCCCAATTGAGAGGAGTGAAGAGCAGAAAGTGTATCCCCAATGTCCACTGATGCGAATTCTTTTGTAGGTTAAAGATGGTTTTAGCGTTCAGCAAGTACACCTGGAACAGAAAGATAAATTCAATGGCTTGTGAATACAGATAAGATTAGGAAGATCATATAGAGAATTGAATTTTATGAACTTTTAGAATGATTGATGTTGATTATTTCGCATGATCATTAACTACTCATGATAATAATTAACTCACTTACGATTGCTTTATAATAAAGAGACTGTAATCACAGAGGTCTTTACAGGTTAAATTTTTTTTGAAGAACACAATTGATCCGAGAGAGGCGCCACTTACATACCGGGAGAATTTGAAATCAGACATTTAAAAATTCAAGTAATTCATAGGAATTTGAAATTTATTTGATCTTCAATTAAAAAAATACTTTTTGTTTGACAATCAAAATATTTTTATTAATCATGAAAACTTTATTTTTATAGCGAACAATACAAAAGATTAATACAATAGTTTTTACTTAACCAAAGCCAATCTCAATATGAAACACATTCATATTTCTAATCATAATAATCAAGAACTTTTGATAGTCATTCTCAATCATTCACATGTATCATAATCATAGCAAAATAATTTCATATCACATCGTTCCGTTACTTCAGCTACTGTTATCGTTATTTTACATTTAATGATAATTCTTTTCATAAAAGATAACTCCATTTTATGTAACTTATTATGAATAATTAACGAAGTGCTAATATTTAGTGACTGTCAACTTACACATAATATTATTGCCTTATCATTGGGCATTTGTACTGTCGTCTTATTCATTTTTATCTAATGAGAAACTACGATCCAGTCATTACTCTCATCAAATCACATCTTTCTTAGTCTTTTGTATTGATTATGATAATTGAACTTTCGTTCTGTCGCATTTTTATGCTATCATGGAGGTACTGAAACTTGCAAGTAACGTTATCAAAACATGAATATCAAAGTTTTTAAATAATGAAAAATGAATTTAAAAAATGAAAAAATACTGTTTCACAGTAACCGGTGGTAAGAATTTTCTCATGAACTTAACCAATTTCTATCTAGAAACAAACGAATGTAATTAAAAATTTAAAATTGCAATTGGAATGTTTCAAAAATTGTATTGTAATGATAAATAAAAATATGAAAAAAAAATGATTATGAAAATCATAAAAAAAAAATCAAGAAATGAGAAAATTCCTCTCCACAACGAACATCTCCTACTCGTATCGATAATCAATGTTCTGAATCTGAAGAGTCTCCTGTCAGATCATAAACTGACTTTTTGAATGACTTCTCCGAGAAATTTCTCTTTGGATGACTCATCCCTGATCCACAGCTTTCATTGTCACTGTCCATTCCAAGATTGGACAACGTTTTTTTGCGAATTGTTCCTATACCCGAGTTTTTTGTCTTACCCTCATTCAACTCAGCCAGAGAAGCAGCAATCTCACTCATTTTCTTTCTCAGTGCTTCAGCTTTTTGGCTTTGATCCAGGTTCTCGCCATTTTTCTCATCAGATAGTGTTGATTCACCAACTACGAAAGGGAGGAATTCATTTTCATTGTCTTCCTGGGAGAATGAAACATCCTGAACATCCTGACCTCCAGGTGGATGGATTATTACTTCCTCAACAATCTGGATTTGACCCGGCACAACGTTAGGAATCACTTGAGCAGCACCTGGCTGAATTGCAGCCACCTGGACATTCTGGGTACCTTGGGGTCCGACTGGTGGATGTGATTGAGGCAAATTCTGGGCTCCATTTTCAGCAGGTTCAGGAATTGGAGCATGTTCTCATCTCAACTCTCTTCGGCTCATGATGAGATTGTCGACAACCACCACGTCAGTCATCTCAACAACTTGAAGAACAATAGTCTCGTAACGACTGCGACGAACTAATCCTTGGAGTCTCACGTGAATCCCCTCGTCTGGATTGTTGTTTTGATCAAAATTAGTGATGTTGACAATCAAATGATAAGTGCCATCTGTTACAGCACCACTGCCATAGCTGACGTTCCCAATTGTAGTACGAACAAACTTCGATTGAACATATCCAGTCACTCCTGAAAATAGAGAAAATGAAAAATTGATTAATCCAGATCAAGATGTCAAAATCGAAGTGAAAAAAATTAAAAAAAAAAAAATACTCACGAATTGTCTGCCCCTCAGCTGCTGCAATGTTCTGAAACAGAATTTCCTGGATTGGGATAGCTGTAGCAACGTGAGTTTCAGGCATAGGGCCCAAGATGATGACTTCAGTATTGCTGTTGTCTGATATGGCGAGCTCAACGGGTGAGAGAGTCTGATAACGATCTTTGAAAGCTGGATTTGCTGCTACCACTCTTGGGCGACGAATTTCTACCAACATCTTCACAATACAGTTCTGATATTTTGTGGCCATGTCTTCCCAGAGGAGAAGCCTAATTTCTGATCCCTGCAAATTACTGAGTATTGCTCGAAACAATGGAGTCTTAGGAGGAGGTGCATTAGCCCGTAACTTCCTTTGATCTGCTCTGACAACGGCCCCAATCACAGTCCTCGACAATTAAATAATAATCAACATGAGAAATTAGTAATAATAATAAGTATAATTGAGATGAAAAATGAAGGAAAACTTGATTGACATTTTATCCTATTCAAGATGAAATATAACGAAAAAAAAAACTGGATTAAATGTTGAGTCACATTTTCTTTTTTTTTATGTCAATTCTTATTTAGTTATTTATTTTTTTCTTCAATTTAAAAAAAAACACATCCCACATGGTTGATTTGATGACCGCACATTTTTCCTGTGAATAGCACGTGGCCGTTAGGCTAGCACACACATAACCCCCACGAAATTTTTTATTGTCGAAAAAATCTCCCATTCCCAATGAAAAAAAGAAAAAAAAACTTACGCTGTATTATCTCCAATTTGCAAATGTTGTAATTCTTCATTCGTAGACATCTCGAAGTTCTGGATTTCATTAGCCATTGTCGATTATAATTGCAAAAATTTTTTTCTATTATAATGCACGAGAGAGCACACTTTCTCACTTGTCGATGGTCAGCAGCGGAAAGGCTGAGAGAAACGTGTCGCTTGATCACGAATCCTCCACACAAAGGCTGATTCACATTAGTGAACGGACACTTCATGAGAACCACCAAGCACTTCGCTCATGCGAACCTGCCATTGTTTTCTCATGCGAGCCGCTATTGCCTGCTCTCTGCCCTGTGGCCAATGAGCGTTGCGCTTATGCTATTTCTGGTGGCTGCCATGACACTGCTATGCTTTTTAGAATAGGATTTTCATTTGCGGTTATGTGGGGTCGATACCTCGTAAATCACTGGCAATCTGGATAATTAAATTAATAGCGTTCCGGTGGCGGGAATGTGTTTGTTCCGTCGTTAATTACCCGTCACTGTGACGAAATTGTGTTTGTTGGTATTGTTATTTTCGGCGAAAGAACGAATTTGTGTTTGTTGCATTTCGTTGTCGTAACTCTTACTAATTAGTGTTTGTTATCCGTCAGAAAAGTAGCAGAAAAGTATTCGTTGAAAAATGAGATCCTATGAGCCCTAAAATTACGCAAATGACCACAAATTGTTCTGAATAATTGAAAAAAAGAATTGAATGAGAAATGAGCGCCAAGCTTGCTGGAAACTATGAAGAATCAGTGAACAAAAAAAATTGAAAAAAAATCAGGACCAACGTACTTGGCGCGGTTTTCCAAAAAACTCAGGGAGTCAAGAGTCGATGTTTCCTGTCGACCTAAGAACTATATTATGCATCTTCTGAGTTCCAAGTTCGATATGAAACGCAAAAATCTCAGATGAGGATTCACATTAGCATTGAAAGGCGCGCCAAGTACGTTGGTCCTGACTTTTTTTCCAATTTTTTTTGTTCACTGATTCTTCATAGTTTCCAGCAAGCTTGGCGCTCATTTCTCATTCCATTCTTTTTTCAATTATTCAGAACAATTTGTGGTCATTTGCGTAATTTTAGGGCTCACAGGATCTCATTTTTCAACAAATACTTTTCTGCCAATTCCAATGCAATGAAACGAGTACTTGGCCTTAGTTTTTTCAAAAAAAATTTTTTGAATTTTTATTAGATAAAGACATTGACGAGTAATATAATATGTATAACACCTTCGTGGAAATGTCAATAATCCAAAATATCCAACCGTCAGCCAGTGTAACACGATACGTAGAATATGAAAAAAAATTCACTGCTGAAAATAAAAATGTACTCGGAATCAATCAGAGCTTGAGTGGCACCTGTAGTCCTATCGTGTCGATATACGTGAACTGAATCATAAAACTATTGATTCTCGGAGATATAACTTATTGGAGAATGATTCCTCCTGAGATGAAGAGTTGAGGCCACTGGTCACAAATGATTAGTCCCTCAAAATAGAGAGAGAAAAAAAAAGGTGGGGCAAAAAAGAACGGCGAAGTGGGGAAAGCGTGATAAAGCTTTTTCTTCGGTTTCGTTTTCTCTTTTATCCACTATGTAGACTAGCCTTTATTACACTTTACTAACGAGTCCTTTATTTTTATTCTACCTTTGGCTCTCTGGGTTGTCTTTTCTTTTGATTCCTTTTTTCTTATCTTTCTTGGGCAAGTTCCTCTCTGTTGTCACGAGAAACCAAGCAGGTGTCGCGAAGTTGCAAGGAAACGTGACACAGTCTTTCCAAGTTCTCTGAACTGAATCTTACGCGGCAAAAGTAGATGGCGGACGATGGTCTAGGAGGGATGAGGGGATGGGAGAGAAATGGGACAATTAATTATTTAAGCAAAACTCTAAGATTGGGAGGGTGGTACACGGCTGGAGTAGGCATCTAGCAAGAGTGAGCACATAATACATAACCGAACGTCCAAGGCATAGATGGTCTCAAACATATCCAGAAGGAGGAGAGGAAGTGCAGCACTATGAGAGAAAGGTAATATAAATTTTACGGGTCAGTACTCACATTATCTTGAATAGTTGAACTTTGTCGGCCATCACACACGCAGTGATTATGATTCCCCTCATATAGTCTCGCTCTCTCTCTTTATATATATATACATATATACATATACATATATATATTTCCCGATTGACGATTTTGAGGACACAAGGCATATGTACGCCAAATCGATACAAAACACCATTATATATTGTGTGGGATTAAAATCGCCACTTTCCAAACGTTTTCCTGGTCATTTTTTGAAAGATACGATTATATGTGGAATATGAGAATTTTATACCTATGTATACTATGGGGACCAGGATCGCAAATGAACGAAGGACTACTATGAGGACATATGAATTATTTTTGCTTCCGAATGGAAGCATTGCAATCGTTCAATTTTAACATTTTCTAATTTTGCTTGGAAATGATGTAGAATGGTCTGAAACGAAAAAAAATGATGTTTTTAGCTCATGTCGGCATGTGCGCATGCTAATCGGGAGTTTAATCAAGGCCATTCTTTTGAAAATTTAATAATTAAACGGGTAAAAAAATTTCAAAAAATATAAAATTTTGGTAAAAAGTTGGTCTTAGTTAGGGCTAGTTCTGTGCTAAATTTCAGCGCGATCGGCCCATTAGTTTTTGAGAAATAACGATTTCTTTTTAAACCGTTTTTCGTAAATATCTCGAAAAGCACTCAACCGATTGGATTTTTTTTTTTTTTTATGTTCGTCTCGATGCCTTCTATCTTAATCACCCCATATATGCCAACGTATTCATGCTTAGTTTTCGAGATATGGCTATTTTTCTGTTTTTCATAGAAAAACCTTGTAATCTCTCTAACCTGCGCAAAAATGGAGATATTAACTTGAAATTTGGTATGAAGATGTCTCTTATAGATGCAATATTTGCTATTAAAACTCAGCTCAATCGGACAATTGGTTCCGGAGATATTCAAGTTTGTATGGAAATCTGTTTTATTCAATATCTCAAAAACGACTCAACCAATTGAATTATTTTTTTTTTCAAAATGTTCGTCTCACCGCCTTCTATCTTAATCAATCAAAATATGTATACCCGTTCATGAAAAGTTTTCGAGATATGGCTATTTTTCTGTTTTTCAGAGAAAATCCTTGTAATCTCTCTAACCTGCGCAAAAATGGAGATATTAACTTGAAATTTGGTATGGAGATGTCTCTTATAGATGCAATGTTTGCTATTAAAACTCAGCTCAATCGAACAATCGGTTCCGGAGATATTCAAGTTTGTATGGAAATCTGTTTTATTTAATATCTCAAAAACGACTCAACCAATTGAGTTATTTTTTTTTTCAAAATGTTTGTCTCACCGTCTTCGATCTTAATCAATCAAAATATGTATACCCGTTCATTGAAAGTTTTCGAGATATTGGATGAAATACATTTACAATAATGATACGTGAAAAGGATTGGAAGAACCATTCGGAAGTGCTCCATCAATTGATTGATGGCGAAAAAAAACGCACACGTAAAATTAACGAACTCCACAACCGCAAATCTGTAGTTGCAAATCTCCAGCCGCATATCGCAGCCGCCTACTTGTTTGTATACTTTGAGGACATCCACCTAACGGTTTATATGAGGACCCTCCACGTTCAACTGAATGCGTTTTCTTATCGAATTTTCTTATACGTGGGGCTTAATTGAAGGATTAGTGGAAAGTGAAGAAGAATCATGAAGGACACCAGAGAAAGTAAGGAATTTAAAAGAATTTTACCTGTCCTCATGGTCATCATTATATGAATGTGTCCCCATAGAATACAGAAGATTCTCAAATGACCTCGTAATAACCGCTATAGAATTTTTTTGTGTCCTTGAAATGACCATTACAAAAATGTTCCCATAATGTATTACATAATTAATCAAAATTTTCAAATGACGAAAACAACTGAGATAAATAAAAAAAAGATAGCAAATGAAGAAGAAACAAGTAGCCGGGAATTTCCATTCTTTTTTTATCGTAAGCGTAAAATAAAAATGTGTATTTCTTTTATCTAATAAACATACAACAAAAGTAAGAAAAGGGAAATATTCATATTAAGAACAAATCCAAATCCATTGACGTCTCTATAGAATCTCCAATAAAAATAGGGCAAAAAACGAATAGAATTCCTACCAAATTCTACTAGAAGTTCAAGAGAATTTTCAGCAAAAACGCTAGGTTTTTCCATTGAATTTATTTATGCGTTGGGCTTCATTAAAGGATTATCAGAAAGTGAAGAAGAATAATGAAGTATACCAGAGAATGTAAGGAATTTAAACGAATTTCACCTGTCCTCATAGTCATCATTATATGAATTTGTCCCCATAGAATACAGAATTTCGAGGACACAAGAAATTCTATAGCGGTTATTACGAGGTCATCTGAGAATCTTCTGTATTTTATGGGGACACATTCATATAATGATGACTATGAGGACAGGTGAAATTCTTTTAAATTCCTTACTTTCTCTGGTATACTTCATTATTCTTCTTCACTTTCTGATAATCCTTTAATGAAGCCCAACGCATAAATAAATTCAATGGAAAAACCTAGCGTTTTCGCTGAAAATTCTCTTGAACTCCTAGTAGAATTTCGTAGAAATTCTATTCATTTTTTGCCCTAGTTTTATTGGAGATTCTATAGAGAAGTCAATGGATTTGAATTTGTTCTTAATATGAATATTTCCCTCTTCTTACTTTTGTTGTATGTTTATTAGATAAAAGACATACACATTTTTGTTTTACGTTTACGATAAAAAAAGAATGGAAATTCCAGCCACTCGTTTCTTCTCCATTTGCTATTTTTTTAATATTTATCTCAGTTGTTTTTCGTCATTTAAAAATTTGGATTAATTATGAAATAAATTATGGAAACATGTTCGTAATGGTCATTTCGAGGACACAAATAAATTCTATAGCGGTTATTACGAGGTCATCTGAAAATCTTCTGTATCCTATGGGGACACATTCATATAATGATGACTATGAGGACAGGTGAAATTCTTTTGAATGGTCATTTCGAGGACACGAAAAATTCTATAGTGGTTATTACGAGATCATCTGAGACTCTTCTGTATTCTATGGGGACACATTCATATAATGATGACTATGAGGACAGGTGAAATTCTTTTAAATTCCTTACTTCCTCTGATGTCCTTTATTATTCCTCATCACCCTTGAACAATTCTTCAATTGAGCTCCATGTTTAAGAAAAATTCGGTAGAAAACCTTAGCGTTTTCGCCAAGAATTTTCTCGATTTTAATGTGAAATTTTGTAGAACCTCTGTTGAAATACCAGAGAATTCTTTTGAAAACTTAAAAACTCCGTACATAATAATTTCAATGGAAAATAGATTGACTTTCCCATAAAAAGTAAAAAAACGCAAAAAAAAAAACGAATAGAATTCTAAAGAGAATTTTCTAAACTTTCAATAGAATTCCAATAATATTCCACCCATAGAAATTCAAAAGAATTTTAGCGAAAGCGCCATATTTTCCTATTTAATTCCTTCATATGTGCCAAAAAGCAACAATAAATATGTACTTTTATTACCATTGCTTAGTATGTAGTGGCTATCATAAGGTCGTCCGTAACTTTTACGTATAGGATGAGGACTCGTACGTTATGATGATGATTTTGGAGCCATACAAAATTGCATTTAGTTTGCATACAATTTTTCTTGTTCATAGGTATTATAATTGTGATGACTTGTATCATTTTTTGCATAAATTCGATGATGAGATCATTTTTTAAAGTGACTAGCGTACCTGGCGCGCTACGCGCGCTTCAGCTCTCACCGTATGGGGCTAATCAACATCAGTTCACAACAGAAAAATGTCAAAAGACGTTTTTTGTCATTCTTTTTAAATTTTCTGACAAAAAATGTTTTTTGAGATTTTCTCCTGAAAGCACTCATTAGTTTAATTCATAAAATTATGGAATAAAGATATCATTGTTTTTATTCATTGATACAGAATGCCTTCTGAAATAATTAAATAATTTCTTCCTCTGCATGAAAGATCGAGAAACCTGTTAAGAACAACTGAAATATTAGTTAATAAAGATAACTAAGATTTTTGTTATCTGGGGTTCTCAACCCATATTCACTTTGAAAACCCAGACGGAAAATACAGAAGAGAATAGGAATTGACTCTAAATAATTATATCGCGTATGTAATGTTTGTTTGTCTCTTCATGAAAGTGGTCATCATAACTGGTCATCAATGAGGTCATAATAAGATAATACACATAAGATAAAATTCACATGTCTCCATAATATCTACTTAATAGAATCTTCCAGACTACCCAAAAGAATGAACCGGAAATCATCAATAGATGACACAGGGTGATCAAATTCGAATGATTCTTCATCTACTGTATACCTTTTCTTTTCTTAAAAATTGTATATGTTCGTTGGATCGAGGTGAAATTCGTCTGAATTTCGCAATTTTCTACAATTGTCAGTTTCTATCAATGGCATAACCCCGTCGATTTTCCACTATAGTGCTAACTCATTGAAGTTATTCTTATTGCCCAACAGTGCTGATAATGTGAAAAATTACCATTAGTGTTTACGCACTCATGGAGATTCCTCTCCTCTCTAACAATAATAATGACAGTGTCGAATATAGATTCACATCGCGAAAAAATGATCCTCAAATGTCTGAATCAATGTCATCAAACTTTTCCGTATCATCAGATCTTTTCCATTTATTCCATGCAAGCGTTTCAATAACCCAACTTAGAGTTTCCAACCAAACTTGATTAATTATCAACATACTTTGGAGCGGTCCTTTTAATATAATTTACGCCTATAACACCACGTCCCCATAATGAGCATATAGTAAAAATTGAATATTTGCGTAGATTCTATACGTCCCCGTAGTATTCAATCAAACAAATATTCTCGTGTCCTCAAAACAGCCAGACGCCCCCAAGCAATACTATACATGGGCGAAAAAGGCCTCAAAATAAACATTAGATAAATATATATCATATATCATATATATCGATTTTTCTCTCGAAATTCTAATTCTGTTTGAACTTTTTTAAAATATATATATTATATATAATAAATAATTTATATATATTATAATAATATAATATATAATATAATATAATATATAATATAATATAATATAATATAATATAATATAATATAATATAATATAATATAATATAATATTATATTATATATATATATATCATATATATATCATATGTATGGTATATATTATATACTTCATATATATACATAGACATGTATATATATGTGTTAGCTAAGCTATGCGGCCTAAAAATGGTGACAAAAAACGTTACACGCTTTTTTTATAAGTGGAAAATCAATTGATAAAAAGTGAGACCTCGAAGTACACGCTTGATGAAGATTATTTTGGGGACATGTCCCCGTTTGCGACTGCAGTCCTCAAAGCATACACTAAATCCATAGGGTCAGATGTCCTCAAATAATACATTATTGTCTCAAAAGTGGCCTCAAAATATACATTAAAGACATATATTGTAACGAACATGTGGGGATGTTCGTTGAAACACCCAAAACAACCAGCAAACCAACCACCTCTTTACCCGAACATCCGCCGTCCATGGGTTTAGAGTAAGTGAGAGAGAGAGAGGGTTAGTTTAGGTTATTTTCCCACTTCGGTGCGGGTATTTTTCCCCGAAATGGTGGCTTTTAGAGGTTACTTTTTGGAGTTCTTTCCCGAGGACAGGAAACCCTGTCAGGGCTAATTATTTGTGAGGACCCACAGAATTATCGCGAAGAAAGGCCGACAGTGAGAGCCATCCGGTTTTTCTATGGAGATCATCCTTTTGCTAATCCCACGGGGAATCGATTAGGGCTGATTGAAATATCAGCGCTCCAAAATTTAGTGGATCCAATGGGACTAGTTGGGTATGTTTTCGGTAAGGTGGAAGGTCGTGGGAGACAAGTGCAACCGTTGTCTCTGCGAATTGCCGGGTTGTATTTGGGTTGAGTTAATTATTTTTATTATTCAATTTTTCTTATCAACTACGTTCTATTAATCCCGGAGAACCGATCCGTGGGAGGCGCCATAAATAATATTGAGCCTGTGGGGACTTGCATCCATCTCTATAACTCGGAATAGTAACCCCGAAACAATAAGATAAAAAAGGTTAGAGTTAGAGTTTTCCCCCAATTCAAATTTGAATTGAATTGGGCGGTTCAGGGGGTCATGGCGACAAGAATTCGCCGATTATCCGCATGTCGCGTTGCGGTGGATCAGGATGATCCTGATCCTCCCCTCTACTTTTCCACCGAGTCAGTGTCACGACACTGACCCAGTGGGCAGACTTCGTCTTGACCCCGGTCAAGACAGGTCAACTTTTTAAGTGCTCCCACTCCGTGTGAGGATTAAGTTTAGTGTGATTAGAGGAGTCCACCAGATATAGAATGGTGAAGAAGGTGCCCAAGAAGGCGAAAAGGGTGAGTTTTTGGGTTATTTTCTGAGTGTTATCCGCGCCATTAATTTAATGGCGCCGGCTTTTCCGTCTCACGACGGGTCGACCACCTTGGCCTTCAGCCACGTGCGTCGCAATTTTTCCCCGATATATCGGGAGATAAATAAGTATTTGTGTGGGTGAGGTGTTGATTCTTCACGAGAATCTTTCTCGTGGTTTTCCCTATCATAGGGTTCGCCTGAGAGTTTTATTTTTTATAAAAATCCCGAGGTAAAAGGGAAACACCTCGCGGCGTCTCTCTCCGACGCGCAGTCGGCCATTTTCCCTCTCTGTCGGGTTCACCGTGCAGCGTGGGCTTGAGTGTGGTGAGTCGATCCGCCCCTCTCGCTCCCCGCGCCTACAAGCGTCGGCGGTAAGTGTTGTGCGCTGAGCGGCACAGTTAGCCGTTTAAAAATTACGCGTGTTTTATGTCCTCGTTTACAGGGGTAATTCTTAGTCCTTATGCATAAAAATGCACAGGTGGTATCCGTGGATCCTAAGGATCATGGCAATATCCGAGTGGACACGATCGGCCTAGTGGTTTGCGAGTTTTTGCGATTTTAGTACAATTGAATTAATTTCTCTGATTTATTTTTCTCCACTATCACTGCGTATGACGAGTGGCATATTTTTCTTCTCTTCTCTCTCTCTCGCTCTCATGTTCCCCTATTGGGACTCCGTCTCCGTTGATTCTCAGAATCTCGGATTTATTTCATTTTAATTCGGAATTCCGATCTCCCCGGGAATTAAAATTTTTGGGGTAAATTATTTAGCGTTGTTTCAGCTCCGTTGAATACAACGGCCTTGCGGGTTTACGAATCCGATTAAATAATTAGTATTATTATTTTCTTTAGCCTCTCTGAGGAATTATTATTATTTTCATTATTTTTATTATTTTTGAAATTTCCGGATTTGGTACCGGTTGATTCCCGTTATGGGTTACAAATGTGAAAAATAATTTCGAAATGTATTGTCTTGAGTTTCAATAGTGGAACACGTAAAAATTATTTTGGATGGTGTTATTTTCTTTCGTTTCAAGCCCGGCACCTCGTTTCCACCTGAAATCCACCCCTCTCTCCATTACCCAGCCTCCTGAGCGACACCGGCAACCGTGACCTTTCTTTTCTAATCGAGTGACCTATTTTTTTGGATTTTCACATTAGTTTGAGTTTAGCGATTGAGTGAATTTTCAAATTTTATTCGGTTTGATCGTTCCGGTGAAAAATGATCTGGCGTCCAATACTTGAATTTTAGGGTAAAACTCGATTGGAAGGAAGAGGGCGAAAATGTCAAGTTACAATATATATATACATATATATATATATATGTAGATATACTCACCATGTTTCGCAGCAAACCGTTTGCCGAACCGTCCGCTCGTGTATGGGGACCCTAAGCGGAATAGTACTAGAGCCGCGTTGGTATGCTCCACTCCCCCACTCCCGACTCTCACGACTCCCCTCATCATCCCGTTTTTCGTTACACCCGACACCCTTCTTTTCGTTACAGTCCACGCTGTTGTCGACTCGCTCTATCGTGCCGAAAGAATCACTTCAAAAACTCTATGGCTACATCATCACTGAGAGATCCAAGTACCTTTCTCAAGTAAATGAGAGATTCTCCTTCCACGCGTGGAAAAAACTGAGAGAAACTGCATTATTGTCACTGCAAATTTTTAATCGTCATCGTCCTGGAGAACTGGAAAGACTTTACATCGAGGATTATCACAGTTATCGTGGCATTGATGGTATGGCAGATTAGTACATTGTGTAACAAGTGCGTAAAGTGAAACTTTTTTGTACGTACGCGTTACACATACTATTTTTTGTAATACCTGCCAAAGCTCCCTTTGAGGGGCAATTTGGAGTGCAAAGTGTTTGTTTTGTGCATGGAGTGCGTAAAATTCAAGATCGTGCGTAAACAAAGTTTTACGCACGAGATTCACTTTACCCACGACCTTTGAATTTTACGCACGCGGTGCGGAAAACAAACACTTTACGCACGCAAAACTGACCCGCAAAGTGAACTTTTACGACAGATATTGCAAAAAGAGAGATTTATGAAACCTTGAGCGCTGAAGGAAAGGCACTAGCCAAACGATATGTACGGTTTTTAATTCGTGGCGAACGTAACCGCAGTGTCCCTGTTCTCATCGATAGTGACGTGGAGTGTTTGGAGATGATTCTAAATTATAGAAACGAGGCAGGTGTGCCAGAAGGTAATTTATATCTTTTTGGACTCCCTTCCAGTGACAAGGATTCGTTACAAATATCTCAGAGCATGTGATTTAATGAGAGAATATTCGTCCAAATGTGGAGCGGAAATTCCTCATCTTCTCCGTGGGACAGAGTTGAGAAAACATATTGCACAAGGTGCATTCACTTCAATACCGTCTCGATTTTCAGACCATTTTGTTGAGATAATTGCTAGAAACTAGTGTCAGGGACTTTTCTCTTATCATTTTTGGCATTTCATATGAGCTCAACGAAACAGAATGTCTCCCTTTTCATGACAAATAATAATAAAAAATCACTCATCCTATGTATTTCATTTGAAAAAACGTTTGAATAAATAAAGACTTTCCTGAAGAAATCGATGTAATTCTTTTTCATGTTTCATGATGTACCTGTTGAAGTTAATCAACCATTTCCTCATTATTATTTCCGAATTTTTTTTTGGACACGAGAATATTTTATTGATTGGATACTACGGGGACATATAATATATGAGGACATTTAATTTTTACCAAATGTTCATTATGAAGACGTGGCACTATAAAAAAAAAAAGCTCAAAGAAAATTAGAATTTAGAGAGAAAAAATTCCGATAGCCCCAGCCGGGATTTGAACCCGGGTCTCCCAGTTACGCGCCGAGCACTCTTCCAACTAAGCTACCGAGACCACGGAGATTCTTCCTCTCAGCTGATGCGTAAATCGTCGCGAAATTATAACCTACAATTCATGCACTCTCAATTAGTCTCAAGACATTATGGAAATGGAAATTGTTGAATAAAATCTAATATTTATTGGAGTTTACTCCGTTAGAATTGATTTATAGCCCGCGGTACGAAAAAAAGGTGAGGAGTGAAATCGAGTGTTAACTAAAAGTGAAGCCGTTACGTTGTCTTCTGCGCACCGTATTTGCGCAACTCAGACTGCGATGCGCATAGGTTCTCAGGGAGAAGGTTAGGCTGGTTTCAGTATATGTATTGAATATCAACGGTCAGTTTATAAAATTTTAGAGTTTTGGTGTTTTATTGGAGTTTATTTTTATGTATTAGAGAGCTATTCTGATATTTATTTATATTTATACTGAGGAAGTGAAAAAAGTTAATGAAATAGTGTAAAATATGGAAGGAAATAATTCAAGTGATGATGAACAAAAATCAGAAAAACATGTGGATGCAGTTACCAGGTAGGTTATGTACTAATTTCTGCGTCACTAATTTCTGACTGTTTAAAAAAAAGTGTGAAATAAAAAAGTTTATAATTAAAATGTACTGTGTAAGTTTCACTTCTGTCGTGTCTTTATGACGCACTTCCAGAGTAAGATTCGACATTTGTGCTCCTGAATATATATCCTCGAATTTTTTTGTTAGCACTTTTGTAACCAGCCCTCAAGTAACACCAGCTCCCAAAAAAACGAAAACTCAGGCAGAGCGGCAGCGAGAGTACAGGCTCCGACAAAATCAAAAAATAATAAATGATCCTGAGGCAAAGAAAAAAACTCCAGCAAATAAAACAGAGTATCAGCGACAGTACAGACTAACCGATTGTCACAGTATTTAATAATGATGATAATATTTAGAAAATTGATAATGTTAATGTTAATAGTGAAGGGAATAAATGTAAATAAATATGGATTAAAGTATATACTTTCATGGATTTCAGTTCATTTACCCTCCCAACCCCCTATTGCATATATTCCAAGATAATTATTCTGAAGGAGTAAACTCCAGTCGCGCGTCGGAGCTGACACACATGGTTTTTTTTCATGAATATCACGAGAATTCTCCACTTATTGCTCCTTTTGCTCCTTTCACATTTCAAGCCTAGATAAGTTTCGCTTCTGTCGCGCGTGGCCACCACGCACACATTTCTTTTTGTCTGTTACTACTTATTCCAGGGCCGAAACTTTATTTTTCATAAGGGGTTCAATTTTTTTTTTTTATCTTTTTCGGCGTAGTTCATTGCCACATACAAATTTATAACCCCACTCCCCCCCCCCCCCTCCTTGGCATTTAGCGTCTCCAATTATTTTCGGAAAAGAAAAACTAAATTGCAAAATTATTTTTTTTTTCTTCCATTTTTTAGTATTTTTCATTATCTTTTTCTGCCCTGCTATCCACCCATCAACAAACCCTTCGTCTCGAAGTCTCATTACTATTTTCGGTACCTCCCACGGATCGGTTCTCCGGGATAAATGGAATAAAATTGATAACTAAATGACTTAATAATTCGACAAATCTCCCGAACTTGATACAACCAGGCAATTTGCAGAGAACAAGGGTTGCGCTCATCTCTCACGACCTTCCACCGAACCGAAAACATATCCAATTAATTCCATTTTATCCAACTAAATTGTGCAGCGCTGATATTTCAATCAGACTTAATCGATTCCCCGTGCGATTAATAAAAGGATACCTCCCATAGAAAAACCAGATGACTCTTACTGTTGGCCCTTCTTCGCGATGATTCTACGGGTGCTCAAAAATAAACAGCCCTGACAGGGTTTACTGTCCTCGGGAAAGAACCCCAAAAGTAACCTCTAAACCACCAATTTGGGGAAAAATAACCACACCGAAGTGGAAAAATGATCTTAAATAACTCTTTCTTACTCTCTAAACCCATGGACGGCGGATGTTCTGGTTAGGAGGTTGTTGGTTAACTGGTAGTTTGGGTTCGTCAACGAACATCCCCACATGTTCGTTACAGTTTTGGGTTTTCGTTTTTCGACTCGTTAGCTGTGTTATGGACTGACACCCGAAGAACCAAAAAAATAGTAATAATAACTCATTTGGGTTTTCGATTTTTGAGTTTTTAAAAATAATTCGGAACGCCAAGGGTTCAAAAAGGGCAAAATTTTGTTTGTCGATGGGTGGATAGCAGGGCAGAAAAAGATACTGAAAAATACTAAAAAATGAAAGAAAACTAGGGGTGCGGCCGGCTTACGGAGTATTGTTGGTCGCTCGCAAGCTCGCTCCCGAATTTGGATGCGTTCAAGTCAGAGCAAACCATCCAGGTTCACAACTAAGACTTCCCGGTTCTCATCATTCCATTAAAAAAAAAAGGAAAAAAAAAAAGTTTTTTTGGAAAAACTGGAAAGCTACTGGATCGATTCCAGTCAAAATCTAATCCGCTCTAAGTTAGGTGAAGACGGATCGATCGGGGAAAAAAATAGTCAAATTGGACAATCCGTTCACGAGAAATCGTTCACCAAAATTTTGACCACGTACATACCTAGTAACACACACACACGCACACACACACACACACGCACACGCACACACGCACACACACACACACACACACACACACACACACACACACACACACACACAGACAGACAGACAGACAGACATTTTGTTCAAAACCATCGGAAAACATTAGAAAGACCATGAAACGTGGAGATATGGTGAAAAATCGAATTTTCATTTTCGGGGGCATACAATAACTTCCCTGGCCGGAAGTTAAAAAAAATAATTGGCGGCACTAAATGCCAAGAAGGGGGGGGGGGGGAATGGGGTTATAAATTTGTATGAAGCAATGAACTACGCCGAAAAAGATCCAAAAAAAAAATTGAACCCTTTATGAAAAATAAAATTTCGGCCCTGGGATGAGTAGTAACAGAGAGAAAAAAAAATATAAGGTCAGGCAGGAAGAAAATTGAAAAAAATAAAAAAATAAAAAAAGTGCGTGGAGTCCCTCCGCGCGGAAGAAGTGAAACTTCATGATGGCAAATTGGAAACATGAAAGGATTGAAATCAATGTTATTGTAACACAATATTTTTGGCAAACACAAATTTTTATTATTTTTCGACAAAAAAATTTTTCCAATTTAATTCTCACTTTCAGCGGGCGCTGTATCTATATTAATAATATTTACAAGTGGATTATGATAGCTAAAATAATTACTAGTTACCGTATTTGATAACTCTATTTCCATCTCTGCTCGCTTTGGTGCTCTGTAATCACGATAATATTGAGCTGTTTTCCCTCTTGATCCTCTGGAACCAGTGGAAGTACTGGGGATCGCTACCTCACCTCTCCCTATAAAATTGATTTAAAATTATTGTTATTATTGTGGAGCATGAAAATATGTTTTCCACCAAATTGTAAATCAACATAATTAAAACACTCGCATTGAAAACCATAGTACTCTGCGTTGAT
>JAOZGT010000005.1:8422775-8480084 GCA_035578325.1 Coelinius sp. EB29
TCTCCCCACCACTGTAGCGTTAAACGTTTAACGCAACCTTTCCCGAACTCCCATTAGAAGTTTCACTTCAATTAAAAATGAGTGCGTAGAAACTACCCACGGCAGAAGTGAAACTTCCTGAGTTTTGAGGGTTCCATGTCACCACAACACAAACAAAAATAACACAAACAAAAAAAACATAAACATGAATAACTCGGGATAATAACATATATTTGAACTTAAGGATGTTCTGCCTTGATTGCAATGGGGGGAGGGGTGAGCTGTAGGGGAAAGGTAGGATTTTCTGGGGAATTACAACCCCTGAACACGAAAAAATGAAATTTTGAATTACCCCATTGAGGTTATATTTGGTCACTTTTACAGTGCCATTGTATTCCTCATGACTCTTTTTCCTAATAAATATTCATAGGATCGATCAAAAAATTTCCAACAATCAATTTAATAACTTTTGAAAAAAATAAAAATCTGGTCGTTAACAGTGGCAACGTTGAGAACTAGAGAAATTTGGTAACACGGGCTGGTACCATTAGCTGACTAGGGCCACACTCGGCTGTAAACGTTTATTCATCCCCCAGATACCCCAGATTTGTATTTTGCGCGCTGCCCTCTCTCTTTGAATGTGTTGCGACGTTGTCGTACTTTCCAGCTGCGCGCGCAAGAAAGGTAAATTTTCGCTTATTTTGGCATTTTTTATAACTAATTATTAGTCTGAGGGATGCGTAAGAATATAACGTTTTTTCTTGACGTAACGATTGACCTATAGCCGGAGTTTCATTACGCTAGACCCATTTTTCATCGTTTTCACCAACTTTTCGTGAATTTTCGATAAGAATACGTGTTCAATTGATATTTTTTAAAAAATTATAACTTGACGTTTAAATTCAATCGAAATAAATTACTTTAATAAATTTTTTCCTCAGTGCCAATTACTATTAGTTTTATCCTTATCTGTGTTATTTATGTTTATGATATTTTTGGCTGTGTTATTTATGTTTGTGATATTTTTGTTTGTGTTATTTTTGCTTGTGTTATTTTTGTATGTTATTTTTGTTTGTGTTATTTTTGTTTGTGTTGTGGTGACGTATTACCGTTTTGAGGATGTTTATAATAAACCCACAAGTATTCAAAAATAAATTGTTTTTTTTTTAACTGGTAAAGGAAGTTAGTTCCTTCATGTTGATAAAAAATTTAACCCACCAAAGCAAGTTTATTATTTATAAATAAAATAGCCGAAATGCATCGAATGCATGCGTTAACATGGGATTATATGGGGTTGAATTCTTTGAATAACTCGATTATTTGCCTGTATTCCCCAAATTTTTCTTTGGCCATTGGATTTGGTATATTATTCCGCATTAATGTCTTTTTTTTCTATTTTTAGAGTCTTTTAGTAGATGAATTATCAATTTGACAATGAATCCCATAAGAGCCCGTGTATAAGGAAAAATTTGTTCATTTTGTTTTGTCAAAGGTATTGCGACTAATTAATTTTTTTATCAGCAGAAAAGTTAGTTTTTTCATGTTCCTTCATCAGCAAAAAAACAATCCAAATGACGATGATGATTTCTTCATCGGAATTTTTCTTGACCATGAAAAAATTCGTTTTCCATAAACATTATAAATATCCTTAAATGTAAATAGCGCGCCGACTTACTCTAGCACCGAGCGAGGAGTATAAGGAGTGAGGCAGACAGCCAGTGCTCTCTCCCTTACTCGCCCCCTCTACCTGAACCCATTCCTCTCTCAGCGTTTCACTATTTTTGTGACCTATGGCGTGCCTAGTTGTCAACTTACCCTACCGGGCCTAAAGAAGTTTCACTTCAAAAAAAGTTCGGATCCAAAAGTTGAAGAGGAACTTTCGATCCCAAAAATGATCCTCTCCAATAGAGTGATTCCACGTCAAACCAGCAGCCCAAAAAAATCGATGTCTCCGATCGTGCTCGTGATTTTTTCCTGTATTCTTAATCATGAAGAAACATTGGTCTTAAATTTTCAGCTTAAAATAAAATTATTTGTTCGAGTTATGATTTTTTGAAAATTGCTCGCTTTTAACGAGTTTAAAAACCACTTTTTTGTTTTTGTTTATAACTCCGCCGGATTTTGGAATTCGAGAATTTCATTTTGAAAAATTGAAAATATTTTCAAAATCCTTCAAAATGAGCAAAAATTAACCTCATTTCTTCTATTTTTTGATACCACAATCGTAAAAATACGTTTTTTCGAAAACTGAGCATAACTGAAAAGCTTATATTTTTAAAAATCTGAAAAAATCATATTAAATTTTTGCGACAAAAAATATATATTTCTGTGGAGTTAGAACTAGTTCTTACTAATAGATTTCAAATTATGGATCAATTTCAAGTATCAAAATTCAATTTCAGCACTTTTGGGACTTTCAGGTTGTTATTTCAGTGGTTCTGAGAACTTCGTCAATATAATTGATAGTTATTGTTTCCAAACACTATAAGATAATTCATTTACAATTCTTTGATATCCGTCTCCATCAAATGATTATAAAATTTACGAATAAGTGCTTTTTCTGCCATTTTAGGTACTTTATAAATATCCTTCTTTCCTTTTTTCACTGCTGGTGATTCACATAAAATCATTTCAAATCTTAATTTTACTATCTTCTTCTTACTTGGAAACTTATAGGATAGAGCAGGGCCGTGAGGTTCCATCAAAATCGCACTAAATTCATTCGCGATTAAATCTTTTTCACAGATCGTTCCAATCCACCATTTCTTATTCAAAATAATAATAACTTCTGAGTGAACTGATTCAAGTATCCTCTGTTATCTTGATCGTGTCGAATTTGTTTGAGTCAGAAAACGTCTTAGCAAGAACGGTCCCCGTAGACTTCGGTATGAAGCCGTGATAACTACGAGTTCCTGAAATTGTTTTGATGTCAAAGAATCCAGTGCGCAATGACTCTTCCATCTCAGGTATTTCTTGCTCCAGTACATAAACAGTAGTCACATTTGGTAAGCTCATTTGTGCCCAATCGTAGAGATTCATAGGAGTTAGGATCTGATTGTTGTAATCTGATATCATTGCAATGCTCATGTGCTGGAGTGCAGTATCGTCACTGGATAGCCGATAATAACATACCCATAGGTGTATAGTAGCTTGGTCATTTGACCAATAATACCCCTAAACAGAATCCTGGACAAGAAATGAATAATTTTCAGAGAAATCTCCAATGGCAATGACACACCCAGGTTCAAGACGATTTTTGAGTTCTCTCAAGTATTGGGATTGTTTCTTTGCAATGAAGTCATGTTGAAAAAGAATTGTCAAGTCCATTTGAAGCGATTCGACGAGTTCTTCCACTGTTTTTTCTTTTGTTCCCAAATTGCTCCTACAGAATATAGAAGGAAAATTTCTTAATCAATCCGTAATTGACAAACAATTTGTCTGTCAAATAATCGCGTATGGCAAACTACCTGTCTGTTTGGACCCATTGTTGGTATCTAACCGAAGCTATGGAGTTCTTCTTGGAAAGACTTTCAATATCGTTGATCACAGCTCAAGCACCGGGGCAGTCTATACATTGTCCTAAATTGCAAGGTGAAGTAGAATCAAAGGAAGATGAATTTTCGAGTCAATGATTAATATGAATTTTTTGCTCTTACCAGTGAAACATGACTCAGTTGATGAATTACAGATCATTCGTTTCAAAATATCTTCAGTGAACCATTTCATACTCTCGGTCTCCAATGATTCCAAATTCAATGCATTCAGAAGTAAAATCATGTTTTGATGAACACTACACACACATACAGAATGAGTACCGCTAGCCCCTAGTAGAATACAGTGTTTAGGTCGAAGTGATGCAAATTTAGAGAATCCTATAATAGGCTCCCAATCATCAGGAGGTTCCGAGTCATCTGGAGGCCGCACGAACATATTGTAAGCGTCGCGTAGAGTATATAACATCAAGCGCTTCTGGAACTAAACAGACAATAAGATTAATTCGGTGAAATTTTTTCCGATCCATTGAATTTTTAATGTTACTTGATCTTAATTCAATCACCTCTCTTTTTTCACCATTGACACGGTATGTCATATAATCTTATTTGCCTGGTAGTGCTTTGCTTACGTCATCTGAATTGTAGAATTCATTGATCGTTTTCAAAACGTGATCATCCAACGTTTTACCTCGTCTGGGTGGTGGTTTCACAAGAATACCCTGAGCATCAACCAATTTTTTCACTGATTCAGCCAGATGGCGTGAGACATTGAAGTCGTTATGAATTTTATTTGCACTGTGACTCTTTGGCAAAACAGAGAGTGCGAGGTACTTTTCAGCTATTGTCGAGGTGGCCACTTTTTCCTTTAATTGAGCGATCATTTCTCGGTAATATTGGGCTTCTATGGCATCTCCTCTTGGAGCAATTTCCAAAATTTCTCCAATTTTAAATCTTTTCTGGATGCCTTGATTGATTGCCTCAAAGTGATCTTCTAAGTAACGCTACAATTGATAATAACAATTCGAAATGATGCCAGAATGTTCAAAACTTATAAACAGGAGAGAATCTATTTCATTATTAAACTGGTAAAGCAGAGAAAGAGAACTCCTCTCTCAATGAATACTTTGCACGAATTGACGTTCTACATGTTCTTCAAAATTGAATTTCTCCCATAATTACTGATTTCAGGGTAAAATATAAAAAAACCTTTTTTGAAGGAAAATTTTCAGCCATGAAAAAGTATTCTTGATATTTTCTTCTAAAATTACTCATTATCAAGATAAATGGATAATTATAAGAATTACTGACACTGATTCATTCACAGTTTACCACTTCACTACCAAATTCAAGAATTACCTTTTTAGGTCTTTCACTTGCTTTGATAGGAGATATTTGAAGCGTTTTTGCAATGGTAGTAAGGTCCTTTCGAGCATTTTCCATGGCTAGTTGAGAATTAATGAATGGAGAGAGGAAATATTCAGCTGATGAGGATGATGGGGTTGATGCCCAACTGCTCGCTTGGGCTAAAACTGCTGGTTGATTCATTGTATACCAATCCGGGAGATGATCATACAGACATTTTTTACAGAGTTTTTGCCCAAGTAAGAAGCCTACTAATGATCCATATTGTGTATACACATCTCTGGCAACTACACACAAATTGGTCTTCACGAGAGTTTGATGTTTATTTAATGGATCCACACAATGTTTCTGATTGAACGAAAAACGCTCGATTCGCCTTTGAAGATGTCTTGCACAGACAAATTTGACATCCGGCATAATATACTGGATTTCAATTTTTTCTGCTTGATCCAAAGTTTGCACATTCACTAATTCACTTGTTGAAGAATTACCGTCGTCGAACTTCAAACAGCGAACGCCTGCCTTACTCAAATTTGTTTCTAAACCTATGATAAGTAGGATCAGTCATAAATTTGATCTTTGTCAAACACTCAAGTGGTAATTTGGGCAATTATATACTCACCTTTTTCCATTCTCACTCAAAATATTTAAACTAAACAGACTAGTTACGGATATTTTAAACACCGGCTTGGCAGCGTATTGGGGGTTATGTTCATCAATGTTGTACAAAGTGACATCAAGCAGTTTACTTGGACTACTAGCGCTCTCATTTTCTTTACTTCCACGGGGTAGAGAGGCGGATTAGAGGCGGGTTTTTTTATAAGTAAGTACCTTAATCCAATCCATCATATGAGAATCATAAAACACGATTTCTTAAGCAAGAAATGCACTGAAATGATGTATTATTTATTAATTGATGAATTTTTCAGAAACTGAATTTCCACAAATATGAATTCATTAATAATTTGAAATCTATTGGTAAGAACTAGTTCAAACTCCACAGAAATATATATTTTTTGTCGCAAAAATTTAATATGATTTTATCAGATTTTCAAAAATATAAGCTTTTCAATTATGCTCAGTTTTCGAAAAAACGTAGTTTTACGATTGTGGTACCAAAAAATAGAAGAAATGAGGTTAATTGTGCTCATTTTGAAGGATTTTGAATATATTTTCCATTTTTCAAAATGAAATTCTCGAATTCCAAAATCCGGCGGAGTTATAAACAAAAACAAAAAAGTGATTTTTCAACTCGTTAAAAGCGAGCAATTTTCAAAAAATCATAACTCAAACGAATAATTTTATTTTGAGTTGGAAATTTAAGAGCAACGTTTCCTCATGATTGAAAACATGGGAAAAAATCGCGAGCACGATCGGAGACACCGATTTTTTTGGGCTGCTGGTTTGACGTGGAATCACTCAATACCCTATCAGGAAAGTGATCGGTTGCGGGACACCCTGTATAGTAAAAATATGACTCAAAATCTGCTGCGGTATCAATTTTGTACAGAAAAAAAAATAAAAACTGTTCTGGGGGTCATGGAGGGGGAAGTTGGCTGGCGTATATATTGAGCAGTTGCGCACCCGTCTTGGCGACAGAACGCAACTGCGTCCCTTGATTGCATCATTGCCGTTTCTGTTTGAGAAAAGAGTATTGCAGAGGGACTGGGAATTCTCAGCGGTTTTGAGACTTCGAAACACTCCAACGATTGCTGCGAAACGTTTAAAGAAAAAAGCCTCGCATCTAGATGAGTTACGATGTGTAAGTATGAGTAAAGTTTTACAAAGTTAAGTTGCTATGTGCAGCGTATACGTAGAATGAGAGAGATAACAGCGCGGCTACGGAAGTAGACACAAGGTGGCTGTATACAGATACTCAAAATGAGAAGTGGGCCGGCGGAATAGGATCGATTTGAAGGGCTCTCTCTATCCAAGTTTGCTCGTAAACTCGATATTGTAAACAAGGAGTGAACAATGCGCAGCTTCGAGACATCGAAGTGAACTTTTGAGTTGTATAGATCGCACGCCAATAAATTCTATAGAAAATGAATCTAACCGAGTTCTCTCGTGCGTTCACGATAGTAACGTTGATTAATGTATACGAACTTTCATCAATTTTTTGAATTCGCTGCATTGAGAATGCATTTCGAAATATTTCAGCTTTGGTTTATATATATATCTTATTTGGGATAAAAATATATCGGGAGGTTAACAGTTGAATATCTTCACAGAATATCATACATTGAGGGATGCCTGATCATGGCGTATATACATATCCATGTAGTATAAAGACTTCAATTTTGATCCCTCCATTTAGGAGAATTAATATTCAAACGTTTCCACAATTGACTTTATACGCATTTCAAATCTGTTATTCATGAACCCTCATACCAGAGGTTTTTGTTCATGAAAATTGAAATGGTTCATGTACTATCAGGTACCCAATGACTGTTTGGATATATGTGTATTTAGCCTGGAGTTGAATAATTTTCTATTCCAGTCACTCGGTTCCTAAGGAATTTTATTTTACATTTTTCATTCTCTTGTGGATATTTCTTGTTACAATTTATACATACTAAAAATAGATTATAACAGGGAGTAAGTATAGTTCTAATTGAACGATATCTTCCTTTTTCCATTATCTCTATATCGTAAAAAGCATAACTCATTGTAGCCCAGGGTGGAATACGGGAAATAAACTCAAAATAGAAAGATTCGAGGGGTTAACAAAAGAAAGCGCATAGAAGGAAACAGCCAAGTTGGAGATAGAAAACTTTGATAAATTGAGGTGGATGCGGAATCTTTCAATTAGAAGGGACGTAGAGGGAGGAACCTTCGAACCGTGGAAATTTCATTTCTCCAAGACTTCATTTCATACTTTCTCGATTTATTTTTTCATACCTGAGTATACTGTCCTCTTCCTCACCTCATTTTCTCCATTCTCCAGGGCAATTTATTTACCCAATCAATATGATTCCAAAGCTCGGTTTTCTTGATTATTACAAAAATACCAATTTGCAGACGAACAAGTGCATTTCTATTACCTCGCTGTATCCAAGAGGAGTATCTGTATAACGTTAATAGGAATACTCCTCTCATGAGTAATTCCTTGAAAATTCAAGTGAACAAGAAGATATAAGTGTACAATAAGAGGCAGCAAAAAATGACTGGAAATCTTAGAGCTTCTCAACAGAGATAGTATTTCGTTTCCAGAGTAGATTTTCTACACTATAGATAATCTAAACGGGATGACCTCGATTTTTCACGAAGCAAAATCTTTTCAATCGTATTACTTTTTTGTTTATTTCTTCACAGATATTCTATTTACAAGTTTATCTCATTGATAACAATGTAACAGATTGTTTCCCCGGAAGGAATCATAGAAGATGGAAAATATGGAAGTAGCAGAATGGGAAGATCAATGAGACAGCAAGAGAGTCATGTTGGAAAGAGCCACTGTAAAAACGATTACAAGTAGAGGAAAGTAAACAAGCAGGTGTGCGTCTGAGAATATGCAGCTTTAGATATGCGTTGTTTCCTTGCCATTAATAAATTGATGGTGAGCTTCCGGTTGGTTTTTTAAATTGAACTGGTTCAGCTAGCCGAATAGTGAGAGGACATGTTAGAATGAAAAAAAAGCAATTTCGCGATTTGAAGGACTTCGTTGCTTCTTCGTTTATATCTTGTTTGAAGGATGGAAAACAGAACAATGGCTATGTCTCAAAAACTTTGTATCGACGGGTATACATATTTTGGTTGATTGCGATAGATAACATCGAGACGAAAATTTTGAAAAAAAAAACAAATCAATTGAGTCGTTTTCGAGGTATTCAACTTTGTAAATGAACCGATTTTCTTTAATATCTCTGGAACTGACTGTCCGATTGAGCTGATTTTCAATACCAAACATGAAAATCATAAGAGTCACCTTCATGCTAAATTTTAAGTTGATATCTTGATTTTTTCAAAAGTTAGAGTGATTACAATTATTTTCGGTGAAAAACAGAAAAGTGGCCATATCGCAAAAACTTTGTATCGACGGGTATACATATTTTGCTTGAGTGAGATAGATAATATCGAGACGAAGATTTTGAAAAAAAAAAAAATCAAATCGGTGCAGTCGTTTTCGAGATATTGACGTCAAAAGATTTACAAACAACTCACTATTTCTCAAGAACTACTTGACCGATCAAGCTGAAATTTGGCACAAAACTAGCTTCAACTAATATCAACAATCTATCAAAATTTCAGATTTTTTGGGAATGATTTTCCCACTTAATTGTTTTATTTACGAAAAAGTGACCACCGAGTGGACAACCGCACATACGGACATTGGCTCCAAACTTCGTATTTTTACGTTTCAGACCATTCTACATCACTTCCAGCCATAATTGGAAAATGTGAAAATGGAACGATTACAAGGCTTCCATCCGGAAGCAAAAGTACAAGAAAGATGGATAGCAACTCGTGTGATGGGCTCAAATGGTACGAACCAGGGAAGGATCGTCATTCCGTCGTCAACGCCATAGATATACATTCCGGAGTTAAATATCGATGGCTCTTCAATCATCGGAGTTTACAGGCAGACACGTAATTTCCGGGGTGTGGTTCCACGTTTGATAGTTCAGGCCGTTTGTTATTAAGAAAAGATGAAAGTGCAGGGATTGGCTGCTTCAGAATATTTTAATTCTACCATTCATCTTTCATCACCACCTGTGAAATAGAAGGTGCTTGTCTACATTCACGATCACATTCATGATTTACGCTTTAGAGGATTAATTCCACAAGTGAGTTTTCTAATATTTTCAAGTATTTCGTAGTGTTTTTCGATACTCTTTGTTGTTGAAAAATTCAGATCAACGTTGGAAGGATATTTGTTGTCAAACATGTAAAACATCAAAACTACGTTCGTCAGATTTTCGATACTCTATAACGAACAAATGTGTCGATAACTCTAAATCCTATGAAAATTTAGGGACCTTCAAAACGCTGTAAGCGATTTCAGTTGAACAATTTTTGTCTATCACTTTTTACGACATATTCGTCCGCTCAAATGATACTAAAAAAGTAGGTGATGAGGTTTCTTTTTTGATGAAATATCGAAAGCATGATGGGACACTTGAATACTCTAGGGATATTCACGAGGAAGGCTGTGAAAACTATTCCATACCAGCCGAGACTAATGCTCTCGATGATATACACGATGTACCAATAGAGAAATCCCGTTAAAAATCCCGGTAATTAGATTCCTCGTTGGCTATTGAATTAAGAAACCTACTAATAAGCAATAATGGGCAAAATGATGAATGGGAGGATTCATAATGTAGAGAACTAGGTGTGCAGTTGGTCTACGCTATATTGTTGGTCACGGAATGAGGATATGTGGAAGTAGGAGTGAACCATTCAGGTTAACAGCAAAAACTTCCCGCCTTCCATCCCCCCTCCGAGGAAAAAATTTAAAAAAAAGTGAGCCGTCGGGGGACGCCTGGTAGATGTGAAACATCAAGGGCTGGTGGGAGGGGGGGGGGGGGGAGTGCACCAGCGAGTGACGCGCAAACTGGAATGGAGGAGAGTGTCGCCTGAAAATCGAGATACGCGGTAGCGTATCGGCCAAGTAACCATTTTTTAAATTTCCCGCTCGACTTAACTCGACTCGACTCAAATAAAAGTGGCCGACAGCTACCGCGTATCTATACACGAGACAACTACCCCCTCCACTACCTCCGTATATTAATATCTCCATAAAATGAGAATGGCACTGATTACGCGGAAACTAACGTCACTTTCATTATATAAATCGCCTATCGTCTTGCGATTAATATATTTATCATATTTTTCCGATGAGTATTTACGGAGATACAAAAATAAACAACGCGGATTTCTCGAAAATAATCAATTGAGATTATTTCGTCTCAGAATCAAGCTTGCAAGTTGGTAGTGGCGTGGAATTAGCCAAAAATGTTTGTTGAAAATACAGCGCTGCGCATGCGCTGAGTGACGAGTGATATTGAGGTTATTTTCCCTTGTTGTTGTAATTTACTTGCCAATTTGTCAATCAAACGGTGAGTGTTATAATACAACAGCAGTTGCCTAGAATTCAGTAAATTCTCATGAAGTTGCTATGGGTTAAGAGGATGGATATGTGCTTTGAATTGATACACGTAAGCCAGAGGAATTGATTTACAAATCACTGGATCACTGGAATTTCTACGTGCCATTCACAGGCTGAAATACCATCCAAAAAGGTAACTACTGTATTAATAATCGAATTATCTCTGTAATGGATCATCTGAAGCGAAAATTTCAAGAGAACTTTCCTGTAGATTATGAAATTTCCTACAAAAAAGGTCTCTTGACATTTTCTCTTAAAATCCTCAGTTTATCAAATAATCGTTACAAAAGTGACGAAAATTAAGAGAGAAAATCATTAATTAGTGGTTTATTTTAATGATTGTTCAGGAATAATTTGCTATTATTTAAAATAAACAGGTAAACACTCATTGAATAATCCTCGAGTGTATTTAAACAATTAAATAATTGGATAAAGAAGATATCTGGCCATCAATCGAATAATCCTCGACTATATTTATTAAATAATTGGATAAAAAAAATATCTGGCCCTCAAAGAGGTCGAATGCTTGAAGGATGATACCAAACGCCAGCCATTGACACATTCTCACGCCGACTCGAAGGTAAATCCACTCAAAAATCACTAATTGCTAATCCAAATCATAAAATAATTAATCTCAACCGTGAAATCTTCCTCAATAATGTATTTTACTCTGAAATTATTCATTTTAGGAGAAAATATCAAAAGACCTTTTTTGAGGCTGACAAAATTTCCCATAAAAAATGTCTTTTGATAAATTCTCTTAGAACCTCACGTTTCTCAGATAATTCAATAATTAATCAGAGAGAACTCCAAAAGGATCAATTCCTAAATTACTCTCACTTAATTATCTCAATTTATCTCCTAAACGAGTGACTTAATCCAAAAATCTCAAAATACCTTTTTTGTAGCCTACAAAATTTCCTACAAAAAAGGTCTCTTGATATTTTCTCTTAAAATCCTCAGTTTCTCAGATAATCGTTACAAAAGTGACGAAAATGAAAGAGAGAAAATAATTAATTAGTGGTTTATTTTAATTGTTCAGGAATAATTGGTTATTCGAAACAAAGATGTAAACACTCGTCAAATAATCTTCGACTGTATTTAAACAATTAACTAATTGGATAAAAAAGATATCTGGGCCTCAAAAATGTCGAATGCTTGAAGGATGACACCAAACGCCAGCTATTGACACATTCTCACACCGACTCGAAGGTAAATCCACTCAAAAATCACGAATTACTGATTAAAATCATAAAATAATTAACCTCAACCGTGAAATCTTCCTCAATAATGCATTTAACTCTGGAATTATTCATTTTAGGAGAAAATATCAAAAGACCTTTTTTGATGCTGACAAAATTTCCCACAAAAAATGTCTTTTGATAAATTCTCTTAGAACCTCACGTTTCCCAGATAATTCAATAATTAATCAGAGAGAATTCCAACAGGACCAATTCCTAAATTACTCTCACTTAATTATCAATTTATCTCCTAATCGAGTGACTTAATCCGAAAATCTTAGAAGACCTTTTTTGTAGCCTACAAAATTTTCTACAAAAAAGGTCCTTTTTTATATCCCCCTAAACCCCCTTCTTCTCCAGATAATCTCCCCCCAAACTGAAGGAACCCATCTAACTGCTTTGAAAATCTTTCAGAACCTCATCAATATCTCTATCATCACCACCACCAACACCATCATCATGCCCCGTACAAGCAGCCTCGTAAACGCAACTCATCCCTCTCCACCCATGAGGAGAGTGACATGCTGATAAAAGACTTTCAATCAACGTCAAGCAAAAGCTCGTCTTCGTAAAATGGACTCAGACTTCGACATGATGTTCAAAAGTTTTTCAAACCAAATGAGTAACTCTCTAAAATTCCCCCAGAGGCTTATAAATTGACACTTGGAGTTCTATCAAGATTCCTGGAGGATCAGGACCAGGACTACGACGATGTCTCATCAACCAGTGAAGACATTCCACCCTTAATTCCCCCCTCAACAGTCAAGAATTCAAAATCTCTGAAGAGACACACAGCAGCTTCTGTGGACGATGGATATGTTACAGAAAGTGGGATTGGTCAGGAGAGGGTCTCAAGGGCTGACAAGGTCACATCAATGACCCAAAAGCCCAGAAATTCAAAATCATCATCCAGAACAACTGGGAGAGTCCAAAAATCGAGTGCATCGAGTGATAGAAGATCAAATTCACACTCGAGAGGGGTTTCCTCTAATATTCCTCAGTTGGATGCTGAGGCTCTCAGGCAACTGCAGATGTTGAAGGGACATATTGATAGGGTCATTGATACGCAGTAGTTTAGTTAATCAGTTTTAATTTGATTCGATGATGATAAATGGATTATTGATAGGTTTATGGATTTTTAGGAGATAAATTGATATTTTCTAAGAGTTTCGAGGATTGTAGGGGAGAGAGGAGTGAAGATGAGTGATGACTAATTATTTTTCAATTTTGTATTTTGTATTTTTGTCATTGTAATAAAGATGAATTCATTTTATAAATTTTTTGTTGGGTTTTTCATTCATTATTTAACAAATATCTCAGCAAAAATTGAATTTAAAGAAAAATCTCAAAAGACCTTTTTTGTAGAGAATGAAATTTAAACAAAAAAGGTCTGTTAACATTTTCATGTAAAACCACTAGTTCTCGAAATAATCGCAAAATAATGAATACGAAATTACAATTTTAGGATAATTTTTTTGGTGACCGGAGTTTATTTCCCCAACAAAAATTTCCCGGAAGAAATTCCCCCGCCAGAATTTCCCCGGAAAAAATTTCTCCTGGAAAAAATTTCCCCTGGAACAAATTTCCCCTAGAAAAAATTTCCGTGGGAAAAATTCCCCTGGAAAAATTTTTTCCGGACAACAGATTTGTACAGACGTTTGGGGTGGCCGCCGGGGGGGGGGTGGGGGAGGGGAACAACACACATTTTGATGATAAGCTGCTCCCGCCGTTATAGTCCCGGGGTTTGCGGTGAAATTTTTTTCCGGGGAATTTTTTTCCGGGAAATTTTCTCCGGGAAATTTTTGTTGGGGAAATAAACTCCTAGAACCAATTTTTTTCAATTAAAAGGATTAAAATGATAAAACGATTGCAAAAACTCATAATCTATTGATTCATTTTTCCGATGAGTATTTATACGGAAATACAAAAATAAACAACGCAGACTTCTCGAAAATTCACAAAAATCGTATGAGACAAAAAAAAAATATTTTCCTCTCCAGCGCGGCCCACCAACTCCCCATGAGTAAAAAATCTTCTAACCTCATAACGACGGCCCAGGCAACATTTTTCCGTAATAATTCGCGCTTTGCCGAAGAGCAGTACGGAAGAAAGGATTCTCCTTATGGACTCATTTTGAAAAAACTACTGAAATCTTGAAAAAAAAAAGAAAACGAAGTTTTCTTTTAAAAAAACGCCAAGTAACCATTTTTACGCGTATTTGATTATCTTCTGGGCATTTGAAAAAAAAAAACAAATGGACTAAAAAGCGCCAAGTCAGATATACTTACGAGAAAAAAATTAGTAGAGGTAGGACCAAGGTACTTGGCACGGTTGACAAGATGAAGACGACGAGGCTCTCAGTAAGTACTGCTAAAATTGAATTGATCGAATGATGCTCAGCAGTGATTTTGATAATAGAAAAAAACCGCGCCAAGTCCCTTGGTCCTGACTCTACTAATTTTTTTCTCGTAAGTATATCTGACTTGGCGCTTTTTAGTCCATTTGTTTTTTTTTTTTTTCAAATGCCCAGAAGATAATCAAATACGCGTAAAAATGGTTACTTGGCGTTTTTTTAAAAGAAAACTTCGTTTTCGTTTTTTTTTCAAGATACAACGTCTACTCGCCCGAATCGGCGTAACGCGCCATTAGATGTTTCACATCAAAAAGCGATCTTAATTTTTTGATGTTTTTTGAAATAACTCAAAAACTATTGAACCAATATCAGCCAAAATCTAATCCGATCTAAGTTACATGAAGACGTATCGATTAAAAAAAGTTACATCGGACCATCCATTCACGGAAAATCGTTGACCAAAGTTTTGGCCGCATACATAAAGAGTAACACACACACATACCTTTCACACACACACACACACACACACACACACACGCACTGGGAAGGCCTTGAAACGTGAAAATATGGTGAAAAATCGGATTTTCATCTCCGGGGGCATCTCCTGAGGCTATGCAGCTGTAGATATGCGTTATTTCCTTGCCATCAATAAATTGATGGTAAGCTTCCGGATGGTTTTTTATATTGATCAGGTACAACTAGCTGAATAGTGAGAGGACATGTTAGAATGAAAAAAATTCAATTTCGCGATTTGAAGGACTTCGTTGCTTCTTCGTTAAACGATCAGTGCATTGGGCCTAGACATTGATTTTCGAGACTTTTGCTGTTTCGGCTGCTTCTGAGGCTGCATTGTATGTTTTCTTCTGCCCTTCTTGGATTATACCTGCTCTCAATCCGCTACCTTGGGAGGCTGTGCTGTCTTCTTGGTAGGTGGAGTTGGTCCTGCCTCCTTTCTCTTCTTGGGTTTTCACTTCCCGATTCTGGCAGCGTCCACTATTTCCGTTTGGCCTTCCGAATGTCGCGTTTGTTCCCAGTGATGGACTCAACATCAGCATCGACGTCTGTGTCCGTCGCGATCGTCTCAGTGTCAGTCTCACCATGAGGGATTGGTGGCATGCACAGAACACCTGAAGCCCAGATAGCAGGTCGTTGATGTGTAACTGGTATGTCCTCTAACGCTTTGAGCCATCTGAAGGCACTACCAACGCTATCTACTTTGCTTTTAATCTTCTTGTGGACATTTATCTTTGGCTGGATGGAATCATGAAGCTCGTTGATGAGCTTTTCGAGACGTTCCTAGGCTTGTGTCCTCTGCATGTCAGCACTTGCGTCAAGTGCTGCTTGTTGGGTATGATTTCCAATCCCATCTCCTTTATCTTCTGTTCTTAGATCGTTTTATACTATTTGTTTAATTTTCTCCATTCTATTCCCACGAGTACCTAGGGAAATGACTGTCCACTCTAGCAAAGCGCCGGTTGCTAGAGCGAGGCCACTTAATTACTCCCAAGGTGGGACCTGGTGTCCGAGGAGGAACCATTTGCGACGTCATTACCCCGACGCCATTCATTTCATCAGCACAGTATCTAACACTTTGGAATTGGGGGGGTGTTTGATCCACGCGAGCTATTTTATTTTACTCATACCCTCTGTTCGTGGAACGAGCAGCAAAGCATTCCCCTATCCGCCACCTGGGGACGTGCTACGTTGCAGTATCACCCACACCTGATAAAATTCGCACGACGACAACTGGAGACCTACTGATCATCTTGACCAAAGAAAACACGGATAGAGGATAGGTTTTACAGAAAACTATAGCTGACCTCCTTAGGGATGATGCTGAAGTCGTTAGAAACGGGCCACAAGAAGACATCGAAATCCGAGACGTCGATGAAATGACGATGAAAGAGAAAATACTCGTAGCCCTGCAGAAAGCAGCTGAAGAAGCGGGTACAATCACGCTGGATGCGGTCAAGTCGCTGCGTAAGGCCTACCCGAGTGGAAATTGTGGTCAGGCTATTCTCAGTCACTGATCAGGACCTTACTCAGGTACCTGATCAGGCATGTAACGCCTCTGACCGAGATTTTCCACTCGGGTTTCAGCGCCTCCACCTTAGACAAATATTATAAATTAAAATTTTTGAGAGAAAAAATTCAACTGTTCCTAGCCGGGTATCGAACCCGGGACCTCCCAGTATGGCGCCGGGTGCTCTTACCATCTGAGCTACCAGGACACTTGTGAATTCCCTCTCTCAATCAACCTCACATGTGTTAGTGCGATCAAGGCAGTCTTATAAGACTGCCTTGATCGCACTAACAGCATCAGTGGTGAAGAAGGTACTCGGCGAACACGGCAGAATCAGGATTGGCTGGGTCAACTGCCGGATAAGAACAGTGGAGAGGCCAACCAAGTGTTTCAAGTGCTGGCGCTATGGACATCTCGCCACCAAGTGCAAACGCGAAGTGAGCCGGGCCAGTCTCTGTACTAAGTGCAGAAAGAGCGGCCACAAAGCCGCTACCTGCAAAAGGGAGCCTCGATGCGCCTTGTGCGCTGAGAAAAACAACAAGAGAAATTGTGCCCACATTGCTGGTAGCAGCAGATGCCAACCTTTCAAGAGGCACTCCAGAAGGTGAGAAAAAAACGAGTATGAAGATACTCCAGCTCAACCTCAATCACTGTGAGGCTGCGCACGATCTGCTCATGTAGACCATGCGCGAACTGAAGCCAGATCTTGCACTGATCTCGGAGCCATATAGACATCTTACGACTCAACCCTGGGAAACAGATAGCACTTCTGAAGCTGTTATTTGATCCTGCAGCAAGTGTCCGTTCCAAAGCGTTGCCAATGGCAAAGAGGCCGGATTTGTAGTAGCAAAGCTGAACGGAATTCATTTCTACAGCTGCTACGCTCCACCAAGCCTATCTTTTGACGATTTCACGGACTTCTTGGATCGACTGACCGAGGATGCAAAGCAGCACTCTCTCGTGGTAATCGCCGGGGATTTCAATTCTTGGGCAGTCGACTGGGGTAGTAACTCAGCGACTGAGTGTCCTGAGAGTCGCCAGCGCCTATCGCACAGTGTCTGAAGATGTTGTATGCGTCATCGCCGGGATATTGCCCATCGAGATACTAGCTGAACAACGAAGAATCCTTCACCAACGGAAAGGATCAATAGCATTGAACCCTGAAGAACTGAGAACAGAGGAGTGGCGGAACAGTATACACCGATGGCAGTTACTGTGGGATACCGCTACGAAAGGCAGATGGACATACCGTCTTATTCCCCAGGTGAATGTTTGGCTGAATCGTGAACATGGCGAAGTCAACTACTATTTGACACAGATGATCTCAGGACAGGGGTGCTTCCAAGAATATCTTCATCGGTTCAAACATGACGATTCTCCAGAGTGCCTGTCCTGCCCCGGAGTTACAGAAGATGTGGAGCACGTATTCTTCGGGTGCCCGCGTTTCAATATGTTACGCAGTACCTGGGAGACCGTTCTTGAACAGAACATCCAGCCACAGTCCTTAATAAAAGCCATGCTGTCATTAAGGGCAGCCAGAGAAGCAACGAGCTCATGTGCCACTGAAGTACTTCAGGAACTCCGTCGCATAAAACGAGAGCGAGCAAAGAATAATGAAACTTCGAAGGAAAGAAGCCATGGCTTCGCCCACACACACACACACACACACACACACACACACACACACACACACACACACACACACACACACACACACACACACACACACACACACACACACACACACACACACACACACACACACACACACACACACTTTCGTATGGGGATGGAAAATGCGAGTTACCTTCGCCCTCTTCCCTCTAGTCGAGTTTTACCCTAAAATTTAAACTATTGGGCGCCAGATCATTTTTCACCGGAACGATTAAACCGGACAAATTCGAAAAATTACCTCATTATCAAACTCAACGAAATGTAAAAATCCAAAAAAATAGGTTACTCGACCAGAAGGAAGATTACGGGTGCCGGTTTCGCTCAGGAGGCCAGGTTGTGGAGAGAGGGGTGGGTTTCAGGTGGAAACGAGGTGCTGGGCCTTCAACGAACAAAAAAATAAAACTACAAAATTCTCCTTACGTGTTCCACTATTGAAAATTCAAGACAATACATTCCAATCGTATTTACAAAAACTCGACCCATAACGGGAATCAATGGCGATTACCGCCCCGAAAAGAATCACACAAAAGGAAATAATAAGTATAATACGCAAGATCACAACCCCTCAAGGAGGTTAAAATAATAATCATCCCAATTATTTAATCGGATTCATAAACCCCCAAGGCCGTCGTACTCAACGGAGCTGAAAAGTGCGAGAAAGTTGATCTCAAAAATATTAATTACCGGGGACATCGGAATTTTAAATTGAAAATAAAATGAATCCGAGATTCCAAGAATCAACGGAGCGAAAGGCCCAGTGAGGGAGCGTGAGAGCGAGAGAGAGAGAGAGAGAGAGAGAGAGAGAGAAAAAATACCACTCGTCATACGCAATGAGAGTGGAGAATAAATCAGAAGAAATAATTCGAATTTGCTAAAATCGCGAAAACTCGAATAATATACGGCCAATCGGGTCCAATCGGATATCACCGTGATCCTTAGGTTCCACGGATACTACCTATGCATTTTCATGCATAAAGGTTAAAAATTACCCCTACAAATGAGTAAAATAGAGACGCGTGATTTTAAACGGATGACTGTGCCGCTCAGCGCGTAACACTCACCGCCAACGCTTGTGGGCGCGGGGAGCGAGAGGGGCGAGTCGACTCGACGTACTCGAACACACGCTGCACGGTGGAGACCGACAGAGAAAGAAGATGGCCAACTGCGCGTCGGAGAGAGACACCGCGAGTTTCTTTCTTTTCAACTCGGGATTTTCAATCAATAAAACCCCCAGGGGGAACCCAACTGCAGGGAAGATCACGCAATACACTCGGAAAAGCCCAGGGAAAATTCCAGGGGAGATCGACAACTCGATAATCAACTACTCTGATAATTCGGAACCGCTACACGTGGTCGGCGACCGGCGTGAGCGAGGGAACCGACGCCATTATTATAATGATGCGGAAAATACCATAACGTGAAAAAGTCACCTTTGGTCGCCTCTTCGTCGGCTTTCTGGTTTTCTTCACCATCCTGTCGTGAGGGGAATCTCCAATATACAAATGAACTCACAAATAATCACAAATGGCACACTAATATTCTTATCCTCACGGGGTGTGGAGCACTCGAAATTTTATCCGTGTTGACCGGGGTCAAGACGAAGACTACTCACTGGGTCAGTGTCGTGACACTGACCAGGTGGAAACGTAGAGGGGGAAATCAGGATCATCCTGATCGGCGCGAGGTGCATGAAGCGCGACACACGGATAATTCACGAATTCTATCGAAAGAAGGTAGCGCCGTGGCACCTTGACCCGCCCAATTCAATTTGAATTTGAATTGGGGGAAAAACTCTAACTCTAATGATCCTCATCTAACTGCTTGAAAATGGCTTCGGGGTGGCCACCCCGAGTTATAGGGACGGATGGAAGTCTCAAAGGCTTAATTCTTATTTCCGGTACCTCTCACGGATCGGTTCTCCGGGATAAATGGGATTGAATTGATAACTTAAGACAAAAAAAAGAAACAAAAGAAAATAATGATCTCAACTAAATGCAACCTGGCCATTCGGGGAGAACAAGAGTTGCACTTGTCTCCCTCGACCTTCCACCAAACCAAAAACAGACCCAACTAATCCCATTTTACCCAACTGAAATTGGAGCGCTGATCTCGCAATCAGACCTAATCGATTCCCCGTGCGATTAACAAAAGGATGATTCCCGTAGAAAAACCGGATGACTCTCACTGTTGGCCCTTCTTCGCGATAATTCTACCAGCCATGACCGGGAAGTTAAAATAACGATAGTAAAAAGACAAACGGTTGGCACGCCGTTAAATTCCGTAGCTCTCATATATATATATATAGATATAGAGCTGAGTTAACTCAGTTAAACATGCGAATCCATGAAATCACATCGTCGATAATCACTCCCGTTAACGAATTCTTCGAGCAATTTTTTTCACGAACATTGTCTGCCTGAGTAGTTACGAGTGGTTACGAGTTAAAGCAAGAACATGGAAAGAAGAAGATAGAGATGAGAGAAAGTAGTCGGATGGGTTAGTTAGACGCGGACGAATCTAGTGAATTTATTGCGGGATACGAGGCTTCGTAAATTGTGACCGGGCTATTTTCCCCCAACAAAATTGCCCTGGAAAAAATTCCCCCGTGAGAATTCCCCCGGTTACAATTTCCTCCGATGAAAATTCTCCCTGGAGTGAGTTCCCCTTGTAAAAATTTCCCCGGACGAAATTTTCCTTGTAAAAATTTCCCTGAACAAATTTTCCTGTAACAATTTCACCGGGTTTTCTTTTGTTTGAAATTGTGGGAGGGGCTATTGTAAATTGAGTTTGTTGATTAGTGGACAATGACACATTCATTTGCATACATGTGCATCGATTTGTCGGGGTTTGCTGTAATATGTGTTGAGTTGGTGTCTGATGGTGGCAGACGAGATTGGGATACGATCAGGATCCGGTGCCGGTTCCTGCTCATACATTCGTAATATGCGTTGAGTTGGTGTCTCATGGTGGCAGACGGTGTTGCGAGAGGATCAGGAACCGGCACCGGATCATTTTGCAATTATCTGGGGAAATCTGTCCATGGAAGTTTTTTCCAAGGGGATTCTGTCCAGGGAAATTTTTGTTCGGGGGAATTTCGTCCGGGAAATTTTTGTTGGGGGAATTTAGTCCTAGCACCCTCGTAAATAGAGCCCGCCAGTGTAGGTGAGGTAAGCATACAAATGGTAGACAAAGATAAAAAAAAAAAGTGATACCCATAAGGGGAAAAAGCCTTGAACAAAGTATGTACGTTGACTCACGCTCAACACGAATCACATACTATCTTCATTTTTCGACTCCCTTATAGCAGTGGCAAGGTGAAATGTGTTACAGTGTTCAGGTGAAGGCTCGAAGTATGTGTTGTTACGACTCAGCTCCCTTGTTACTAGGGGAAATGATTATTCACTCTGGTAGCTTATGGAGTGACATTGAACGAACGATTCTACTTAAAGACGGTAAGGCGGCATGAGTAAATCGAGTGAAAAAACCTCTCCTAACCTTTTCTAACTTTTTCCTGAGCCCCACTCACGTCAACGGAATGTGCTCCACTAAAGTTTTGAACAGACGATTTTATTACACGGTGACTGAGTGCGTGTGATTTGCAGACCAGCTGTGAAACCGCAATTTTTTGCCTTTTTCATTTTGCTCATGCATTTACTATAACTCATTACAAATTCCAAGTGTGGCAATGGATATGAGGAATATAGAAACAAGGACATGGAGTGACTTCGTGAAAATAACTACATTAGATCAACGTCAGATGAATAGTACGTCTGACTACAAACATCTCGATCCACTTTGCCATAGAAAAGTGGGACCGATTCTCTTGAGGCACAGATCTATTGGCGGTCTGCTATATGTTGGTCCGTTTCTACGTAGCTTGGAGAATCTTGTGTCAAATACACCAGATCCAACTGCAGGGAACGGAAATTAGTTGTGCATATCTGGCGAACATAATTCTCCCACTGACTACGCTTCTCTCTCTGGGAGGGTCGAAAATTTACATGGAACCGACGACTCATAAAGGGAAAACGGATGAGAAGAGTGGGGGGGGGGGGCGAAGCCGTCGCGGGGAGTTGGTGGGGCACAAGTGAAAGGAGGACCGATCGCTTGGGTAATGGGGAGAGTTCGGTGAACTACGTGTTTGGTCGCTACACTTCGGCATTTAGTCTGTCAGTTGCTCGCACATGGCGCAGTCATGCAATGGCGGTGTTATTTTCAAAAAGTTTTACTTCTGCCGCGTAGACTTCTACGTTACCCCTTTTTCTGCGTTTTCACGTATAAATATTCAAAAGACATTTGTGGACAATTGCGTTTTTATATCCAATGTATATGGGAGATATGACCTTTCGATTATAGGTTATATTGTAAATGACAAAAAAAATTAAAAATTAAAAACCCCCGACGTTGGAATTGTAAAAAGAATAATAATTGAATATTGAATATGGGAAAAGGGAAAAATGAAAAATCATGAAATAGAAACAATGAAAAGCAGGCATCAGTCGGGGGGACACCGCAGTTTTCATGACTTTATGTGCCCCCCGACTGCTGTCTGCTTTTCATTCTTTCTATTTCATGATTTTTTATTTTTCCCTTTTCCAATATTCAAAATTCAATTATTGTTCTTTTTACAATTCCAACGTAGGGGGTTTTTAATTTTTAATTTTTTTGTCATTTAATCATTTTATTTCTGTCTTTTTATAGGTTTATCAAGTAACCTGTAGTAGTTTGAATCTTAAGATGAATATCAATTTTAAGGCAGTCTTTGATTTGAAATTTTCATCAATATTTATTCCTTATTATATACTAGTTCGTTTCAAGGGGGAAGTTCAATCTTTAATATTCAGATGTCACATTTGGAATTTTCATTCCCTTGTTTTTCAATTGTGAACTCGATTATTCATTCCATTATCCACCAATGTCTCCGACTGCAAATATTCGAATTCTAAATTTTGCGCGCGTAAATTTTAATGAAGCGAACCCGTCGGTAATGTCACCTACCACGTTCAGTGACAGCCGATATGATCCATTGAAAAGTGAAGCAGGTGGCGCCAGTCATATGATGCATATGCAAATTTTTCTTCATTTTCATTTGCGATTATGTGCGGGCAAAACCTCGTAAATCACTGGCAATCTGGATAATTAAATTAAAAATAAAAAAAACATCTTTTCCGACGAGAATGAAGTGAGTTGATTTTTTTTTTTTAATGAAAACCGTCCAAATTCATACTACCAACGTATGTTTATCTTTCGCCCCTAGGGATATTCCAACTGATCTAGTTATTTCTAAAAAATCATTTTCTATTTTCCACTTATTGAGAAATAAAGATTAACGATAGTTACAAAAGAGTGACAAGAATGATCCTTGAGCCATCATCTTCATTTTAGGCCTAAAAACATATCTAGCAGCATATTTATAGAGAAGTGAGGGCTGGAATAACGAACAAAAACATGGACCTGCTTTCAGTCAAACGCATATACCCCTGTGGTGGTGCCGTCGGGGGTAAAAATTGAATTTGTGTGTAATATTGGTGGGATTCTCGCAACGTTATTGCACCATTTTTGTCGATGAGGAGATATTGGAGATAAGATATTTTTTCTTTTCGGTCAACGATTATTGATTTCTCACACGAATGGGGGCATTTAATCTCGAGTAAAGATTCATCCTCAAAAATTATTCCATCTGGGCTTGAAGCGAGGTATGGCTGGTTGATTTTCACAACTAGACCCACTGTACATAATTTCAATCCTGTCTGATAAATGAAATGATCACGAGCTTCTGCTTCCATTTTGATCCCATATTCCATCGCCTTTGTCATTCTGCCTTGAAATTTTTCATTTTTAAATTACCTAGCAAGACTTGCAAAGTTCTGCTCTCGTGTTTTAATACGATGTGCTCGTGATGAAGATGTTATCCTCTTGAATCTTTCACAGAACCAGTGGTGACAAGAGGATTGACTATGTGACTCAATTATAATTCTCATCCAATCATTTTCAGTAGTTTTGACAGTATCGTATAATTGTACAAGCTCCACAGGGCATTGAATTTTCCGAAGTTTGATCTTCCTATCTGCATCATTGAGGGATTCATAATAATTATATCCACATTCCTGGGATTGTAACGTATAAAGAGTTTTACGTGCAAGGATTAGTTCTCTTTTCTGTTGTTCTCTTTCTTCCCTCTGTGAATTTCTTAATCCTTCAATACTCTTTTCTGTGGTCCAATACTTGGTAAAAAGACACTCGATTGAAAAAAAAGCTTGTGGAACATTTTCTACTTGTTCAAAAACAAAACTTTTGTTATGCCCCTCAAAAGTAGAGCATAATGTCTCAATACATTCGGGTATTATGATAACACGAAAGTGGCACATAATCCAGTATGCAAGAGTTATTAAATGTAAATAAACTCATTCTTTATCTTAGGGGAATATACGTGAATAAAAGTATCACGTATATTCGCAATCAGTCAGTAGGACACTGCATCAGCAGATTTCTCATGACTGGCCTTGGTTGCTCACCCGATCGGTGTCACCGTACACCATGCAGGTGTGAGGCACGCGACCACTGGACATACGAAACCGCGAGTGAATAAATACTCACGATTTCGGTGTCTCGGGGCCAGTAATTAAGTAACTCTTTGTAACTTATGTTCGCCTCTTACCATTCGTAACAGACCGAATTTTTAACTGTCAATTAATTATTGAAAATCAATCTTCGAATAAAGATAATTTATTCTCGTAATTCTACTGTGTGACTACCCATCTCAGAACCCACTCCGCTCGGGTCCATTACACTTTCATCTAGTGCAGAAATTTTTTGCGGGAAGAGTTTGTCAATTCTACAACCTTTCTTAAATCCTTCACGTTGAGCTTCACTTGGTTTATTCCAGCAGAGAGGCTGATCAGTTTGGGAGCTGGTGCATTCTTCCTTTATGAAAATACAAACAGCAGCAGAATGTTTGCATCCTTTAGCTGACTGCCCAGCAACACAAGTACAGTGAGTACTCGTAACCTGACGATCTTCTCGTAGCTGTTGGGAATTTTTTTCATTAGCTTTGCGTTCATTAGTCTCTCAAGGCGATACCTACCTCTATTCGGACTTTATACTTATCCTGAACTTTCATTTGAGAATATACACTATCATAAATGATTCGATTTTTTCCATCTCCTCTCTGATATTTTTCACAAATCGACTCTTGAAAAGCCCCTTTCCTGAATTAAATACAATATAAAACGTCAAAAAATCATGTTTAATCATCAATTTGTTATTTTTTCAACGTATCGAATCCTCGAAACGTTATCAAGAATATTTGAGATTGACATTTAATAATAACGAGATGGAGAGCATAACCTACCTTTTGAGATGGATTTTTTAGGAAAAAAGTCAAGGGCTATGCTCTGAAAACCACAAGAGATTATTATGGTTGCCATACTTATTATTTATTTGGTTTCAACTACTCATTAAATACTGTCACAGTTTCTTTTTTCTTTAACAATAAGTGTCGATTCCCCAGAGTCTCCGTACAGCTGTAACCTGAGTATACCTCAGAGCTTCGAACTCTCGCCACCATGCGATGCTTCTTGTTCAACTTTCGGATGCGACACAGGCGTAGAGCCGTGTTGGTGTGCTCCACTCCCCACTCCCCGACTCTCACGACTCCTCTCATCATCCCGTTTTTCGTTACACCCGATACCCCTCCTTTCGTTACACCTGAAACCCCTCTTTTCGTTACAGTCCACGCTGTAGTTGTCGACTCGCTCTACCGTGCCTAAAGAAGTTTCACTTCAAAAAATACGCGTCCCTTAATTTTGAGTCCTTTACAACATATACCAGTTTCATTAAAATCGGAGTGTCACACCTACCTAGTGCTCCTCGTCAGAGATCAGCCAGTGCCACAAAATATTCTTTAAAACACCAATAATATTAATTACAATCACGAGAAATATTTTACACATGTGCACGCTGTATTAGATAAGAACGGAGTAATTGTCTGTTCCAAAAACGTCGGTTGCGCAGTCGCTTGGTTGGGTCAGATGGCGTAAGCTCCTGGCCGGTTAAAGGTCAGCTGACTCCTGAGTTTTGACCTTACCCAATCACGAAAGGGATTTCAAGCGGGCTTGAGTTCTTCCTACTCTCTGCTATCCTCTGTGTAATGCTTTACGGATGAGACGACAGGGATATTTATGGATTAATAACTCAGATTTATTAGATAATTATCGATATATTTGTAGTAATTACTTTTGCACGTCTATACACTTTCATAGCTCTACAGGAAGAGAGGGACAACAATATGGCGTCTAATACTACTCATAAAATATACTAGATGTCACTAGTATGAAAATCACACTCTGTCTCCGGTATCTTTCTCCGGAGACATTTGCCAAGAGTGGGCCAGAATTCCAGACCAGGGCCGTGTTTACGAGGGGTCCAGTAGGCTCCGGAAGTGATAATTTATATTATTTCGTTGAATGGTTGCTCAGCGAGGCCAGGATATGTCAGGCTCCGTCGGTTGCAATGTCCTTGATGTCAGCTCAGGGTCCTCGATTGCAGCTGAGCGGGGCTCTTACCGTTTCTATTCTATTCATAATCAACGGGCTTGAGTGTGTGTGGTAATCGGGAAACAACTTAACTCTATTCCGATCACGTGTATTACACGTCCACTCGAAATACCTCTCTTTATTCTCACAATCTAATGAAAATCATGTAATGATGTAAATCAGAATCTGGTGGTATGTCACAGCTTTATTCGATTTGCAGCTTGTTAATAGGTTATAAAGAAGTACTGTGTAGTGGTGACACTGGACATCAAAAATGCCTTCAATTCCGCCAAGTGGAATTGCATTATGGATGCTCTTGTTGAAATGAACGTACCAGGATACCTGCGGATTATGTTAGCGAGCTACTTCTCCGATCGGATCCTGAAATACGATACAGAGACCGGCCTGAATGAGTAACTTTCTAGCGTAATAAAAGTGTAATCGCAATGAAATCAATGTAATCATTGTAATCACTGTAATCACGTGATTACATTCCTGGTAATGATTTTTCGTAATCAAAATAGAATGCCGGTAATCACAGTAATCATTTGAAATTGTTTAAGCCGTAATTGTTTATTGCTACAAGCAATGGATTCTCATGGCTACGTAGATATAGAACAACACTGTTAGAAAAAAAAATGAGTGCGTAGAAACCACCCACGACAGAAGTGAAACTTCCCGAGTTGCATGTAAATGTCCTAAGAATTTTACGTCAATTAGTTTATGATTTCTGGAGCAAAATGGTGGTCGTAAGAGCGAAATTATTATGAGACACAGTACACATACATTGCGGAAAACCGGAAATTGTCTTTTATTAATTTGCAACATAATTTAAAAATGACACGATAGGTTTATGATAACTAAAAAAAGATATGTACGCAGTAAAGGTTATGGCGTTAAGCTACGGTGAATAACCAGCACGACAACTGAACCGTCCCCACTCCACACACAATTTGTCATTTACTCACGAGGCGACGCGCAGACTGTATATTCTGGGGTGGGATCTTTAGGGACCACAACTTTATTTTCAAATTCAACATGGAGGGGGTTACAAGTAACCATAAATATCATTTTAGTATTACCCCTACAATTTCGTATTTTAATGAGAAAACTGACCTTTAATCGGAGCAGAGCATGGACAATAGAAGGGAGTCCCTTCTATTCTCCATGGAGCAGAGATTACCTTATAATCTTTGAATCGGAGGTTATATCCAGTAATTCAGTAGTTATATTTTGTTATCCAATTACGTCCCATAAAGTAATCAATTATAAAATAATAAATAGTGATGAATGTTCCGGGATCGTTAGGACTTGACCATATCACTATTAAATATTGAATAGATTTTGGATAAATGAAAGATAATGACATCAATAATAAAATGATAAAATAATTTCATCACCTTTCTCAGCATTTATATTCTCCTTAACCTCAGTTAAATACTTAAAAATTTCTAGCCAATAATCATCGGGTAAATCATTGATGTTCATCATTATGGAGTATACTAGGGCATCATGCGCGCTGACGCGCGCGACTACCTTCCAGTAAGCGCTGTAGCGCACAACAATTATACATTTTCTGCATAATCATACACTTTCTATCATTTCTTGACATTTCGAATATGAAAGCTTGTTATATTTTTGTACTTACTGCCCGAATACTCAGACCTCATAAGGAACACTGCAAAATAGTTAAAATAGATAATTTTTCGAAATTGGCCATTTTGATTAAAAAGAATTAGTTCACCCCAAATTTCGACTCATCATAAACCTTGTCTTTTCGATTCTTTCTCGTTTGATATCTTCTAAATAGCTGCCCGGCTACTCAGAGCTCGCGGAAAAAATTGAAAAAAAGTAGAATTAGAGAAAATGTCAAAATTCACCCTTTCGACTGAAGAATGGCTCACCCCCGAAACCGGCCCACCCAAAATCTTGTCTTTTCGATTCTTTCTCGTTTGATATCTTCTAAATAGCTGCCTGGCTACTCAGAACTCGCGGAAAAAATTGGAAAAAAGTGGAATTAGAGAAAATGTCAAAATTCACCCTTCTGACTGAAGAATGGCTCACCCCCGAAACCGGCCCACCCAAAATCTTGTCTTTTCGATTCTTTCTCGTTTGATATCTTCTAAATAGCTGCCCGGCTACTCAGAACTCGCGGAAAAAATTGGAAAAAAGTAGAATTAGAGAAAATGTCAAAATTCACCCTTCTGACTAAAGAATGGCTCACCCCCGAAACCGGCCCACCCAAAATCTTGGCTTTTCGATTCTTTCTCGTTTGATATCTTCTAAATAGCTGCCCGGCTACTCAGAACTCGCGGAAAAAATTGGAAAAAAGTAGAATTAGAGAAAATGTCAAAATTCACCCTTCTGACTGAAGAATGGCTCACCCCCGAAACCGGCCCACCCAAAATCTTGGCTTTTCGATTCTTTCTCGTTTCATATCTTCTAAATAGCTGCCCGGCTACTCAGAACTCGCGGAAAAAATTGGAAAATAGTAGAATTAAAGAAAATGTCAAAATTCACCCCTTCGACTGAAGAATGGCTCACCCCCGAAACCGGCCCACCCAAAATCTTGTCTTTTCGATTCTTTCTCGTTTGATATCTTCTAAATAGCTGCCCGGCTACTCAGAACTCGCGGAAAAAATTGGAAAAAAGTAGAATTAGAGAAAATGTCAAAATTCACCCTTCTGACTGAAGAATGGCTCACCCCCGAAACCGGCCCACCCAAAATCTTGTCTTTTCGATTCTTTCTCGTTTGATATCTTCTGAATAGCTGCCCGGCTACTCAGAACTCACGGAAAAAATTGGAAAAAGTAGAATTAGAGAAAATGTCAAAATTCACCCTTTCGACTGAAGAATGGCTCACCCCCGAAACCGGCCCACCCAAAATCTTGTCTTTTCGATTCTTTCTCGTTTGATATCTTCTAAATAGCTGCCCGGCTACTCAGAACTCGCGGAAAAAATTGGAAAAAAGTAGAATTAGAGAAAATGTCAAAATTCACCCTTCTGACTGAAGAATGGCTCACCCCCGAAACCGGCCCACCCAAAATCTTGTCTTTTCGATTCTTTCTCGTTTGATATCTTCTAAATAGCTGCCCGGCTACTCAGAACTCGCGGAAAAAATTGGAAAAAGTAGAATTAGAGAAAACGTCAAAATTCACCCTTTCGACTGAAGAATGGCTCACCCCCGAAACCGGCCCACCCAAAATCTTGTCTTTTCGATTCTTTCTCGTTTGATATCTTCTAAATAGCTGCCCGGCTACTCAGAACTCGCGGAAAAAATTGGAAAAAGTAGAATTAGAGAAAACGTCAAAATTCACCCTTTCGACTGAAGAATGGCTCACCCCCGAAACCGGCCCACCCAAAATCTTGTCTTTTCGATTCTTTCTCGTTTGATATCTTCTAAATAGCTGCCCGGCTACTCAGAACTCGCGGAAAAAATTGGAAAAAAGTAGAATTAGAGAAAATGTCAAAATTCACCCTTTCGACTGAAGAATGGCTCACCCCCGAAACCGGCCCACCCAAAATCTTGTCTTTTCGATTCTTTCTCGTTTGATATCTTCTAAATAGCTGCCCGGCTACTCAGAACTCGCGGAAAAAATTGGAAGATAGTAGAATTAGAGAAAATGTCAAAATTCACCCTTCTGACTGAAGAATGGCTCACCCCCGAAACCGGCCCACCCGAAATTTTGTCTTTTCGATTCGTTCTCGTTTGATATCTTCATAATCGGTGCACGGCTACTTAGAACTCGCGAGAAGCATTGGAAAAGGATCAAATTAGAAAGAATTTCAAAATTAACCATTTTGCCTGTAGAATTCACCCCAAATCCCGACTCACCAAACATATTGTCTTTTCGATTCTTTCTCGTGCAATATTCCGTAAATTGCCTCCCGGCTATATAAAACTTGTGGGAAAAACTGGAAAATAGAGAAAATATAAAGAAAAAAAAGGTTATAACTACACCATGAATAAGAAAAAAAAACAAAAACTACACATGAACTGCGCGCAATTCCATAGAAACGAAACGATAACATTCTCGTAGTCATGGAAAGCATTAATTGATCGATTGATCCATCTACCAATCAGAACATGAATAAAAAGTTAACAATCAAGACAATGTTTCATTGTCAATCAACTTTATGATAAAGGATTTAGTTGTATCAGACAATTTCATTGCATAATTTTTATCAACAAATGATTTTTTTTGGAGTTTACTCCGTTAGAATTGATTTATAGCCCGCGGTACGAAAAAAAGGTGAGGAGTGAAATCGAGTGTTAACTAAAAGTGAAGCCGTTACGTTGTCTTCTGCGCACCGTATTTGCGCAACTCAGACTGTGATGCGCATAGGTTCTCAGGGGGAAGGTTAGGCTGGTTTCAGTATATGTATTGAATATCAACGGTCAGTTTATGAAATTTCAGAGTTTTGGTGTTTTATTGGAGTTTATTTTTATGTATTAGAGAGCTATTCTGATATTTATTTATATTTATACTGAGGAAGTGAAAAAAGTTAATGAAATAGTGTAAAATATGGAAGGAAATAATTCAAGTGATGATGAACAAAAATCAGAAAAACATGTGGATGCAGTTACCAGGTAGGTTATGTACTAATTTCTGCGTCACTAATTTCTGACTGTTTAAAAAAAAGTGTGAAATAAAAAAGTTTATAATTAAAATGTACTGTGTAAGTTTCACTTCTGTCGTGTCTTTATGACGCACTTCCAGAGTAAGATTCGACATTTGTGCTCCTGAATATATATCCTCGAATTTTTTTGTTAGCACTTTTGTAACCAGCCCTCAAGTAACACCAGCTCCCAAAAAAACGAAAACTCAGGCAGAGCGGCAGCGAGAGTACAAGCTCCGACAAAATCAAAAAATAATAAATGATCCTGAGGCAAAGAAAAAAACTCCAGCAAATAAAACGGAGTATCAGCGACAATACAGACTAACCGATTGTCACAGTATTTAATAATGATGATAATATTTAGAAAATTGATAATGTTAATGTTAATAGTGAAGGGAATAAATCGAGATACGCGGTAGCGTATCGGCCAAGTAACCATTTTTTAAATTTCCCGCTCGACTCAACTCGACTCGACTCAAATAAAACTGGCCGACAGCTACCGCGTATCTATACACGAGACAAGTACCCCCTCCACTACCTCCGTACATTAATATCTCCATAAAATGAGAATGGCACTGATTACGCGGAAACTAACGTCACTTTCATTATATAAATCGCCTATCGTCTTGCGATTAATATATTTATCATATTTTTCCGATGAGTATTTACGGAGATACAAAAATAAACAACGCGGATTTCTCGAAAATAATCAATTGAGATTATTTCGTCTCAGAATCAAGTTTGCAAGTTGGTAGTGGCGTGGAATTAGCCAAAAATGTTTGCGTTGAAAATACAGCGCTGCGCATGCGCTGAGTGGCGAGTGATATTGAGGTTATTTTCCCTTGTTGTTGTAATTTACTTGCCAATTTGTCAATCAAACGGTGAGTGTTATAATACAACAGCAGTTGCCTAGAATTCAGTAAATTCTCATGAAGTTGCTATGGGTTAAGAGGATGGATATGTGCTTTGAATTGATACACGTAAGCCAGAGGAATTGATTTACAAATCACTGGATCACTGGAATTTCTACGTGCCATTCACAGGTTGAAATACCATCCAAAAAGGTAACTACTGTATTAATAATCGAATTATCTCTGTAATGGATCATCTGAAGCGAAAATTTCAAGAGACCTTTCCTGTAGATTATGAAATTTCCTACAAAAAAGGTCTTTTGACATTTTCTCTTAAAATCCTCAGTTTATCAAATAATCGTTTCAAAAGTGACGAAAATTAAGAGAGAAAATCATTAATTAGTGGTTTATTTTAATGATTGTTCAGGAATAATTTGCTTCTATTTAAAATAAACAGGTAAACACTCGTTGAATAATCCTCGAGTGTATTTAAACAATTAAATAATTGGATAAAGAAGATATCTGGCCATCAATCGAATAATCCTCGACTATATTTATTAAATAATTGGATAAAAAAAATATCTGGCCCTCAAAGAGGTCGAATGCTTGAAGGATGATACCAAACGCCAGCCATTGACACATTCTCACGCCGACTCGAAGGTAAATCCACTCAAAAATCACTAATTGCTAATCCAAATCATAAAATAATTAATTTCAACCGTGAAATCTTCCTCAATAATGTATTTAACTCTGGAATTATTCATTTTAGGAGAAAATATCAAAAGACCTTTTTTGAGGCTGACAAAATTTCCCACAAAAAATGTTTCTTGATAAATTCTCTTAGAACCTCACGTTTCCCAGATAATTCAATAATTAATCAGAGAGAACTCCAAAAGGATCAATTCCTAAATTACTCTCACTTAATTATCTCAATTTATCTCCTAAACGAGTGACTTAATCCAAAAATCTCAAAAAACCTTTTTTGTAGCCTACAAAATTTCCTACAAAAAAGGTCTCTCGATATTTTCTCTTAAAATCCTCAGTTTCTCAGATAATCGTTACAAAAGTGACGAAAATGAAAGAGAGAAAATAATTAATTAGTGGTTCATTTTAATTGTTCAGGAATAATTGGTTATTCGAAACAAAGATGTAAACACTCGTCAAATAATCTTCGACTGTATTTAAACAATTAACTAATTGGGTAAAAAAGATATCTGGGCCTCAAAAATGTCGAATGCTTGAAGGATGACACCAAACGCCAGCTATTGACACATTCTCACACCGACTCGAAGGTAAATCCACTTAAAAATCACGAATTACTGATTAAAATCATAAAATAATTAACCTCAACCGTGAAATCTTCCTCCATAATGCATTTAACTCTGGAATTATTCATTTTAGGAGAAAATATCAAAAGACCTTTTTTGATGCTGACAAAATTTCCCACAAAAAATGTCTTTTGATAAATTCTCTTAGAACCTCACGTTTCCCAGATAATTCAATAATTAATCAGAGAGAATTCCAACAGGACCAATTCCTAAATTACTCTCACTTAATTATCAATTTATCTCCTAATCGAGTGACTTAATCCGAAAATCTTAGAAGACCTTTTTTGTAGCCTACAAAATTTTCTACAAAAAAGGTCCTTTTTTATATCCCCCTAAACCCCCTCCTTCTCCAGATAATCTCCCCCCAAACTGAAGGAACACATCTAACTGCTTTGAAAATCTTTCAGAACCTCATCAACATCTCTATCATCACCACCACCAACACCATCATCATGCCCCGTAGAAGCAGGCTCGTAAACGCAACTCATCCCTCTCCACCCATGAGGAGAGTGACATGCTGATAAAAGACTTTCAATCAACGTCAAGCAAAAGCTCGCCTTCGTAAAATGGACTCAGACTTCGACATGATGTTCAAAAGTTTTTCAAACCAAATGAGTAACTCTCTAAAATTCCCCCAGAGGCTCATAAATTGACACTTGGAGTTCTATCAAGATTCCTGGAGGATCAGGACCAGGACTACGACGATGTCTCATCAACCAGTGAAGACATTCCACCCTTAATTCCCCCCTCAACAGTCAAGAATTCAAAATCTCTGAAGAGACACACAGCAGCTTCTGTGGACGATGGATATGTTACAGAAAGTGGGATTGGTCAGGAGAGGGTCTCAAGGGCTGACAAGGTCACATCAATGACCCAAAAGCCCAGAAATTCAAAATCATCATCCAGAACAACTGGGAGAGTCCGAAAATCGAGTGCATCGAGTGATAGAAGATCAAATTCACACTCGAGAGGGGTTTCCTCTAATATTCCTCAGTTGGATGCTGAGGCTCTCAGGCAACTGCAGATGTTGAAGGGACATATTGATAGGGTCATTGATACGCAGTAGTTTAGTTAATCAGTTTTAATTTGATTCGATGATGATAAATGGATTATTGATAGGTTTATGGATTTTTAGGAGATAAATTGATATTTTCTAAGAGTTTCGAGGATTGTAGGGGAGAGAGGAGTGAAGATGAGTGATGACTAATTATTTTTCAATTTTGTATTTTGTATTTTTGTCATTGTAATAAAGATGAATTCATTTTATAAATTTTTTGTTGGGTTTTTCATTTATTATTTAACAAATATCTCAGCAAAAATTGAATTTAAAGAAAAATCTCAAAAGACCTTTTTTGTAGAGAATGAAATTTAAACAAAAAAGGTCTATTAACATTTTCATGTAAAACCACTAGTTCTCGAAATAATTGCAAAATAATGAATACGAAATTACAATTTTAGGATAATTTTTTTCAATTAAAAGGATTAAAATGATAAAACGATTGCAAAAACTCATAATCTATTGATTCATTTTTCCGATGAGTATTTATACGGAAATACAAAAATAAACAACGCAGACTTCTCGAAAATTCACAAAAATCGTATGACACAAAAAAAAATATTTTCCTCTCCAGCACGGCCCACCAACTCCCCACGAGTAAAAAATCTTCTAACCTCATAACGACGGCCCAGGCAACATTTTTCCGTAATAATTCACGCTTTGCCGAAGAGCAGTACGGAAGAAAGGATTCTCTTTATGGACTCATTTTGAAAAAACTACTGAAATCTTGAAAAAAAAACGAAAACGAAGTTTTCTTTTAAAAAAACGCCAAGTAACCATTTTTACGCGTATTTGATTATCTTCTGGGCATTTGAAAAAACAAAAAACAAATGGACTAAAAGGCGCCAAGTCAGATATACTTACGAGAAAAAAATTAGTAGAGGCAGGACCAAGGTACTTGGCGCGGTTGACAAGATGAAGACGACGAGGCTCTCAGTAAGTACTGCTAAAATTGAATTGATCGAATGATGCTCAGCAGTGATTTTGACAATAGAAAAAAACCGCGCCAAGTCCCTTGGTCCTGCCTCTACTAATTTTTTTCTCGTAAGTATATCTGACTTGGCGCCTTTTAGTCCATTTGTTTTTTTTTTTTCAAATGCCCAGAAGATAATCAAATACGCGTAAAAATGGTTACTTGGCGTTTTTTTAAAAGAAAACTTCGTTTTCGTTTTTTTTTCAAGATGTAAATAAATATGGATTAAAGTATATACTTTCATGGATTTCAGTTCATTTACCCTCCCAACCCCCTATTGTATATATTCCAAGATAATTATTCTGAAGGAGTAAACTCCAGTCGCGCGTCGGAGCTGACACACATGGTTTTTTTTTGTTCAAATTTATCATTTATTCCCCTTTTTATATTAGAGCATGCGTTCAGCGTTGGTGCAGTGGTGATTCACTATCGCAGAGATGCGAAACTTTCAACAAAATTGCCGTTGCTCGTAGCCCCCTCCAGGTTGAATTTGAAAGTAAAGTTGTGATTCCTAAAGATCCCACCCCTGTAGGCGCTTGAGTCTCTCAACATTTCACTCCGTTTGTGACCATCCGCACTCCGACTTACTCCACCACCGGGCGAATAGTGTAAGGAGTGGGGCAGACAGCCAGGGGGCCTATTTTCGACGATGCGTGAACGATTTCCGTGCACGGAAGTGGCTCCGTTCACGCATCGCGTACGTGAAACTAACTTTCCGTCTACGAGCGCCAGTTTCACGTGTGAAACGACTTCGTAGACGGATGTCATCTCGATTCACACACTGCAAACCTCACACATCCCAAAAATCCCCCCACTGAGTTATATTTAATACACTTCGTGATAATTAAATTAATAAAGATGGTTAAAGTTCCGAAAAAAATAACTGTGAAAAATGGTGATGAAGAAAAAAGTGAGGAAGGGCCAAAACGTGCTGGTAATGCAAGTCCTGAGCAGGTAAACATCTTGTTAGAATATGTAATGAAGCATCCAGAGATGACGAGGAGCAAATTCTCCCCTCAAGTGACAAGAAAACTAATCCAAGATCACTGGGATATGATTACGAAAATTTTAAATGGAATGCGTACTGAAAAGAAAGGTGCAATAAAAACAGTAGCTCAATAGAAAAGGGTAAGTGAATGGATCTGTTATTTTTAGGTTAAGTATCTAGTTTGTTTTTTTTTACATTCATTAAATTTTTCCGTAGTTGCATTCTATTTCCTTGATTTATTTAAACTCATTAAGGTGATAGAAATATCGATAAAGTTTAGAAGGAAAATTATAATTCTTACATTTTGTTTAAACAATTGAGTCGGTGCACAGATCATTTCACCTTCAGCGAAAATTTTTCTTGATCAATTCCGTCAAATTCTACAGACATTGGCTGATCAAAAAAGAGGTCTGAAGGAGAAAATCAGTACTATTAATAAAAATTTGAGGAAAACTGGTGGTGGTCCTCCAGAAACTGTCGAGCTAACTGGAGATGAACAACAGCAATTGACAGTCCTAGTGCCTCAAGTCACAATTGTGGGAAACTCGAGCGTCTCAGAATCAGATGTTTCTTTCTTCGTGAGTATTCTTCTTTTCACAAGTCGTGAACATTTAATAACGAATAATTGTAATCGTCACAAATGTAGGAAGACAACCAGAATGAGCCAAGCACTTCAGAGCAATTGGATAATCTCGAAAGTATCCTGGATGAGAACAGAACCATCGCTGATTTATTATCTCAACAAGTAGAGACACCAGTTGAGGATATTGATTTAATTCAAGGGATAAATACCGAAATAAGTGATAAGAATGGTGGGATATTGATGAATGTTGAGGATGGTGATGGTGATTTTCCCATTGATGAAGAATCCAACATTACACAGTCAATGCAAATTGACATGACACAGAAGTCAAATGTTGGAGATTCAATGCTGTTGACAGGAGCTTCAGCAGCAGTAAAAGTCTCTCCACTGCCAAAAATAGAACCTATTGTACTAAAAAATGGAGCAGCAATATCAGTGATAACCTCTCCAGACTCAGACGATGTGATACCACTGCCAAAGACTGAGTTGTCAGTACTCAAGACAGAATTATCAACTACAAAGACAGAGCCTACAGAAGTTAAGATTGCAGTCTCAGTGCCAAACGAAGATCTCATAACATCACAGCCTACTGTGCTCGCAAAGTCAGAAGGAACAGGATAGACGACGACTGAAAACTCAAGTACTACTCCCCAAGGCTGTGTTCGTAATCCATTTACACCCCCAGGTAAAAATCTCCCTTTGCTGGGTATTTGATAGCATAAAATATAATAATTGAAATTTTATCCCTTTCTTTGCAGTGTTTCTAAATAAAAAACGATCACTGTTAATTACACGACAAGAAGCTGCACTCCGTAATTCAGAGAACATTGTTGCTCTTTCCAATGCAGAATTGGACACGAAGAAGAGATACTACGACCAAAAGGCGTACCTTCTTGCAAAAAGCGCTCGAGTACAGCTCATGCATTCAAGAGTCATGAGAAACATTACAAACAAACTTGTATACAACCCATGGTAAACGTTCTTCTTGGTTTTTTCCTGTTTAATTTTTTCATTTTCTCCTTAATTTTTATTCATGTCTGTCCTCATATTATTGGAATAGAATGAGAAGACAAAAATCCAATTTAAATGTTTAAGATAAAAAATGTGTGATTATTTGAGGATAGTGAGGGTTTAGAAGGAAACGTCAAAGTACCTGTTTTTTAGGTGATAAAATTTCCTACAAAAAATGGCTTTTGATTTCATTTCCAGAAATGAACCATTACTTGAATAATTCAGAAAAAAACTATGGGACTTTTTTTCAAATTTACATGATTCATGCCTTCATTAGTAGACTGATTTAGAGTTGAATATAAGAATGTTATTATTTCAATGTTACAAGAGTATCTGTTCATCCTAATAACGTTTTCACTAGAGAAAATTGATGAGAAGAGAAGATTAGAAGTACTAAAGAGTCATAAGTACTAAAGATGGCTGTAATTAGTCGGTACAAAATAGTGATAGGCTGACCAGTGCAAAGTATCATAACGAGATTGTTATTGTAATAAGTACAAAGATAGGAGGAACGAGCCTACGAAGAAAAACGAAGATAAATATGAAAAACGTAGAGAAAGGGAGAATGATAGAACATAATCGAAAGCAAGTTACTTAAGTTTACTTGAAGAATTTTATTTTTGACATAAATAAAAATATAATGAAGCCAGAATCATTGAGTAACATTATTGATTTTTTAGTTTTGAATTGAATAACTACTGATATCAATTGTTGATCTCGTCGTTTCTCTTAATCAAGGATTCCTTCTTACACAGCCTTTCCTGAATCCTCATGTAAACCAATCTCTAACGATGCTTTGTCGAAGGTTTCTACCTGCTGCTAGTTCTGGGTTCACACGTCCTATTGGTACATTTCTCTCATCAAGTTGTTCATCATTTATCATTCCATAGTCCTCATTGCCAACATATGGTTCATCTTCTCCTGCTGGGAAGAGGAAACCGTCCATAATGGCCATGTTGTGAAAAATGGCACAAGTACTGGTAATTTTTGCAGCAGTTGTTGGATCGTAATGGAGGAAACGATGCTTCAATAGACAATGGAATCTCATTTTGAGAATTCCATTGACACGTTCAATGATGGATCTCGCACGGCAAAATACACGATTGAAGGCTGCTTCAGGAGAATTATCCAATGGATCGTTGAATGGTGTCAAGAGCCATGGACGCAGAGGATATCCAGCATCTCCTAGCAAATAAAAACGTTCGCCATGATAATTATGCAATCTGCGCATCAATGGTTGGATGTTGCTACTGTTCCAGATAGCACAATCGTTAGCACTCCCAGGAAATTTGGGATTGCAGTTCAAAATTTTGAACTCAGCGTCACAAATCTATCAGACAAGTCACAGTATTTTAGTAAGAAGATTCTACACTTTTTAAGTAGTCAATGAACTCACCAATTGAACATTCAATGAGTGATACCCTTTCCGATTCACGTAAACATGTTCGGGGTGGATGGGGTGATTGGTGGCAGGGGCAATAATTGCGACGTGAGTTCCATCAATGCATCCAATTGCATTGGGCATACCAAATCGGCGGTAGAATCTACCAATGAATCAAATAGATGAAGAAATATGAGGAATAAAAAATACTGTTGTCGATTGTATGATACCACGATACTGTGACTCACTTATCACGAGCTGCTCTAACTTCACCAATATTCCTGTGAAACCTCACATATTCTCCATATATTTCAGGACGATTAAAAACATCTATGACCGTATGGATACATCTACTCACTGAAGGTTGACTGATAGCAGAGTATCGACCTAGCCCAATATCTTGTTGATAACTGCCAGTAGCAAAGAAGCGTAATGCCGTGAGAACCTAAGAATGAAATCGCAAAACGCTCTAATATCAGAGTGGAAGTCGAGATTGCCATCAAGTATATTCCATTTAATTATTATCTAATTATACTCACTTTTGTACGTACGTCTAGTGCTGATCGTCTCCTCGGAGCTGGTTCATATTGACCAACAATATTGATTAAATAAGATACTCTCTCTTTACTTAGACGATAAATTTTCATGAAATTATCATTTGAAAGTTCCTCGAATGGGTTAATAGCATTATGGATGACTCGAGCACGACGATCATCATTTTCATCTGGTTCAAAATTTTGGAACACATCGTAATAAATATACCTTCGTAAATTATCAATTTTTCTCGAGAAAATCCAAAAATGATCTTATTTGTTACTAACTGAATTATTGAAATAAAAAATCGTAGTTCGTGGGTTACAGGTTATGTCGCCTCATTCAAAGGTTTTCACCGTTTTTACACGTTGTGTGAAGTGAAATGACATCCGTCTACGAAGTCGTTTCACACGTGAAACTGGCGCTCGTAGACGGAAAGTTAGTTTCACGTACGCGATGCGTGAACGGAGCCACTTCCGTGCACGGAAATCGTTCACGCATCGTCGAGAATAGGCCCCCAGTGCTCTCTCCCTCACTCACCCCCTCCAACTAAACCCATTCCCCTCTCAGTGTTTCACTTTCCTTGTGACCTATGGCGCGCCTAGTTATCAACTTACCCTACCGGGCCTAGAGAAGTTTCACTTCAAAAAAGAGAGCGTAGAGGCTACGCGACAGAAGTGAAACTTCATGGAAGACATTTTCATCAAAGTTATGGTGAACGCAATTTTACCGAAGGCCCGACGAGAGGAGGGTAGGAGAGGGTGCGCAAGGGGGTCCAGGCATCGTTCCGGGGAGGGGGGGCATCGTTGCGCTGTGCGCCGGTGTGTGCCAGAACCCGCAGTCTACGTATTGTATGTCTATGTGCTCCATTTTGCCCTCCCCTCCCTCCTTCGTCTCTCCACACCAATTCACGGCGCTGCCCCCTCCCCGATGCTGTCAGTTACTTCCGTTACATACGGACTTTCGTGTTTTTTATTCGCACCCAAAGGCGCCTATAGAAGTTTCACTTCAAAAAATGGAAATTCAATGGATTATTTTTTCCATCCAAATTTCAACCAATAGAATTGCACCATTCGATGTTATTTTGTATAGTCAGCACGATATTCAACTGATAATTTTTGATAATTTCACCGGTAATTTTTCATGTTGCCTATGTAAAAAAACAAACGACGGAAACAGCCAACCCTCCCTCAAATCTGACAGATTGAATTTTTAACAATGGATTTTGTCTCATGATACAATTTTATTAGCCGAAATTTGGATGGAAAAATAATCCCCCGAATACCGCTCGAGCTTCAAAATGAATCGGGTAATTCCCGCAAGGTTCCCTGCAAACAAACAAAGTCGTCAACTTTTTCCGAAAAATCACTTTTTTGAACTGAAAATCTTACCTCCTTCATTTGTTTGCAACGATCCTATCGGGAATTACCCGATAATTTTGAAGCTTTTGTGGTATTACATGTGACAATTTGGTAGTAATTTCCATACAAGTGATACTAAATTCGCTTCAGGGGGAAAAGCGTATTAAATTTCAAGTTCCAAGCGAAATCCAGGTGGGTTTATAATTTTCATGTAGGAGGAGTGACACTGAAATTTCGGAAATGACTTGGATTTCCAATTGAGCATGAATTATTAGTACCAAAATTACTTGCATTTTCAATGAATTCAAAATTCATGAATATATTCCCCTGAATTTTCCAAACTTTCTGAATTCCTACTAAATAATTGCTTTGAAATTGAGAACTTCCATTGATTTTCTTCATTCGCTTGTGGGAAAATCAATGGATTATATAATTTTTCAATGGCGGAATTTTCTGAAATTTCAGTAGAAATGGCATTTGTTAAAAATTTCCGGAATTCGGCGTGGAAAATTCAGATTGAAATTTTTAACCGTGAATATAAGAAGACAGTTTCTTTTCCTCTAATAACTGAAACAGGTGATTTGCAAGTTCATGATACGATATACGAAGATATAAAAAAATATTTCTAGTGCTATGGCTTTTATGGCATAAAATAATGAAAAGAACAAAATAGTTTCAGATTTTTTATGTTATCAAGTCGCAGAAGTAGTCACTAAATTAATAGATTGACGAATATTCATTATTAAATAATTTATTAATTCATTAATTGCAAAAAAACTTTCTGTGATTACAATGATTCCGAATATTCGGTAATCACTGACTGTAATCACTGTCATCATTCGTAATCATGTAATCACTGTTTTTGGCACTGGTAATCACCGTAATCACATCCAGCGTAATCACGACCGTAATCACGTGTACACTGGAAAAAAGAAACCCGTCAATATCCTAAGATTCACACGAGGAGCGCGCTTCGTGTGAAAAAAATCAGTGAAAATCCTGAGATCTCCGGGTTTTCGATGAAGATTTTCGGATCTTTACAGGCGCTCCGCCGGGATAACAACAGAGTTCCCCCACATTACGATCTAACCCAGTGAAAACCCGGTGGCAAACCAAATATAATCGGGTTTTTTTTTTCCGTGTAATCACGCACATTTGGTAATCACGTTGTTCCCTAATTTGAATGTAAATAGTCCCTCACTGGAGTCAGTGAAAATGCCGAGCTCGGAATCTTCGTGTGTCCACGTTTCAACACCCCACGCGGTCTTTGGAAGACTGTCCTTAGAAAGGAGATTCAACTAGAGTCCTTAACCAAAGCTATACTCTCGTCAAAGGCAGCCTGGGATGCAACGAGTAACTTTGCGGCAGAAGTCATGAAGGGGCTCAGAATTGACAGAGGATCAATTGGAGCCTGCAACCCACATGCAACATCTTAGGAGGGTAGGGGGAGGTTCATGAGGTACATAATGAGGAAGACTAATAAGCTGAGACTTTCCTCGCGAAGTAATACTTAACTTATACGATTTTCGATTTTCGATTTTCAAGGTGAACGCAATAACTTCTCTATCCCGGACACTTATAAATAGGAAATTATATTTTAACTCTCCAACCTGCCAATCATCCTTACTCATTTTTCCTGAGCGGTGGTGAGGATATGGGGAATCCACGCTAACGCTCGAAACGTGGGAAAACCTTAGTCAGGTTAGTGGATTAACCCTTTGAAATGAATTGCGTTCTCCCCAGTACCCACTATTCGCACTCTCGTGATGCTCCTTACTCCAAGAAGCTGGTACGACTTAATAAGCATTCCATCTCAGTGCGTTATATAATCTTCGTCACCTTGATCCTGATGATTACATTATGGCGAACCCAATAAAAATTGCATCACATTCACAATGAAGGGAATCCCGAATTTTAATTGATGGAAAATTAACAGTCAGCAGAGGGGGTAATCACTCCAAAAAATAGTGTACACTAGAATATATTTCAAGATTTCAAAATTTCAAAGATTTCGAGTTTTTTTGAGAATTCCATGAGATATCAAGAAATCCATAGAAATTTCATAGATTTCAGGAGATCTCTAAGATTTCAAAGATTTCAAAGATTTCAGAAGATTTCCTATAATTTCAAGCTATCGAATTGAAATGTCAAAATGTCAGAAAAATGCCGTGGGAGTACAACGAACCCCAAGAGCAAAACGGAAAAAAACTTGTCAAAAAAAACTACAACAATAACAATAAAAATTAGAAAATAGAAAGAGAGTATCAATGGCATTTTAATAATCAGAGATGAAAAAAAAACATTACAAAAATCACAAAATCCCGTCTTTCATTAGGATAGTCTGGATAATTCAGACCGGGATTTGAACCCGGGACTTTCCGATTATGCCTCGGGTGCTCTTCCAACTAAGCTATCCGGCTCCTAGCCATTTTTTCATTTTGAAATGTACCTGAAATTATAATAAATAAAAGACTTTTATTAGTCAGAAGATTAATTTTCCAAAATCATTTTGACTAGGTGTTATGCCCCTCAAAAGTAGAGCATAATGTCTCAATACATTCGGGTATTATGATAACACGAAAGTGGCACATAATCCAGTAAGCAAGAGTTATGAAATGTAAATAAACTCATTCTTTATCTTAGGGGAATATACGTGAATAAAAGTATCACGTATATTCGCAATCAGTCAGTAGGACACTGCATCAGCAGATTCCTCATGACTGGCCTTGGTTGCTCACCCGATCGGTGTCACCGTACACCATGCAGGTGTGAGGCACGCGACCACTGGACATACGAAACCGCGAGTGAATAAATACTCACGAGTTTGGTGTCTCGGGGCCAGTAATTAAGGAAACTCTCCCCTGCTATTCCACTGGATCCTGTCGTGGTCATCCACATCTGTCGCCATTGCTTAAAGGACAATTGTCGTCCCTGGAATTGTAATGGACCCGAGCGAAGTGGGTTCTGAGATGGGTAGTCACACAGTAGAATTGCGAGAATAAATTATCTTTATTCGAAGATTGATTTTCAATAACTAATTGACAATTAAAAGTTCGGTCTGTTACGAATGGTAAGAGGCGAACATAAGTTACAAAGAGTTACTTAATTACTGGCCCCGAGACACCGAACTCGTGAGTATTTATTCACTCGCGGTTTCGTATGTCCAGTGGTCGCGTGCCTCACACCTGCATGGTGTACGGTGACACCGATCGGGTGAGCAACCAAGGCCAGTCATGAGGAATCTGCTGATGCAGTGTCCTACTGACTGATTGCGAATATACGTGATACTTTTATTCACGTATATTCCCCTAAGATAAAGAATGAGTTTATACACATTTCATAACTCTTGCATACTGGATTATGTGCCACTTTCGTGTTATCATAATACCCGAATGTATTGAGACATTATGCTCTACTTTTGAGGGGCATAACACAGGTTTTCTTAACGAAGTTTTTTTGACGTGCTCCACAAGATTTCATGGAATTCATGAATTCTTCCAGGATACTTCAGAGATTTCAAGAAAATGTCATGGGATTTCCTGGATTTCACGGGATTTCTCAGTATTTCAAGATTTTCAGGATTTCAAAAATTTCAAGAGATTTCATGAGATTTCATGGGATTTCCTAGTTTTAATGAGATTTCTCCAGATTTCATGATTTTTAGGATTTCAAAAATTTCAATAGATTTCAATTCGTTGAGTATCACTATACAAGCACTTCAGGAAAATATGGTCTGAATTTAAAAAAAAATTATTGTGTTCGGCGAGTATTTCGTCTTCACATTTTGATTAAATGATAGAAATTATGCTGACTGCGAGGGGGTAATCACTCATGAAATTTGGTGTACAGATTGGATTGAAATCCTTTGAAATCTCATGAAATCGGTCCTTTTACAATCAATTTTACATTCTTTTCTCATTCTCCTCATGGATCTGAAAGCAATAAGAGGAGGTGAGTGAAGAATCGAGCTCTGTCGACATAATTGATCTCGTGTGCCACTGTCATCCTCACTACGCCCGATGAAACAGCTATCACAATTGACAGGAACGATAAAAAACTTCTTATCCCACTCCTGTGAAATGAATCCTCTCCTTCTCCATGGCTCTCTTGGCAATATTTAACCGAAGTCATTATGAGTTCGGCAAGTTATATAAAGACGGCTGCTATTCAGAAGTTTCACTGTTAATTCATGGAAAGTGTCGTGCCAGCTTTCGTTTATTTTCTACTTACCATTATGAAGGGACCATCTGTAATTACACTGGTTGTGGAGAACAGAATAAGGGAGGAAAAATGAAAATTAAAGGAAATAGTTGAATGGACCTCTCGTTGCAGTGAAGTTAATCTGAATAATGAATTTTTCACCAGGATGGCTTGGGATATCACTGGAGAATAACTGGAATCGGGCTTCAAATCATGTGCCAACGCACGTTATTATTGATCGTTACGAGATCTAAGTAACTATCTTTATACCAATTCGAATAATTCTGTTAGCCTCAATAGATGAGCACAAGGTGGGGAGAGTGGACGAGTGCGGAGAGTATCTACGGGGCTTTGAGAGCTTGTCTCCAGGGAGTTTACTCAAGGCTTTCGATAAGCGAAATAAGAATACAGTGAAGATAATACCCTCTCACTCGAGAATTCTCTTGGTTTCCCGAACTGTTATCTTTGTCTCTCTCTCGTGATACCCTTAAAAGAAGGTAGATTTTTCGGTTGTTTCAAGACTCTGAATGAACTCAAAAAACTGAGTAATCTGTGGGACTCCTGCGGTGATTCAACTTCTGTCTGTTTTGCATATTTTAAACTTTTCATGAGGTTATGAAAAATTTTCTCCAATTACGAATACTGGCTTTGATCATTGTTGTAACTGACTTCCGGCGCTTTTATCAAATAGCATGACGTTATTCAGATTGTAACAAAATTTTCCATTGGGGACTGAAAAATCAGGTTATCTCCGCCGTTTTCCCCTACCTTGATTAAAACCCAGAATCTCTAGCAACCGCTAGATAGGTATACGTGGGCGCCAGTCGCTCTTTTCTGCTGCGGCAACGACAAACCGGAAGAACATACCCAAAACGAAATCAAAAACGTAGGGAACCACCAAACCATCAATGTTCCAACAATAAAAACAAAAGAAACTTAAATCTAAGGGGGATAAGGGAAAGATGGTGAATGCTCCGCGCTGCTCAGGGGATAGGTTGTGGAGAGAGGGGTGGACCGGATGGAAACGAAACTGTTGGGCTCTTATACTAAAAAATTAAACTCAAAAGACCAGGGTTATACTGTAAATTAAATGAGTTCTCCATTGACTCAAAAGTAACACCAGAAAAAGTATCAAAAAAAAATAATACATTATTTATCGAAGGCTGGAGCCAGGCCTTAAGAAAATTCATATAACCCAAAAAAAAAATAAATTCTAATCTCGGATTTGCATCCGATATATAACAAAAAAAGAATCCAAAAAAAGAATAAATATCCTTCAAAATAAATTCATCATACGGGACTCATATTCCCAGAATACCATGAAAATGGGAGAGAAAGGAAAATTCAATACTTCCAAAAAAAAACAAAATTAATTTTCAGCTCCACAACGGGATAAATCAATCCTTAGCTCGATACTATTTCAATCGCACACAATGAGACCATTATCGGTACTTATTCACCGAAATTCGTAATAATAATCAGACTCGGACCGGATACGTGATTTCTACTCGTCATTTTACTAAATGGGGTCCGATAAACTCCCTAAATCTGCCCTACAGGGCTAACCGTCGGTCAATCTAACACGACTAATGGACGGGTATTTCTACGCAAATTTCCCATAAAAAAAATCCCTAATAATTTACACCTCATTATGAGGTTAATCGAGTGAAAGAAAACGTAAAACTCGCATCCAGCGAAATACTAACGTGCCGGGGCACAACGGGTGAATTTAGCTGGCGAACGGCCTAAGCGGACTCGGGGAGCGGGTAGTTTACCCTAAGAAAAGGGAAATAAAAAGAATAAAAACGGGTCTCAAAACCCTAAAATCGTATTCTCAATACACCTGAGGTTAATTAAACATCTTATTACGAGACTAAAACTCTTATTAAACCCGAATAAACTCGGTAAAGGTAACGGGTATAGGAGAGGCCCATCAGACGATGTTAGCTGGCCGACGGCCCAAAGCAGAGTTATTTTCACAGTGAATCGCCCAGTGCAATGCCCAGAGTTGGCCAGGAAAGTGTTTGTCGGGGTGTGTGACCTCGGTCTTACCGAAACGATTGCTCCCGAGCTTGGGGAACACTTTTTCTACGCCGTATTTACGCCAGTTGTTTATTGTCATTTCGCTTGGCCATGACGAGAAAAAATCAAAACAGGTCCAACGATGTGTCTCGCAACATCAACGGTCGCAGAAAACTCATTCATGCATTTTCCCGTTTTTCCAATATTCATCGGAAGATAACTTGAGAAGAACTCATAGCAATTCAATAATGTGACTTGCTCTGTGTTCGTCTCACCCAACTACACAAGTGCAATGCCCAGAGTTGGCCAGGAAAGTCTTAGTTGGGTTGTGTTACTCGGTCATACCGGAACGATTCCGCCTGAGCGTGGGAATCACATTTTCTACGCCGTATTTACACCGGTTGTGTGTTGTCATTTCGCATGGTCATCACCAGAAGAGATCAAAACAGGTCCATCGATGTGGCTGGCACCATCAACGGTCGCAGAAAACTCATTCATGCATCGGCGTAGTGTCTCGAGCGAGAGAGAAAGAGAGAGGGAGAAGGCACATGCTTGTACCTTGTAGCCTCGTGCGCCATGGTGGCTAATCTCCCGGCCCGGCGTCTATGTGCTCGCTTGGGGCACAGATATTACCCGTAAAATGATCGAATATCAATGTTTTACAGGGGTTTATTGCTCGAGAGGGGACCGGGGGTAAATTTAATAATTTATTCACACCATAATTTATTGGTTACTCACCGGTGTTGGCGTCAACGACTTGGAAATTCCCGTCTCCTGAACACCTATTTCCCTCCACTGAGGTATTGTCTTTTTCGTGTTTTATTCTAATTCTACACTATCGGCTGCTAATTGACGGCACTCCCGAACCTTTTCACTAATTTTAATCGTCAATAATTCACTTATTCTATTTGATTTATTTGGATCACGACCGTTGGCGTTCACACAAAATTTTCTAACTGCGACACCGATCGACAGAGCGGTCAATGTCTAATACTCACGGAGATGCGTGATAGCAGCGCCGTAGCGACGGCTAGCGCATAGAACTACGCATTAAATTCAAATTCAAACGGGATACTTATATCGCCATCCATAATCGGATGTAATACTTAATTTATTTAAAACTTTCGAGTGGAGGGCGGTTGTTGGCCCTGGTAATAATCCAAATGGGGTCTCGCCTCCTCGGGGCTGTTTCTCGGGGCTCCTACGGGTGAGAGAATATCTTAACACATAATAAAACGGAGGGCAGAGTACTCAGGGTACTTTCATAAACGGGATTCTCTAATTGCAACCTGGACTCTCCACGAGGTGATCCAGGGTTGCACTGGTTCTCGTGGTCTGTCACCTAAGACGTAAACGTACCGTCCAGACGCGTAAGATCCGCTAATCGAGCGGTAATTTTTACTAATTACTCCTATACATTTCCCCGGGGATTTGGATACTAGGATATTTGCTAACTCAATCGCGTAGCTCGTTATGTTGGCCAATACCGTGATTAAATCGGAATCTCTAGGGCATTTAGAATCCCTTACAAGATTTATAAATGGTAATCTAACAGGATGACAACTCCAGTAAACCTTTTTTATTTTTTTATTTTTCTCAACGTATTAACGAGTCCGGACAGTGTGAAACAGACCAAACAGCGCAAAGACAGTGTAGGGAATATCCCAAATTGCAACAATAACCTTGGAGCCTCTAATTTTAACTTTTCCGTTAATACGATCAGAATTGCATCACTCTTAGCATTACCCAGGACCATTACGAGGAAGTGGCGATACTAGATCCCGAAGAAACGACCTAACAACAACAATAACTCGACTACCATCCTGAATGCAGAATTGAAGAATAGGAACTGCAATTTCCATCATCCCCCTCCTTGGGACTTTTTATAAAAATTTAACACGAATGAACATGAAAGTGTATAAAACACTAATGAAATGGCGATGAGTACTAATAGAACATCATAAAAATTTAATATTTAAACTTCACGGAGGTTAGATACTTCAAATAACTTCACTAAAGAGAGAGCCGATCAACCCCTAAATCCCAGCATGACCCGGGGTGGGATCTTTAGGGACCTCAACTGTACTTTCAAATTCTACCTGGAGGGGGCTACGAGCAACGGCAATTTTGTTGATAATTTCTCATCTCGAAGATAATAAATTACCACTGCACCAATACTGAACCGTGCTCTAATATATAAAAAAGGTGAATAAATGATAAGTTTAGATAAACAAAAAATCATTTCTCGATAAACATTATATGATGAAATTTTCTGATAGAAATAAATATACTCCATATGATGAATATTAATGATTGACCCGATTATTGTTTGTTGGCGATTTTTGAGTATTCAACTGAGGTTAAGGAGAAACTAAATACTGAGAAAGGTGATGAAATTATTTTCCATAATTTTTTTATTGATATCATTATCTTTCATTCATCCGAAAATTCATTGAATGAAAATTCACCTTTCTCAGCATTTAGTTTCCCTTTAACCTCAGTTGAATACTCAAAAATCCCCAAAAAACAATAATCGGTTCAATCATTGATAATCAGCATTATGGTCTATATTTATTTCTATCAGAAAATTTCATCGTATAATGTTTATCGAGAAATGATTTTTTGTTTATTTAAACTTATTATTTATTCACCTTCTTTCTATATTAGAGCACGGTTCAGCATTGGTGCAGCGGTAATTTATTATCTTAGAGATGAGAAACTGTCAACAAAATTGCCGTTGCTCGTAGCCCCCTCCAGGTGTAATTTGAAAGTAAAGTTGCAGCGGTCAACCTCTGTTACCATGGTTGTCTCGAGTGATCCGTTATTCAAAATATTAATCATAATTTCCGGGAACTTTAGCCATTATTTTTCAATTCTAAAAGTGATAATTCAAATAAATTTACATCCTATAATTCAATTCACCTGAGAGAATAATTTTTCATGATTAACAAATTGACGAGATTCAACATTGTTAGTGTAGCTAATCAGAAGTGTACTAATTCTGGAGGATTTGAAGAAACTTTAGAACCCGATCAGGTCTCGTAGTATGATGAGTAAATGAAAACTTACTCAGTCTGCATCCAACTCCTCTCCCTCCTTCACCATATTTTGGCCCCAGTCGTCGGAGTTCCCTCCACGCTCTCTCAACACTTTGTATGGGTGCACGGTTGACTCTGTTGATGTGGTAATATCGATGGTTGACGCATGCATGGAGATAATCACGCAGCCTCAACGCGAGATATCCACTCCAACAATCCGTGTGGATGACCGAGTAGCGCTTCACGTGTTTCTCAATTTCAAAGATAAGTGTTTCAGCCCTCCGGTTTGGCAACACGACGACGACTAATCGCCCTGTTATCCTTTCCCGTAGGCCGATCACCCATTGCTTAGAACTGACCGGACGACCTAGTCTCAGTTTCTTCCCCCCCCCCCCCCCAACACAACTCGTCAACCTCGACAATTACCCCCCTCCCTCCTATCTTCTCACCGTCAATGTCGGCAACCCACCGGTCCAACACTTCGCCAACACTGGCAATGACCCGGCGAACTGTCGTTACACTGGTATTGCTCTCTTGAGAAAGATATTCGAGAGTGTTAGTGTCGTTATGAATATATAAAAATATGATAATAAATAACTTTTTCAATTTAATCTTGAAACCCAATAACCACGACCCGTCATAAATACTAAGAGAACTGTTGCATTTAATTTTCCTCCGTTTACGGTGCGCATCAATTATATATCTGCTTTACTGGCATCTAAATAATTTTAAAGTATAATCTGTGTACATTGGACTGTCACAGTTGGGGCATTGTGCTGAGGTTTTTATTACCCCCTTGTCCCTCAAGAAATCAATAATGTACTGATCGTCTTGACAGAGACCGTACAGTTCTTCGAGTATCATTATGACGTGTTCATATTTACAGTTTAACTCGATAAATCCGGGATTACCGTTGTTCATCAATTTAAACCTGCTTAATACTCATGGACTACCAAGATTCAAGACCGACAATTAATTTCTTTTTCACCCGTCACCAATTACTCTAAATTACCCAAAAATTAACAACTAAAATTCATTTAACGTGGAGTTGTTATATACTCACATTACCTTATAAATTATGTTGATAGTTAATTATACTCACTAACGAATAATACTAAAATGGAACAACTACAAAATGTTGAATAGAGCTATGAGAAATCTTAGGGATAACAAACAGATGCTGAAAGCAAGAAATTTTCTTCCACAAGATCGTATTGTTCTGTAAGCCATAATAATTCTACAGATATTCTAGGTGCAAATACTATTTCCGCAACCACAAAACAGTCATAGTAACGAAGACTAGCAGGTGATGCTGAGCACTACAGTTCAAATCGGACAGCAATAGGTAGTATGAAAAAAAGTTACCTGAAAAACCTCCCCAATTATTTCGGATGTTCATAGTTTTGCAAACGTGGTTGTAAATTGCGGTGAAATTGGCTCATGAATACTAACAATTATTTGCTCATGTGATCTAAAAGTTAATGATATAATCGTCCCAATTGCGGGGTCTACTCTCTGCTAATAACTGACCCAAAAAACTCATCTTCCATCGACAGAATATCGAGGAGAAAATGTTGATACGTCTACCAAACTGAAGTAGGTTATAATTAGGAATGTTGGTGGCCACAGCACGCACTAATGGCGCCACGCAACTAGGTCACTTAGCACGGGCCAGACAAGGATGGCATCCATCTATCCATCTTTGTCTAACTCATTCGACATATGGGTTGCTAGTTGCCTGTTGCCATCGGCATAAGCCTTGCCCAACATCCCTCATACTAATTCATATATATATATCCCCGTCGTATTATTCGAAATTTATTTATGAAGTCAGGTAGCTGGAATCATTCGAATAATCATATAAAAACTTGCCCAAATGAACAACCTATAGTATCGTTATATCATTCGTGATATTATCAGGAATATTAACCATCATCATCGGCATTTCTTTATCAATTCAATGGGCAACTATTCTCCACTGGTCTACAAACCGTGATTCTTATAAACCTCTGCCAAATAAAACTATATTGTGCCATGATATGGTCTGCCGAGAAGCGGCCATTCTATGGAATATAAACTGAAAATATCTCATGTGAACATTCCACTACTTTCCTAACAGTTAACGCTGCAATTTACGGCGTAATCGCTGTCTAACGGTCGCTTCAGGGAAAGTTTATACGTCAGATTAGCTCGGAAAGTTTCGAACGATAAGAGAAACCGCAGGCCTCTGGGTACAATCTATATATATATACGTATGTCAATATACAGATATATATGTAGTGCTCCCGAGCCAATGTACTATGGTGTAGCGCTTTAAGCCCATCTCCACAGCTCGAGCAATTATTGATAGTTCGACCAATGCGCAGCGTGATTGCAGCCCTGATAATAGTTATTCTGTTAATCTTCATTGTGAGCTTCATGTACCCGTATTGATGATTCACGCTTTACTCTATCATTTACCATTGACCATGCAACTTGTATTCATATTCCAAGCTAGTTGCATTCCTGTCATTCACAAGAATGAGATAAACATAATTGTGAGGCGAAATGCAATTGCGTAAAAAGTACATGTCGTAGCGGAAGTTTTACGAATCGCTCGGTGAAAATTACGATACTCAGTTCCGTAAAAATTGACTCTTCTGTGTAAGCAAAAATAACAAGACTCAGTCACTGAAAATTTCCTACAAGCATTCATAATTTTTCCCTTACTTCATTTTATTTTCGTGCGGAATAATGATAATAATATTAATAACGAGTAGTGTGGGTGTGACCCTTTGCGGGTCGAACCAATAACTTCCCGACCAATGCCCTTTTCAGTTGAAATTCGAAACGAAATGAAAAAAGCTTCGGAAATTTCATTTTTAAATAACTAAACAACTGTTGAGACGATTTTGTTTTCGATTCAGTCAGATTTAGTCTACACAAAAACGCATCGATTGCATGCAGAAAATTTCAAATCGCATCATTTATTCAGAAAAAAAGAGGAATTTGTCGAAAAAACCTCATTTTCGACGTTTTTTCGCATATTTTTTGCAAATAACTAAAAAACCGCTGAGGCGATCTTCTTCAAAAACTAATCAGTTCTAAGTTACATAAAGATGCATCGATTGAAAAAGAAAAAAAATCAAATTGCACCGTTTGTTCAAGAGAAATCGTGTCCCAAAAAATTTTAGCGTCACATACATTCGCACACACACACCCACACACAGACACAGAGACGGACATGTGTTCAAAAACATCATAGAAAGATTCGAGGAATAATGAAACGTGGAGATATTATAAAATTTCCACTTTCGATTTTCAGGGTCATTACAATAACTTCCTTCGGGTCGGGAAGTTAATAATTAAACTTGAATCTTAACTTGTTGGATCATAATTTTGGAAAGTATTGGGAAACATAAGAATCGAGAAGGAGGATCAAGAATTGAATTTTTTTTCAATGATTATTTTTATTAGAAAATGTGAACAAAATTCATTCTAACATTCAAACTTAATACCATATTTTCAAAATATATTTGCCTCCCACGCGTCTCCCTATCCTTGTGATGAAATAACTTTTTATGTCACTAGGCTCGATAAACCGCGATTCTAACCTCACTTCGTTCGGTTAGATCGCTGTTTTCGAGCCTCGTAACATAAAAGTGTATATGTTTAACGGCCAATAAAGTATTTATTGACGAATGTGATTATTAAAGCCACATTCGTCAATTAATACTTTATCGGCCTCATAACATAATGTATTATCACGTTATTGGATCTGAGTAAACTTGAAGAGTATTGCATATTGTTCACCGTCAAGTTTATACGATTGACGATGTTCGTCTAAATAAACATTATAGAACCATTTGACAATGGAAATACAGTTATTGTCAGTTAATGGAGCACAGAACACACGATTGTATTAATATCTATATTTTTCAACGGTTTTTACCACTCATCTATCCACTATCACCACTAATTATGGCGTTTGTCATATTAAATGATGCAATGAGACGCAATTATACTTTGCATTCGGTACTTCTCAAACCCGAAAGTAATGAGCATCGAGATTGGAAATGATTTGGTATGTTTAGCACCTTCCGTTTTTATCGACTGTCAGTATTTAGATGCTGTCGTTGTGGGCGGGCTAGCATAGTTTCGTTTTCGTAGTAACACGTATGAAAAAATTCAATAGAGAATCTTAGTGAATCTTCTAGAAAATATAATCGTGGAGGTGAAAGGCCTGTTGTCATATCTATTAATACTTCCTCTAGGTTGGGGATGGTCACTGGTTGTTCCAGTGCTCTGTTGGATAGGTTGGTTAACCAAAAAAGTGTGCGTGGTGGCCACGCGCGACAGAAGTGGAACTTATCTAGGCTTAAAATGTGAAAGGAACAAAAGGAGCAATAAGTGGAGAATTCTCGTGATATTCATGAAAAATAAAAATTAGATTTTAATCAACACTTTCCATTTCCATAACGACACGAGACTAACTGAGAGTGCATGAATTGTAGGTTATAATTTCGCGACGATTCACGCATCAGCTGAAACAGCCCGACTCTTTACGCTGGTTCCACGTGCGATTAGGAGGTGGCGTCTCCAACGCGAGAAATGTGCAGTGTTCTCATAGCATATAATACGTACGTCTATGAGTATTCTCACTATACACCGTAGAGGCCCCCATACACGAGCAGACGGTTCGTGCCGAACCTATAAGTGAGTATATCTATATATATATTGTGACGTAATTCGTGCCTTTACTATGGCCGAATTACGGAGCCCTCGACGACCAAAGCAGAATGACAAAGATTGGGCGCCAGAATGTCAGGACGTTCGATACAAAAATAAATAAATGAATAAATAAATTAATTAATTAATTAATATCAAAGAAGAGAACAGCGATCCCTTAGCTCAGATCAACCGCGAAGGCGTTGTGGTTCTTAAATGCTATCCCTGAAATCTTTAATTATGACTGGTCTCAAAGAAAAATTAAACAAATAATTCGTTTATTTACGGAGTGAACAATCTTATTTTATTTCAAATATAATCCATCAAGAAAATTAAAAGAATAGTTGTACCTCTCCCTAAGTGTCCGATCCGCAAGTGTTCACTGCCCCAGCGCAAGAAGAGAATCATTCCCCCACCATAGGCACTCCCCTTCAAGCGCGTTCTCTCTCAAATCTCTCTCGTTCTCTATCCGATGCACCACGAATGTGCGAGGTGACGTGCTGTTTACCGAACAGCTGGGAATATGGGTAAATACAGTGGTAGCATGGAAGAAAAAATGGCAAAATCAAATTGAAAAAAACCATTAAAATCGTGGGATTTAGATGTTCAATTGAGAGTGATAAATAAAGTGAACCACGATACGGGAATTTGTGATATTGCAAAAGAGTTAAACGTTCATGTGGTGACAGTGAAAAAGACGCCCAGTGGCTCTTACCCCCACCATTGCCTGTACAAACATCCCTGTCTGACTCTGGCGTTCTCGCTCTTTCAACAGCGCAGTGGGATCGCTTCATAAGTGTTTTTTCCGAGAATTCCAACCCCCGGAGGCGAACACTTAGGGAGAGTCGACTGTATTTAACCCCTTTAAATGATTTCTCCCCTCACTATCACCAACAGTCAAATAATAAATAATAATGTGCTCAATTTTCAATATTCGCGAATAAAATAATAGATAAAAAAAAATTAATGCACAGTGATCACAACAAGAACCTCTATGGCAACCTCTATCAACGACTCTCATTGGTCGGCACTCTCCAAACTCTTCCGTTCCGATTGGTTGCTGCAATCGAACCCAACCGAAACCGACAGGAAATAATTCAAATGACGTCTGCAAATTATATCAAGCAGCGTCAACCAACAACAAAATATATCAATTAGATTCATCTGGAAAATCCTTCCAGAGATTTTCACATTATTTTCAACATATTCCTGGACGTCTAATGTCAGTCCCAGATTCCTTTAATATTCCGTCGGAGGAGTTCAACTGGGGAGAGATTTTTGTGCGTCTTAACAAACGTAACAAACAAACAGATTGGACTAGAGGGCGGTAGTAGGGAAGTGTTATTTCATACAGTTTGAGACTGCCCTCTAGTCCAAATTATTTGTTTGTTACGTTGTTATGACGCGCAAAATCTCTCCCCTGGAGTCCAAAATTCTGACTCGGAGATCTGCAGCGCCGCCAATCGGTCTCTATCCAAAACTCTCCATCATCTCATCAATTTGCGGGACCATTCAAATTCAAAGAATTCTCATTTAGCTTCAATAAAATCTCCCTCGATGTCCAAACTCCAGAGTGATGATCGGTGAGCATTAGAATTAGACTCGATACAAAACAAAATAAAACAATATAAAATTTAATTATTGGGTCCAAAGATAAATATTACAGGTGACTCTCGGTTTCGCTTTGATTGACTTCTCGTCTGGAGACATATTCCACTCGCTGAACGGTCGATACCAAAAATAACACGTACAATATATTTGTTGTGACATGATAAAAAATCATGCACTGTTCCTCGCTAGTACTGACCGCGGTGTAAAGAGGGGAAAATTAGTAAAATACCCCAGCGAGGAGTCGGATCACCCAGAGCCACGAATAGATAATT
>JAOZGT010000005.1:8480184-8581790 GCA_035578325.1 Coelinius sp. EB29
ATCAACGCAGAGTACTAGTACTGATTAGGTGGCATGGGCCAGTGGGGGGAGAGGGGGGAGGGGAGCTTCGCTCAGGATAACTTTCTGGTAAACTGATGAAGTGGTATCAACTCATCTGGTTTTACTACTCCACTCAGGATGTATTTTCGATTATCGTAATAATGCCTTGTGTACCGGTTCACGGTCATCCACGAGCTTGGGCATTATTATGGTCTGCGTCGAATTCTCGCAGCATTATGAATGAATCATTAATAATTTATTTTTGCGGGATAGATAAATATTTCTGAGATGTGCTCTGGAACGGGAAGCAACCCCAGAGGCATTCCCAGAAGGTGAAACCGAGTTAGTTCCCCCCTCCCCCCAGTATGAATATAGTCCTAAAATTATTCAGATAATGTCTAATGACCCCCCCCCCCCCCAATTATTAATAAATAATTATAAATAATAATAATCATCTATTCATGAAATAAATAAATATCTCTGAGATGTGCCCTGAGACGGGAAGCAATCACAGAGGCATTCCCAGAAGGTGAAATTCAGTTAGTTCCCCCCCCCCCCCCCCTTGAGATTGAATATAGTTCTACAATCGTTTAGTCAACGTCTAATGACCCCCAATTATTGATAAATAATTAATAGTTTATTTTGACGGGATAAAAAAATATCTCTGAGATGTGCTCTGGGACGGGAAGCAATCCTAGCGGCATTCCCAGCAAGTCAAATTGAGTCAGATCCCCGAAACGTTTCAGACAAACGAAAAAGACCTCCAGCAGGAAATTGAGCAGGATCTTGATCAGGAGCTTCAGGAGGAGCTCCAGGAGGACCTCAAGCGGGACTCCCAGCAGGACCTTGACCAGGATCTTGAGAAAGAATCTCAGCAGGAGTCTGCGCGAGACTTCTAGCAAGAACTTCAGCAGGAGATTCAGCAGGAACTGGATCAGGACTTCCAGCAGGATTTAGATCAGGATCTTGAGAAGGAATCTCACCAGGAGTCTCAGGAGGAACCTTAGCAGGATCTTGATCAGGAGCTTTAGCAGAACTTCAAGCAGGACTTCTAGCAGGCTCTTGAGAAGCAATCTCTGCAGGAGTCTCAGTAGGACTCCAAGCAGGAATTTTGGGAGGACCCTCAAGGTCCATTTAGGACGAGATTCGAGTAAAAAATCAAGACAAACCCAGTAAATTTCAAGAGACAGCGACATTCCCAGTTTGATTAAGATAATTTCAAAAATACAATGCCATCTACATTTGCGACTGTCACCCCTTCTTCATCCACCGATCTGTTAATGACAGACGTGAATGCAGACGGATAATTTCACGGCGCCATCTCATTGGAAATTCCCTCTACACTGTTGCCACATATTCTCGCTCCATCCCCACTCGTGATCACCCGCCATAACCCATCGTTGCTATTGGCCACTTTCAATCTTCATTCATTTAAATTTCAGCCAATTTTGATTTTTTTCAATATTTTTCCCGGATTCCTTGCATATTTATCTGTCTCCCGGTAACCGCTTTAAAAGTTATTTTGAAACACCCTGTATATGTGTTAGCTAAGCTATGCGGCCTAAAAAAGGTGACAAAAAAATGTTCCACGCTTTTTTTATAAGTGGATATCATCGAGGCATTAGTATAAGAAACACCTACTAGATGGCGGTAGTAAATGAAGATTTTTTCACAAAATGACACCCCAAAAATGAAAGCATAGACGTATCCACGTCAAAAAGCGCGCGCCTCGTCACACGCTAGAGTTGGAAGACGTTAGGGTCTCAGGGTCAAAAAATTCTCAATGGTCAACAGGGTCTCAAGGGTCAAAGGGTCTCAAGGGTCAAAAAGGTTTCAAGAGGTCTAAATCCCCGAAAATCCTAGAATTTCCACAGATTCATAAAATTATTAAAGTAAACTATAAATTACCTAAGCCCATAGATGAAAAGGGCTAAATCAGAACAATTGAAACCAACAGGTTGCATATGGCAATAAGCCACATGGTAAAAACCTCTTCTAACCTGCAAAATGCAATGCATAACTAAAACAAGTCATCAACCCACATGAAATTGTATATAACCTATAAAAACCCTTTTATATATGAGAAATCATACTAATATATCCAGCTAAATGCTCAATAATTTTCTAAAAATCAAATAAATTATCAAAACGTTGAAATAAATAAAAAATTATATACCGTTGGTCCACACAAATACACAGAAGAGGTGGAGGTACAAGTAGTCAAAAGTAACTATAACAAAAAAAAACCCCTAGTGGCTAAATTACTAGAAATTACTAGATGACCTGAATAACCATGCATTACACCGACAAGTGTTCACAAACATTGGCGCCCAAATTATTATAAAATTAACATCAAAAACTATTACAAACTAATATTACATATGTCAAAACCTAATGAGTCAACAAAAAATTATCATGAGTATACGTTATTACAGAGACCATTATGTCGTGAATTTCTTTTGCATTCTAATTAACCCATTTGTCTTTTCATTTGAAAAATTCTTTTTTAAATTTGCTTTTTGATGATCGCTGATTGGCCGTTTGGAGTATATTTTCTGCTCAAATCAATAATTGCATTCATGATGGATTACTTTTTTATTACTAAATTCATTCCACTCTACATTTGAGATTCTCAGATATTTAGATAGGGAATTGTTCACATTAATCTTCATGTTCAGGTTTTAATGTTATTGATATTGAATTCCACAGGATCGTAGAATCGTCATCCATTTCAGTCATTCTGAACCAGCAAGAAGAGCATTGAGGAGTGCTCAATTGGAGTGGGGAGCTAAAAATCCCTTGAATCTCATCCAGATGGTGGCAATGAGGTTCAACAGCGTATATACTTTATGTTGAAACGAATGTTGCAAGTTAAGAAATCCCTTACAGGAGCTATTTCCAATACTACTCTGAAGGACACTCTCAGTGGCCATGAGTGGGATGAACTGGAAAAAGTGGTGAAAATTCTTGAGCCATTAAATCTTGCAACAGAGAAGGCTTCAGGAAACAAGTACCCTACATTTTGCATGGTCATCCCATTAATCAAAGGGATTACTCACAAATTGGAAAAGCTTCATAAGGGATGGGCGGAAGAGTCACTGACAGCGACATTCGCTGAAGAATTAGAAGCTACCATAACAGGAGAAAGCCACGTTTTTGGACCCCAGATTCAAGGGTACTTACTCTATTTGATAAAGACGGGCATAAAGAAGTGAGAGATTTGATCCTAAGAGATCGAGGAGGAATTCACGTGCAGTAGCCAATCAGTATCTAGTCAGAGCACATCCAACTGCAGTCAACAATCCACTCATTGTAAGGCCCAAATAGTCATGTTTTAAACAATGGGAAAACAAATATGGCATATTGATTATCATGCAAATATGTCGGAGACGAACCCGAACGAAGGGAAACCGAGATCACTGGGAGGCACAGTATATCGGCCACGAACCTTAGTTGATCAATTCGGTCCCACTCAAGAATCTACTGAATTTTTACGAACTTAAAATAGTTCAAAACGAAACCGGAACAAAAGAAAGATAATTGTCCCGGACCCAAAGAAACTGAAAGGCAAATGTTCAACTGAAATTTTGACTCTAACCGTAATGTGATTTAACGTCTCGCGACTCTAGCAATTGATATTTATATTTTACTTTTATTGAATAAATTCTGTCCTCCGGGTTGATCCTAATCCTGATGTTCTCGACGAACCTGTCGCTGCCGATGTCTAGATTTTGACTGGACTGCCTCATCCTACTAGGGAGAGCTAGTCTAGGAGGAGGGGAAAACGCGACTCTTCCTAAAAATACTCACTCTACTACAGTATTGTTTTTTATAAATAATCCGTTGAATCTCCGCTTCAAATACAGGTGACGGAATTCCAGAAAATTTCGTCACAGTGGAGATGATGATTTTCCTCAACAAAAACTTATGAATCTCCATAACTTTGTATATATTAGTTAATATTTGAAACAAGCAACTTATTCACTAGTTATTCAGAGAATTATTCATATTCATTCATTAATTGTTTCAGTGTGAATTGTTTAAGGGGAGTTTAGTTCTTGATGATTATTTTACTTACTCGGATTTCAGCCAATCAGAGTGCAGTATTCGAGGTTTCGTGAGCCAATCTTCGATGTTTCATCCTAGCCTTTCATTTTTTTCGAATCGAAAATACTGCGCTCTGATCGGCCGAAATCCAAGTGGAAAATAATCTGATAAATCCCACTTATGCTTCAAAATTAATCGAAGATTTTTCTCGAGCCTCAACACAATTGTATTAAATTTCGCTATTTCTCTAAGATTCCGAGAAATTTTTCAAAAAATGATCTCTCCCAGAAAATGACTCCTCCTGTTTCGCCATACTTCCTACCTAATTGATTTTATTCATTATTATTTTCAATAATTTCGTACTTGTGATAATTATAATGATAAATAAAATTTTGATTATTCGAAAGTCTTAATTAAAAAAACTTTTGTAATTCATATGCAGTTTGTACCTCTCCTCATTAAAACAGAAACTACGAATAGATAGTGATCATAAAAGCTGACGAAATTCTTCGACTTATGGGATACTCAAAGAATGCACAGAATTCCACTTTTAACTGATTCAAAGAATTTGAATTATTCGACTTCGAACTCGAATAATTCGAATGATTCGAATATTCAATTCGATTTTCGAATTGAATTATACTATTCAATTCGATTCGATTCATTCACTATTCGCACACCCCTATGCAAAACACCCCCCCGCTACCCGACTACTACTACCATGTCCACTAAAAGTTTGTGATGAAGAAGATTCTTGTCCACGTATTTATATCTCCGTAAATAATTGGGAGATAGTACATTGTGTAACTAGTGCGTAAAGTGAAACTTTTTTGTACGTACGCGTTACACATACTATTTTTTGTAATACCTGCCAGAGTTCGCTATGAGGGAAAGTTTGGAGCGCAAAGTGTTTGTTTTGTGCACGGAGTGCGTAAAATTCAAAGTTGGGCGTAAAGTGAAATTCGAGTGCGTAAAACGAAGTTTTATGCACGAGATTCACTTTGCGCACAACCTCTGAATTTTATGCACGCGGTGTGGAAAACAAACACTTTACGCACGCGAAACTGATCCGAAAAGTGAACTTTTATGGCAGGTGTTGCAAAATAGTACATTGTGTAACTAGTGCGTAAAGTGAAACTTTTTGATGTGTAAACATCTTATCGCTCGCCCCTATCACACTCTGGCTCGAAGTGATTTGGTGTAAATGCGACGGAAGTCTGTAACCGGACATGACGTTGAACTACGCTGCTCTCTCAACGCAGTCCCATGGGCGGCCGGCCGATGTCACTAGTGGAGATTACAGACCTATACGGTGGCTATGAGATGTCTACACATAGATCTCGAGTACTATATGGCTCGCTGGTTTTTTTTGTACGTACGCGTTACACATACTATTTTTTGTAATACCTGCCAAAGTTCGCTTTGAGGGGCAATTTGGAGTGCAAAGTGTTTGTTTTGTGCACGGAATGCGTAAAATTCAAGGTCATGCATAAAGTGAAATTTGAGTGCGTAAAACAAAGTTTTACGCCCGAGATTCACTTTACGCACGACCTTTGAATTTTACGCACGCCGTGCGGAAAACAAACATTTTACGCACGCAAAACTGACCCGAAAAGTGAACTTTTACGGCAGGTGTTGCAAAAAATAACTAGTAAACCTGAACATTAAATTATGATAATAATGGAGTGTGCAATTATCCTATATATTCGAACTCAATGCGGTATCGACTACAACCATACAGCTGGCGTTCCCTCTGGCTATTTACATTTTTTTGCTTCCGAATGAAAGCATTGTCATCGACCTATTTTTACATTTTCTAATTTTGGCTGGAAATGATGTAGAATGGTCTGAAACGTAAAAATACGAAGTTTTGAGCCAATGTCCGTCTGTTCGCGTGTCCACTCGGGGGTCACTTTGCCTTAAATTGACCAATTAATTGAGAAAATCATTTCCGAAAAATCTGAAATTTTGTCAGATTGTTGGTATTAATTGGAGCTAATTTTGTGCCAAATTTCAGCTCGATCGATTGAGTAGTTTTTGAGGAATGGTGATTTGTTTGTAAATGGTTTTTTGTGAATATCTCAGAAATGACCAAATCTATTGGCTTTTTTTTTTTTTTTAAATCTTCGTCTCGTCGTCTACTATCTGAATCAACCAGGATATGTATACCGGTCGATGCAAGGTTTTAGAGATATGGCTATTTTTCTGTTTTTTATTGAAAATCCTTGTAAACACGCTAACTTTTGAAAAAATGGAGATATCAACTTGAAATTTGGCATGAAGGTGACCCTCATGATTGTAATGTTTGGTATTTAAAATCAGCTCAATCAGGCAGGTGGTTCCGGAGATGTTCAACTTTCGAGATATGAAATGCAAAACATTTACTATAATAATACGCGAAAAGAATTGAAAGGACCATTCGGAAGCGCTCCATCAATTGATTGATGGCGAAAGAAAAAACGCACAAGTAAAATTAACAAACTCCACAACCGTGAATCTGTAGTTACAAATCTATTAGTCGCATGTCGCTGCCGCCTACTTGTTTTTATGTTTCATCCACATCTCATATTTTTTGCTAATATTTTATTTCCTTTATTCCAGCAACTCCTATGAGTCTGCATGATATTCAGTAGGAAAACTTCGGTTCCACTACCTGCAGTTAGAAGATAAAATACCAGCGGGAATATTCGAGGGAGTAGTATATACACAGGATCAGTGAAAAGAGAAGAGGAATATTTTTCGCACACTCTGAAATAGGATATACAGATAAATAGAATGATAAGTTTCTTTTGTAACATCTCGCCATAGGTATAGTACGCCAAGTTTGTTTACCCAACTGTGTTATAGAACTTTCCGTTTCCGATCTTCAATTTTCTTCGAGTCAGTCAAGTAAATGACATGGCATCTCCCAGAACATTGTTCAGATTGATTCATTTACTCTGTGATTCTACATCAGTCATTACCATTCATATATGACTTACTGATATCCCTTGGATGAAATTTTTGCTACGTAGAAAAAAAACGTAAGCATCCGCGAGAGTGCTGACGAAGCAAACTCGATAGATGTTGACTCAAGAAAATAAGGGGGAAAAAAGTGAGTGAAAAAAATTAATACTCGCAATTCACCGAGGGAATAAGCATTAGTAGTCCACTGAGTTCAGTAAACCTGCAGAAATAGCGGAAGGAGAAATAATAATAACAACCGCTCTGATACAATAACGCCAAGTTGCAACGGCCGTGACAATTTGCCAATTGGCCAGTGCCGATTTGTTGACCCAGCGGAACTCCCATCAAGCGATGATGGGCTAGTAATGTGAGTTAGAATTCCACCTGGCAAATTTTATCAATTTCACTATTTCCTGGCCATTCGCCAGATTCCACTCGACCAATTGGAACGGTTGGGAATTTTGTTTTTTTTTCACAATGCAATTTTTTCTAGTACAAAACTTATTCATTTCTATCTCGCTTCTTGGCTTCTTCGTTCATCACAAGACATTCCAGTAGCTGTTCCAGTGACTCGAGTATGTAAAATGCTCTGAAACTTATTACGCCAATTCCGTCGTTTGTGGGCAGAAACATTTCAGTCTAGTTTGAGCTCCTTGTTTTTTTTTCGCTACTTTTCTGGAATACTTAAGTATATAGGAGTGGTATTTATTCGTGTGTACTTAGATACCGAGGTTTATCCTGTTCCCTCTCTTCTTCGCCTTTCCTCAAACACACGAATTCCTCTCCTCTGTATCTATACCCCTTCAATTTCGATTGCTATAGATGTCGTTTCAACCGTACAAACTCGCCAAACCTTGACAGTACAAATAGTCTCTAATCAGTTGGCTTGTCAGAGTTACTACCTCTCTCTACTTTTCCAAGTGAGGGAGCGATATATAGGAATTGAAAGAGCAGGTCACCGTTCAGCTGTCGGGGTATACTGATAACCGACAAGCGGTAGAGGGTATTTCATACTCGTGTATTCTGTGTAAATAAGAAGTTCAAATAAAATCAAGCGGAGCGACGTTGACATTGCTCTATGGCCTTGGTGAGAGAAAGCGAGAAGAGAAAGGGGAGGGAATGCTCGAGGGAATGTTGACTTGTGCAGGAAAAAATGAAATTATAGGGGAAAAAAGAATTAATTGCTCTTCATGGTGAAATGTACGTAATAAATTCCTCTCGTGTTATGGAGTTCAGGAGAGCATTGGGACAGTTGGAGACCATGCCTAATGTAGGTAGGCGGCGGTTAGAGTCGAATTGAGAGAGAAGAAATTTCCGTGGTTCCCGGTAGCTTATAGTTTGTAGAGTGCCCGGCGCGTAACTGGGAGATCCGAGTTCAACTCCTGGCTGGGGCTGCTGGGATTTTTTCTCTCGAAATTCTAATTCTCTTTGAATTTTCTAGTTGGGAGAGTTGGAGTTTCATGTTTATGCACTGGGCTCAGAATGAGCATCTATTTGGAAGGGGAGGAACTATTTTTATTGGGGAAAATTGAGTCGGGCTTGAAAATGATGCGGTTTTCTCGTTATTATCGATAGAGTCTATACCTCTCATTGGTGGATAAACGTTGATGTTCACTGTGGAGAATGTTAAAGTCGTTAATTCTGCTTTTTTTTCACATGCTGGGTTAGGGAAGTTATTGCAATATCTCCGAAAATGAAAAACAGATTCTTTATCATATCTTTTAGCTGTATAACCCTATGGGTTCTGTGCTTAATAAAAAAAAAAAGAAATCATATCGTCACGTTCGAAGGTCTTTATAATTTTCCTAGAAGCTTTTAAACAACAATGTTTAATGTCTGTTGGTGTGTGTGAGTATATATGTGTTGTAAAATAAGAGTCTCTTTCAATAAATTTACGATTTATTAAAAGGATTAGGGGTGAAATAAATAATAAAAAAGAGAGTATAAAAATAATATGACATGTTCAAACAAGCAGGCGGCAGCGAGATGCGGCTATTGTGACTACACATCTAATAAAAATTCAACAAAATTTTTTTGAAAAAACTTACGCCAAGTACTCGTTTCATTGCGTTGGAATTGGCAGAAAAGTATTTGTTGGAAAATGAGATCCTGTGAGCCCTAAAATTACGCAAATGACCACAAATTGTTCTGAATAATTGAAAAAAAGAATGGAATGAGAAATGAGCGCCAAGCTTGCTGGAAACTATCAAGAATCAGTGAACGAAAAAAATTGGAAAAAAAAGTCAGGACCAACGTACTTGACGCGCCTTTCAATGCTAATGTGAATCCTCATCTGAGATTTTTGCGTTTCGAATCGAACTTGGAACTCAGAAGATGCATAATATAGTTCTTAGGTCGACAGGAAACATCGACTCTTGACTCCCTGAGTTTTTTGGAAAACCGCGCCAAGTACGTTGGTCCTGACTTTTTTTTCCAATTTTTTTTGTTCACTGATTCTTCATAGTTTCCAGCAAGCTTGGCGCTCATTTCTCATTCCATTCTTTTTTTCAATTATTCAGAACAATTTGTGGTCATTTACGTAATTTTAGGGCTCACAGGATCTCATTTTTCAACAAATACTTTTCTGCCAATTCCAACGCAATGAAACGAGTACTTGGCGTAAGTTTTTTCAAAAAAAATTTTTTGAATTTTTATTAGATTTCAATAATTTTTTCAAGATAGAAAAAATTAAAAACCACCTAAAAAATGCGTTTTTTAGAATTATCTCAGAAACCACTTCAGATACAAGATAAAAGGTAGGATACAAAATTGTAGAGCGTAAAATGTTCTACATGAAAAGTCATTATGACTCCACCCCTATTTCCCACCGTTCACCCCCCCAGAGCCGTGTAAAGATTCGGGGTGAGACCAAAATTAGGAAAAAATAATAAAATTGATAGTTTTCAATTTTTTCTGTTGTTAATAGCTCCAAATATTTCCATCTGTGATTCTGCATTTTTCACCCCCAACGAGAAACAGTTTTTGAAAATTTATAATTTCAAATTGGCAATAACTTTTTAACCAATCGATAAATTTAAAAATATCTTAATCGAATCTGTAGATAATTTAATTATGAAAATTCCTGAAAAAAAAATTTTAATCCATCGATTGGTTAAAAAGTTATTGCCAATCTTACTCGTTTTTTCTATCCCTCAATAAACCATCAAGAATCAAATCAATTTTGGAATCAATTTATTGCGCCATCTGAGTGGGAAGAAACAGACTTTCATGAGAAAGTGGCGCTGATGTCGCGTAAAACACTAGATCCGACATAGAGTCCCTAGAGTTACCGACCGATTGATGGCAATCGCTGAACATCGAAAATAAAAATGCGATTACGTTCATTTCATTGCAGCTAACTCAGTGGCTCCAATCTGACCATTCCATACAGAGATAATAAAATTCGTGAAAATGTGCACAGTAACTCGTTGCTATGCACATATCTTCGTTAATATTAAATTAATTAAATAAATAGCGACATCAGTGGATAGCGGAAAGGCGATTTATATAATGTAACTAAGGGCAGTTTTGGTGTAAGTGGTGACATTTATTTAATAGCACTGAAAAACTAATTGGAGGTAGTGGAAGGGGAAGTTGTGTCGTGTATAGATACTTCGTAGCGCTTGGCCTTGTTATGTGAGGTTATGAAACAAGTACTTGGCCGATACGCTACCGCGTATCTCGATGTACAGAATGTTATGAAATATCAAAAATGAAAAATGAAATTTGTTATGGAGAATTGTAAGGAAAGAGGAGACGAAAGTCTTTTGTATCCCTTAGGGGAATCAAATAAATATTACATACATACTTAGTATCGTTAAATGCGAGAAACTCATTGAAAATCATGGTTATAACCTCATTTTTTGTTTATTATGAAGCAGTCCGAACCGTTGATCTTAACATTGTGAATTTGAGTCATAACGCCCGCATGTCGTATTGGCCTCAGATGTAGGATTGGAAAATCAAGTTCACTTAAAATTATGCTCTTCGGTATCGTCGGGACTGTATGAGAGTGGTCATCGGTTTTGATCGCAATTCTCCCAACTCCCATATTAGAAGATACGAACTTGGAGTAATGGGGGTAAAACCGAAGACCACTCTCATACAGTCCCGACCTTACTTTGCGCCTGATTAAAGAAGCTGCGACCAGTTCTGCAGCAGAAAAATGAATTCACCTGGCACTTTGCCTGCTTCCACAGGAATGGTGCGAATAAAATTAATGGGAGCAACTTCATTAGTTCCCTTTGAATGTTGTCGAGTGCTACTCCGGGGGAAAAAATGAGGATATCCACTGTGACAGTGTAATTCTGTTTATCAGATTTTAAAGCAGATGGAGTCCTTCATAGTTGCAGGCAACCGTTTTTCCACAAATTCCCTATTTTCTATTCTGGTCGGTTGAAATTTTTTTTCACAGAATGGATCAGAGGAACTCAATGTCCATTTTGCTGTTGCATTTTATGGCGAGATGTCCATAGTACCAGCACTTAAATCACTTGGTGCTTATCTTGCTGTGATCGTCAAATACTTCCTTCATTATTGATGCTGCTAATGTAACCGAGGCAGTCTGTGTGCCTCTATATGCCTTACGCAACCACTTTACAGCGTCCATCGTGATTGCACAGGCTTCTTCAGCCCTTTCCTGTGTTGCATATTACCGTCGCAGGCTTCCGCGATTCTCCTCATCATATCTTTTGCCTCATATAGTATGACTGCCTGCGTGTATGTCTGTCTGCGACTACGTCCGCCTGAGTGGATGGCCGTCTGTGTGTATGTTCATCCGTGTGGGCGTCCGATCTGATTTCAAGCCATTCGACCGTTCCTCTTAATGTCCATCTGTGTCCACCCAAATCGAATATTTAAAGCCCGAGTTTTGAGAAACAGCTCATCCTTCCCCCCGTGCAAGATTGTCTTCCGAATCAGAGGCAAGGATGGCAAGCACATAGAGGAGGGTGATATGTATTCCATGACGAGGCGCGAACATTTATATGGACTCAACTTTTGTCATCATAAGCCAGTTGGAATTCCTCACTTTATCAAAATAGAAACAACTACGAAAACTTGCCATATTATTTCATATATTCCCGAAATAATATCTGATTGCAAACGCAATTTCCATTGAATCAATCTATTTTATCATCCCTAAATATGCAATGTCTGCGCATGTCTTAAATGATTGAACAGGGGTGTACAATCTTATGTTGGCTACATGATAGTTGGATTTTTAATTCACAAAATAATTAATCAGGCGCAAAGTACTGCTGAACATAATTTTAAGTGGACTTGATTCTCCAATCCTACATCTGAGGCCAATACGACATGCGAGCTTATGATTCAAGAGTCTCAGTATTAAGCTCAAGGGTTGGGACTGTTTCATAACACAAAAATAAGGTTATAACCATGATTTTCAATGAGTTTCTCCCATTGGACGGTAATATCTTCATTTTGAATATTCAGAGTCATAACCTGTCTTACCTATAAAGAATGTGAAACAATTTCCTCTCAAATTTCATCTTGTTGCGAATTTCCTTGCTTCACACTATAGATCTTTTCATTTTAATGCGGATTTTAACGCTGTATTTTAAATTTTCGGGCAGTTCATCCAAAATGGCTGCCTCACAGCCTTTCCTTGTTGTTAAATTATTAGAAAAAGATGTTCCTGGAGCTTGTTTCATTGAGGATTCAATTGAAAAACACAATGGGACACAATTGAAGCGTTTATTTCAAGTTGAATCATACAACATCTTAAGAACATTTTATTAAATGTTAAGTGTCAATCTCATATCGTGAAGTATGAGAGTGAGTGAGTTTTCAATTTAATACTTGTTCATTGGTAGTTGAGTCTTATGAAAATGCCTGAAAAAATGACTTATCAAATGTTAAATCTCAATTTTATATTTATAACTATGAAAGTCTTAAGCGAGCGAGTTTTTAATTCAATAATTATTTAGTGAAAGTTGAGTCATACAAAAGTGCATTAAAAAAAGATTTATTGAATGTTACAAGTAACTTCTGTAGCATAAAATATTCTAGACAAATATTATATTAGTACAAATAAAAGACGAATGAACAAAGTATACAAAAAAACTGTTGTGAAAAAACCAATACATTGATATTATTCACAATTCTTGATAATAAATCAACGAGATAAACTAATAATATGTTCAATCGTTTACAATAGGTTTTTGGTAATTGGCTAAATACGCACAAACAAATATTATCTGTGAAATGATTCCACTCATGATGTTCAACGGTAATGTTCTCTGTAAAATACGAAATTGCTTGATTCGTCCGACAGCATGCTCTACATAAATTCTCAATTTTGCAATAATCTTGGTTTCAATTTCTTCTCGGGGGGTTAGTCGCAACCGTCCTCTCAAAAATAGTGGAATATTTGAATGGACCCCTTCGGCCTGTATTAAATCTGTAACAGTGAATCCTTTATCTGCCAAGACTGAATCATCTTTTTTTAGGAACCCATAAAATTTTGACCTCATAAAAATTTTGCGATCAGAGATAGAGTCTTCAGAAGCATCTGATACAAAACAAAATTCTCCCTTTTGGTGTATGACCAGTTGAAACGTTGAATGTAGAATGGGCTTTATATTGGGAATACATATTTCCTTCACGGAGAAAAAAATATGGTAAAAATTCGGGTGCTAGCACGGTAGAATGGGTGCAATCGTCAAGCACCTGGAATTTTCCTATGCAGCACCTGAAAAATTCCTATAAGCACGAGAAAAATTCATATAAATACGAGAAAAATTTCTACAAATATATGAAAAATTACTGTATTGACAGGAAAATTCCAGGTGCTTGGCGATTGCACCCATTTTACCGTGCTAGCACCCGAATTTTTACCGTATTTTTTTCTCCGTGTTGCTGCTCAAAATTTGTAGCATTTTGAAAAAAAATTCGGCACAATCAATTAAACAACGAATGTTGTTCGGCTTCATGCATAATTTCGGTAATGTTTTATGTACTTGTTATCATATTGAAAACATACGATGATGAAAAATACGATGAAATTCTAAATATGAAATTGAATCCATGCCACTGTCAAATTAGTCTTTAGTCTCCATTTCCTACAAATTTCAATATCACACTCAAGAATTTTCTTGAATTTTGAGATGAGATACAATGATCTTTAACAATGAGTAATTATTATTACTTCAGAGGAACAAATTTCACAAAGCTATGTCCATGCATTCACCATGAAACTGCTCAAATCCCTAGCCAGATGTCACTAAATTCATTCACACAAGCGCACATGCATCTAGTTATAATGAAAAAGTCTATTGGCACACGTGGGCTCAGAAATGTCGCAAGTCACAGAATTTTTCTTGTGCTATGTCAAGAATGGGTCGCTTTGACAATAACTAGATGATAAAAATAAACAAAACTAGTGGTGCGTTATTGGTCGCTCGCAAGCTCGCTCCCATGGGTAAATGCGTTGCAATATTAGTGTGGCCCATTTAGCGGGTCACAACAATAACTTCCCGGTTTCTCCCTCATTATTGTAAGTGAAGAGAAGCTAAGAAAAATTTGAAAAGAGGAATCTCTGTTTCTGGAAGTGAATGAAATACAAGTTGTCATCATTGAAAATTCAAAGTCAACAAATCAACTAAAAATTCGATGATAATTCAGTTTTCCATCAAATTTTTCGTCCTGATGTAGATTTTTTCTTTTATTCTCATATTTGTCAATTTCATGAGTTTGTGAGGAAAATTTTATAACTTCAAGTGTTAACCATTTTCTTGAATTTTTTTATGATTTGGACAGGATTTGCTTGTGATCATGGTCAAGGACCTGTAGATAATTATGAGAATGTGAAACCGTAGGACAAAAAGACGCATCAATTGCATGAAGAAAATTTCAGATCACATCATTTATTAAGAAGAATAGAGGAATTTGTGAAAAAGCCGTATTTTTGAGGTTTTTTCGCATATTCTTTGTAAATGACTACATAACTGCCCAGGCGATCGTCCCCAAAAACTAATCAATTCTAAGTTACATTGAGATGCATCGATTGAAGCAAAAAATTGACAATGCACCGTTAGTTCAAGAGAAATCGTGTCCCAAAAATTTTAGCGTCACATACATACAACCTCACAAAAATTCGGGGTATGTAGAGTCAAACAATACAATCTCAATACCGCAAAAATGAATAAAATCTGGTAATAAACATATAAATGGTGGCCATGAAAATTTTCCGTTATTCAGCCAATAATATCATGAAGGACCGCTGCCATGATGACGTGAAGTTAGATACTGTCATGAAGGGTTTCATGTTTTATATTGAAATAATTATGGTAATTATGGTAATTTATGATGGTCATATGGTATTATGGTAAGATTTTGGCGAAAGCCACTGCGATGATTGAGGCAACATGGGATGCGATGATTGTGGTGAAAACCACAGCGGTAATTGAATTAATATTGAATGCAAAAATTTAAGGTACAGTCACCGATGTGAATGAAACACTTGAATGCATGAATTGTGGCATGATATTACGGCAGTCTTCCCTGATATTGATGGGCTCAAGAACGAAGCATTCTCATGGTCTCCATTTAAATGTTTATTATCTGATTCTATTAATTTTTGTGTCATTGGAATTGTATTGTTTGACTCTATATAACCCCAATTTTTGTGAGGTGTGTGCAGTCAACACCTTGAGTATGCAACGCTAAAATTTTTGAAGCACGATTTCTGTTGAACGAACGGTGCAATGTCAATTTTTTTTGCTTCAATCGACGCATCTCAATGTAACTTAGAATTGGTTAGTTTTTGGGGACGATCGCCTCAGTAGTGCTATAGTTATTCATAAGAAATATGCGAAACAACGTCAAAAACACGGCTTTTTTACAAATTCCTCTATTCTTCTTAATAAATGATGTGATCTGAAATTTTCTCCATGCAATTAATGCGTTTTTTTGTCCTACGGTTTCATATAATTTCTCATAATTATCTACAAGTCCTTCACCATGATCACAAGCAAATCCTGTTCAAATCGTAGAAACATTCAAGAAAATGGTTAACACTTGAAGTTATATAATTTTCCTTACGAACTCATGAAATGACATTGACAAATAGGAGAACAAAAGAAAAAAATCTACATCAGGACGAAAAATTTGATGGAAAACAGAATTATCATCGAATTTCTAGTTGATTTGTTGATTTTGAATTTTCAATGATAATGATTTGTATTTCATTCACTTCCAAAAAACAGAGATTCCTCGTTTCAAATTTTTCTTAGCTTCTCTCCACTTGCAATAATGAGGGAGAAACCAGGAAGTTATTGTTGCGACCCGCTAAACGGGTCACACTAATATTGCAACGCGTTCACCCATGGGAGCGAGATTGCGAACGACCAACAACGCACCCCTAGTTTTTTATAGAATGGATCACAACGTTGAATTCTCATCTGATTTTTTTGTCTTCGTCTTTTATTCTTTTTTGTTTCATTTTTATTATCATGTTGTTCTTACCATGGAGCCGACTCATCCAAGTTCATTGGACGAATCATGGATTTTTTTGCATTTTCGTGGCGGCTTTTTTTTGAAGTGAAACTTCTTTAGGCACGGTAGAGCGAGTCGACAACTACAGCGTGGAGTGTAACGAAAGGAGGGGTGTCGGACGATCACGAAAAGCGGGGAGTCGGCTGTGACGAAAAGTGATGGGAGTGGAGCACACCAGCACGGCTCTAGTACTACTCCGCTTACGGTGCATAGTGAGAACACTCATAGCATACGTATTATATGTTATGAGAACACTGCACATTTCTTGCGTTGGCGGCGCTACCTCCTGAATAGGGAATCGCACGTGGAACCAGCGTAAAGAGTTGGGCTGTTTCAGCTGATGCGTGAATCGTCGCGAAATTACAACCTACAATTCATGCACTCTCAGTTATACTCGTGTCATTATCGTACTGAATTAATTATTTATTTTATCCATCATCGTGTTTAAAAATTGTTGAAAAATTGGAGAGCATAAGGTAAGTGTTCTTTCAGAATTACTGGGTTTTTAATCAATTATTGAAATGTGTTTAATTCGTACTGATAAATTGGAGGATTTGTTTATTCGCAGAATAATCATGCCAAAAATGAGTACGGAATGCAGCAGAGTGTGGCGTGACAAACATCGAATAATCATTTTTAAAGAACCGAAGACCGCAGCGGAACGAAACAGAGAATATCGTGAATATTTTTAGATCGCAAGGAAATCTAAATTGTTGAATAAAATCTAATTTATATTTATCATTAATACCACGAGTATTCTTCACTTAGTGCTCCTTTTTGCTCCTTCCTCTTGATTTTCAACAGAGAGAATTATGGATAGATAGGATATCGAGATTTTCATACAATAATCATCTCTTGACATTTCAAGCCTAAAGAAGTTTCACTTCTGCCGCGCGTGGCCACCACGCACACATTTTTTTTTAATTTTTGCTATTGTTCTTTTGGACTGTCGTTCAGACCTCATTTTCCTCGTAAAGTCCTTCTATTATTTTTCAGCAGATTTTTCGTCGCCAATGGCCGACGATTCGTTCTGTGCTATTCAGTCTATGTTGCACGTGGCAGACAATTTCCAAATTGTATCGCCTATGCAAACGACAGCTCTTATTTCTTTTATTGATTGTCGCTTTTGGTTGACAATGATTGCCTCTTTCTTTTTTGACTATAACAATTCTGCTGAAGACAAGAATTGTTATGATAATTTTGCAGAAAATTCTGAAAAAAACGCTGTTAACGTTCCTCAAAGAGGGATCGATCACAGCTGATTATCGAATTATGGCGGACGCTCCTTGTGAGAAGGCTCCCCACCTTCTCAGTAACAACTTGAACGCCAGACGGCAAAATTGCGTACTGTTCAGTGCTCAATACCATCAATGTCGGGTGGGTCTAAAACTGGCACATCTGCTAATGATGGCACAGGAAGTGCGACGGTAGCGCCGCGTAGTAGCACAGTGAGGAACTGAGAATAGTAGATTCCGTTACCTCCCGAGAAAATTATCGACCGAAGAACAGAATAGTAGTGCCCTCTATAATTTTTTTTGTTAAACACAATTTTTCACAGTTAGGCAGATGGGGACAGTTGTTCACAAAAGAGTCGAAGCAGTGGTACTCATGCTCAAACCAAGAGGAGAGGGCACATGCCCAGAATTTTGGTCAATTCCTCTTTATCATTGATATCATTTTTTTTTTTTTGCTACTTTAAGATCAATATTATATATTTAATTATGCAAATTAATTATTAAATTATTGATTATAGTTATGATTTATTCATGTTTAGTTTTTTTTCAGTTTCATAAAAAGCAATCGGCGATTGTTATTGACTTTTCTATTCATACCTCATCACAACCTGTTAATAACAATTGTGCAAATCGTTATGAACCCTCTCCACAATGCGGATTTAAATTAAAATGTTAAATGAATCAAATTAATTTCTTGATTTTATGATTGATTTTTATCCATCGCATTATTTGAATAAATGTGGACGTTCGCATGAAAAGGGCCCACTTTGTCGCATTTAGTTTCCGAGATATCTACGTTTTTGTGTTCACATCTCCCATTTAAGCCCATGTTAAATTATTTCTTTGATATTCAATAGAGACGTCATTTTCTACGATTTTGGGGTCATTCCTGGCTTCAAACGAGGGGAATCATATCAAGGAAAGGGTAGTATGCATAAGTCCAATACCGCCAAAGTGGGCCCTTTTCATGCGGACGTCCACAAATAATCAAAAATATGTTTACGGTACATCACAAACAAAAAAAAATAAATTACTAAGGCACTACACCCCTTCCACTCCTATAGCGGTGATTTGAATTAATAACAATGAACGAAAAATATTCATGTAGGTTATCAACAGTAGCTATGCCCTTTTGTGATTATGATTTTTTGCAATAGATAACAAATTTAACGAACAACCGAAAAGAAAGGGGCGTAAGTGCTCGAGTTATACCTCTTTATGATAAATTCTCCTTCACATAAATTAAAATATTACTAGCAAGGATGAAAGAGAAGGGGCGCATGTCCTGGTCATACACTTCCTTAGTGTTTATCAATTAGACTTACGTCAACTTGGCATTTCGAAACAAAATTCACAAAAAACCTCTCATAGGAGTAGGAAAATTCTATTCCGAAGGGAAAAAAACGCTCTTTTGATATCGTAAGAGAAAAATCTGAACATAATGGCACTTACGCTCCTTTAACTTTAAAGTGATGGTATAAAAAAAAGTTATCTTCATTGTGTTTCTTTAGTATTTATTATTTTTTATTTATTAATAGTTTTCTCCGAGGCTGTTTTTGTTCCATCTTTTTTCATTTTTTTTATATCTAATCATGCTCGGCAATTGAATGTCATATTCATCAATTTTTTACGTGGACACGTCTTACTTCCATTACCTAGGCTACATCATATACGTGGCCAAGTCTAAACTCATCGAGTGTATCAGCGGCACTGGCTAGTGTCGCGATAGATACAGCCACCCGACCTTTTTTTAAACGCATTTACATCTCTGCATATTTCAATCAATTACTAATGATTGAATATTTCACATCAGCTATCGCAGTAATAATTTGCACCGTTATTGCACGTTTGCCCTCGCCAATAACACCAAATCCACCCTTTTCCTGCCCATACAATATCAATTAAACAAAGAGAGCTGAAATATAAATTCCAAAGGAATTATAATTCTGTCACCCCCGGCTATTAACCCGCAAAGAGAAAAGAAGTGGAATTGAAGAAATCGATAAGAAAAAAAAAGCTATTTCAGGGGTATTTGAACCCATGTTCGTCAGTTATCGCCGTGCAAATCCACCATACGCGTTACTTCCCCTTCTCCTACGTTTCCCTTCACCACCAGACTTAAGCCACCGGTTTCCCATTAATGCAATATTAATCAAACGAAAAGAGCTACTTAAAAGGAAATGACATTGCAAGTACCAAAAAGGCCTTCTCTATAGCGAAATGGGCATTTGTCACAAATCTATGTTTCTTCGCCTTTTCATTAAACTACTGATTGAAAATCTCTGAATAAAAAGATCTAGACAAACAGGCCTAATTACTAGTTTGTAACGGCACAGAAGCGTATCTCTACACCCAAGCCTCCTCCATACTTTGTGTTTTGCTCGTCGTATAATGAAAGGAGCGTATGTGCTTGAATTACGCCTGTTTGTAATTTTTTCTTCTTGAGATGAACTAGATCAGCTAAAAATAAAATGGCGTATGTTCAGCAGATACGCTTACTTGGTCCTAACTTTTCGGAAGCATATCCATTTGCCGCTACAATAATTTCTCAATGAGAATCGTTCTTGGGGAGCATACGGAGAAAAAACTTGAGTGAAAAGTCCGAGTCTCTTCGGTAATAATGGAGTGACCTTAAAGTAACTCATCAGTGCAATAAAATTTAAAGATTTTTGAAAACTACAAAAAATCACCTGAAAGTGATATTAGATTTTTTAATCGTCATTTTTTGCTCGATTTAATAACCGTTTAAGTTTTTCAAAAAATCAATTTTGAAAAATCAACATTTTACCCAGCGTCTTATGGAAAAACTCATAATTTTTTTCTGAATAAAGATTAAAATCTGAATTTTTCACTCAAAATATGAAAAAAATAATAAAAAATATTGACACTTGTTTCATGAGGTTTATCCGTTTAGTTTTTGTTGATATTAACAATAAACAGTGAAAATTGACGAGAAACCGGAACCGAAATCGACATGGCAACGTCTGCTCGAGTAAAGAGGTTATGGCGTTCACTCCACTCGACTCCCGCCTGTCATTTTAATATCCAGCGTTGCCACGTATATTTGCAAGCTAGTCAACTGAATTACTTTTTATTGATTTTTACTTTTTTAAAAATCGAAAAATGTTATAATTTTCATATTGATGACCTCAATAATTCTTATAAATAATTTAAAAATGAAAACAATGATTTTTGGAAATTGTTTAATTTTTGTACACTCAACGACTTTATGTGTACTGATGAGCTACTTTGAAGTGTGGGAAAAAATTACGGTAATTTCAAGTGAAAATTGCGGTATGTCACGAACTTTTTCCCCACACCACAAGGTCGCCCGACAATTACTGAACAGACTCGTAATTTTTACTCAACTTTTCTCTCTGTGCAGTGCACTTCATTTCCAAGGTAACAAAAAAACATACACCCCTTTGTTATTACAAAAGACAAGCAGGCGGCAGCGACATGCGGCTATAAATTAGTAACTTCAGATTTGCGGTTGTGGAATTTGCTAATTTTACGTGTGCATTTTCTTTTCGCCATCAATCAATTGATGGAGCGCTTCCGAATGGTCCTTTCAATCCTTTTTGCGTATTATAGTAAATGTTTTGCATCTCATATCTCGAAAGCTAAATATCTCCGGAACTAATCGTCCGATTGAGCTGATTTTAAATACCAAATATTATAATCATAAGAGACACCTTCATGCCAAATTTCAAGTTGATATCTTCATTTTTTCAAAAGTTAGCGTGTTTACAAGGATTTTCAGTGAAAAACGGAAAAATAACCATATCTCGAAATTTTTGTATGAACGGGTACACATATTTTGATTGATTAAGATGAAAGACATCGAGACGAAGGTTTTGAAAAAAAAAAAATCGATTGAGTCGTTTTTGAGATATTCAATAAAATAGATCCACATACAAAGTTGAATATCTCCGGAACCACCTTTCCGATTGAGCTCATTTTTAAAATCAAACATGACAATCATGAGAGTCACCTTCATGTCAAATTTCAAGTTGATATCTCCATTTTTTCAAAAGTTAGCGTGTTTATAAGAATTTTCCGTAAAAAACAGAAAATTGGCCATGTCTCTAAAACCTTGCATTGACCGGTATATATATCCTGGTTGATTCAGATAGTAGACAACGAGACAAAGATTTTGAAAAAAAAGCCAATAGGTTTGGTCATTTCTGAGATATTCACAAAAAACGATTTACAAACAAATCACTATTCCTCAAAAACTACTCAATCGATCGAGCTGAAATTTGGCACAGAATTAGCTCCAACTAATACCAACAATCTGACAAAATTTCAGATGTTTCGGAAATGATTTTCTCAATTAATTGGTCAATTTAAGGAAAAGTGGCCCCCGAGTGGACACGCGAACAGATGGACATTGGCTCCAAACTTCGTATTTTTACGTTTTAGACCATTCTACATCATTTCCAACCAAAATTAGACAATGTAAAAATAGATCGATGACAATGCTTCCATTCGGAAGCAAAAATGAAAAAATTATGGCGTTTACGCCCCTTTCAATCTACGGTGACGAGAACAGTTACATGGATTATATTAATTTCACTAGAGTGTTAGAGTGTAATTTTAAGTTTTCAAAATAATAATCAACATTGGGAGAAAATTCCCAAGTCCCTTCAAGATGTTAACCTTTTTTTTGTTCGAAAAGGAAAAGCTGATTACTTCAGTATTAGCGTCGGAGGCCTTTGTTGTTAATTTATGGCTGCCAAGTGCTCCGACGAGTTTTCTGGCGTCTTTTACGACGTCTGATGGGGGCACAAAAAAGGGCGGGGATTTTTCCCAAAGGGGAGGAAGTTGTCAACCAGGTAAATCGGGGAAAATTTGAATAGTATGCGTCAACTCATCCAATCGGGTTTTGCTTACAATTGGACGACCGCCTAATGGAAAGGAGGAAGGGGGAGTTCTAATGGAGGAGATGGTTTCTACTCCGCTCTTCGGTTCTGCATTGAACAACATTCATCATAAACAACATTTAACGTTCATTAAGGCTATCGTGACAAACGTTCATCCAACTCATCGAAAATTGTTAAGTGTAAAAGTGAGTAACATATCACTAGCTTTTTGAGGATTGTATCCACCATAAGCCGCATTGTTTCAATCAACTCACTCATATCATTGTCTGCTGCAATCATTTTTGCTTTGCTGAAACCCGAAAACGAGAACAGTTTTTATTCAATATAGTAAATGGTACTCTCATTAATACCGCCTACAAGACTTTTTAGTTATTCCAAATTAACTATCGCGTTGTTCATCTTAATATGGCGGTATACAATTTATCAACCTTAGCCAATGGACAATATAAATTTCACTAGTTTTAGAATATGTAAAAATGTGACATTTTTAAAAAGATAATCTAAATGTGGGAGAAGCTTCCCAGCCCCTAAAAGATCTTTATCGTACTTTTCACCTTTATAAAAAAAAAGTAATCACTCCGATCCTACCGTGTATGTACCGTCGAAAGCCTTGCTCCTAATTTATGACGGTGGTAGGAGTCGAGGGGCTGGGAACTCTCTGCAGTCATGTGTCACTAGCTACTGAAATCAATTTGCAGTCACGCATGAAATCAATGAAATCGGTGATATCACTGAAACCTCATGATTTCAAACCATTAAGTCATTTCTTGAAGTCACAATGAATTCATTTGCAGTCAATGAAATCATGTGAAATCGAAGAAATCACTATATGCATGTGACGACTCTCAAATCTTGCTTTACCTCCACAAAGCAAAATTATTATATAAGAGACTGGTGCCTATTCAAGGAAAATGATTACGAAACATGTTTATTAGGATTAACACTGAACTTTGCGAATGCAAGAGGAAAAACGTTTAATTCAACTCTTTTCTATTTTTTTCCGCGAATTCTGAGTAGCCGGGCAACGATTTTGAAGATATCGAACGAGAAAGAATCGAAAAGATGAAATTTTGGGTGGGCCGGTTCCGGGGGTCAGCCATTCTCCAGTCAAAATGGCCAATTTTGACATTTTCTCTAATTCGACACTTTTCCATTTTTTTCCGTGAGTTCTGAGTAGCCGGGCAGCTATTTTGAATAATTGTTATGCGCTACAGCGCTTACTGGAAGCTCGTCGCGCGCGTTAGCGCGCATGATGCCCTAGTAAAATCAATAATTCTGATAACTAATTCTTCAGTTTCAATTATTATTTCAGTTTGGTGAAATTTTAGTGATTTTAATGATGCAGAAGTCATTGATTTCAGTTTAATGAAGTCAATGAAATCATGGTGAGTCATAAAATCACTAATAATCAAGGTTGCAATCACTGAAATCATAAATTCAATGAAGTCATTGGAATCACTATTAGTGAAATTGACTGCATTTAGCAGTCATGTGTCACTCGATCTTGGAGTTCCCAGCCCCTCGGTAGGAGTTCAACAGTTCTGGGGGCCGATTCTCGACGAGATCCGCCATCGATTTTCACGCGAACGTGGCTCCGCGGCGGATCTTAGGAGCGAACGAGTGTCCGCGTAAACGACTCGGATTTACGCGTGAACTGGATTCACGTGCACGGTCATTTCTTATTCACTTGTAAAAATAACCACACGTGGAGACTTAACCTCCAATCATACTCACATTGTTAATAAAAATGAATAATTTACGGAGATATTTCTATCTCAATGTGTTTCAAAATTCATGAGAAATGACCGTGCACGTGAATCCAGTTCGCGCGTAAATCCGAGTCGTTCACGCGAACACTCGTTCGCTCCTAAGATCCGCCGCGGAGCCACGTTCGCGTGAAAATTGATGGCGGATCTCGTCGAGAATCGGCCCCCTGTGAGGTTTTTTGCTACGTCTGACGTATGCAAGAAAAGGGCAACAGTTTTCTCCAACGGGGAGAGAGATGAGCATCAGGCTACAAGGACAATAGGAACTGCCATTCTTGAAACAGATCCAGCTAGCACTGGGGAGACATTCATTTATGCTACACAAATTTCTTTGGCATATAAAATCTACATTTGATTTCTACCCTCACGTAATAGATTAATCTTCCTCTCGTGATGCTGAGGCGCCATTTTTTTCTCTTTTTTTTCTCTCTCGCACAACTAATCCTGCCGCCTTTTACACAATATGTATATGCATGCATTAAACTCCTCTTTCGTCGGTCAGTCATGATAATCAACGTCAGTTAAAGATTGAAATAAATGTTCAATATTTAATTATCTAGACCATGAGTGACTTTACTACAAAATTTCAAACGAACTTGTTCTTGGGAAATTGGGTGCTCTATAAAAAAAGAAAATTCTTTCGCTACTCGTTCTCGAGATAAATCAACGATTAACAATAATTTTGAAAGTTATTCTTTATTTTCTACCATTTTTGCTTCCTGATGGCACCCTTGTGATCGCTTTTCCTTCTACTTTCTCTAATTTCGCCTGGACACATTACGAAACGTTAGAGATTTCACGTTTTAAAAAAATGTCTATATATATGGGTGTGGTTGTCTGTAAATACGTTTCGTCTCCGAATTATGTAAATAATTGCATGAATCTCACCGATAAATATCTGAAATTTTAAATAAAAATTGTTATCAGTTATGTTGATTTCGGCAAAAATTGCAGCCTGGTCGGTCCCTCAGTTCCCGAGATATAGCGGCCTGGGAAACGTGGCAGAGGAACGCGTTGCGTGCAGACACACTTAATTAACTAATTTAATATCGAACATATTTTATTCTTATAAGAGGAAAATTTCCAGTCCCATCCGAATGTACGTTATTGTTTTTCCCTATTATTTCCTAGGTTTTCTTCCGATTTACAATTTCTTCGGCCGGGAACATTAAATGTTCCCTTTTTTTTTGCACCTCTTCTTTTTTTCGATTTTAATTTTGGCAATCCCGTTAACGACATTTTAGCATTTAGTTAATCTTCAGCATTATCAATTTACATTATGACAAATAATTTTTCGTTCGAATACCTTCGTTCTGAATATTTATGACTTTATTACGGTCTCAACTATTATCAGGCATAATTAACTATTGTCCCTGAGATTCACTGACACCAATTATCATTCTGACCCCTAAACTTCCTACATTTTAATTGTCTACACCTGTCCTACTTCCGCAGGTACGCGTAAAATTATCCTCCGGTCCCTTAGTAACTAAGTCCTTAGTTGATGAAATTCTAGGTACCCTCTGTCCCCTACATATGCTTTAGGGATTTATCAACCCCGTAAGCCCATAAAATTTTCCCTCTTCCCTCTATCTTCAGTTTATATTCTCCTACCTTGAATTTTCATCAATTTGAATCTCAACATTGCACATTGAATCCTCGTTCATGCCTGAAGGATAATTGTATACTGCTGGACCTAATGTGCGCTTTTCCACTCACATCCCTCCCACTCCAATTTGAAAAAAATTAGGCTCATACACCCATTCATAGGGAGGCACGATTGTAAGACTGTGAAGGCTGGTCGAAAAGAGGCAGAAACGTTTTTTTGAATGTTCCCGTTCGGCCACCCATCTCTGTAGCAAGGGATTATTTTGCTGGCAATTAATTATTCAGTCTTTTCCATGTTAATTAATTCTATGTAAGGCGAAAAATGTAATCTAATGAAAAATAACCAGGGAGAAAGAGCTTCAATTGATTAATCTTTCTTATCCATGTTAATTAAATTTTTGAAGACCTTTTTTTGTAATTTTAATCCCCCTTAGTCTCCGAATATGAAATTACTTCATTGTGGATTTCAGATTTTTCCGTTGATTTCTTCTGTAAAAAAGCCAATTTTTTATTTCGATAATCAAATTATTTCCATAAAAGAAATGTAATTTAATTCTCCAACCGCAATCATTATTTTTCAATTAAACAAAATGGATAACCTCGAAAAAATTAATTTCCATTAAATTGAAAAAAAAAATTTTTTAACTCCTCATCTGCGTTTTTCTCAGCTTATAATAATCGACCCCTTCAAAATTTGAACAACAGTTAAATAACACGAATAGCATTTCCCAACCACTACCTAATTCCCCTTCATTTACCTGCAACGGTAAGGGAACCTAACCTTTTCCAGATCTACCCAGAAATTTCTAGATAGAGAAAACGTGGAAAAGGGATTGAAAGTGCAATAAAACGGTCACTTCGGTGAAGCAAAAAAAAAGGTCTTGGTCGAAACATAAACAGGTAATAAAAATAAATTTGGCACCATGTGCATGTCCGTACAATGAAAATTCCGAGGATATAGTGGTGAATGGGCCCCTCTTCTTCAATGTGGATTAAAAAGGGGAAAATGGCTCTTAGCAATAAATTAAAATTGAAAAGGTGTCGAATGACCCAAAGGACAATAAAATATCCTCTAGGCTCAAAATGTGGGGGAGGGAGTTTGGGTCACATGTCGAGGTATATACTTAAAATCGTCAAGGGGCGGTCGGTTTACAGTCCAGAATGGATTCTTTTGTTTCTTTTGTATATTTCCACTCTTCTGTTCTATTTCTATAAGTCCAGTCGGTGAGGATTTAAAATCGAGTTTGTTGGCCAATTCACTTTAAAGTGTCGGATTTTGATGATTTTTTTTTTTAAATACTCAGAATGACATCCGCAAAAAAAGTGTCCTAAAGCCAAGGTGTGCATTTTGTTTATAAACAAAATACCCCTTGAAGCGGTCATTTTCATTTTAAAATATCTCGAAAACTGTTGAGAAGTTATCGAGACATACAGTGAGAAAAAGTTGCGTAATTCAATAACGAATAAAATGGCTTTTGATTTTTGTCTTCACGAACAATAGTTATTGAGTTATGGTCATTTGTTTGTCAGCGCGCGACGATCCGCGCGCTTCATCACGCTATAAACAAATGGCTGTCAGTCAACCAAAAATTGATATTTCAATTTAATTTTTTTTCCCCCTTGAAGAAGATTTATAGCGCATACTCCCAGATTTTTTTCTAATATTTTCCGTTGATTTTCATCAAGTTTTTGATGAAAAATAATTAATTTTCAGAGTAGTCTTCAAACAAGATTATTTTTATAATAACATATTTTTTTTTTATATACTGGTTCGAAAATTATTAAATTATTAACATTCGTTCAGAAAATATAAAATTTTCACTATATTAGGACAATAAATGTATAAAATGAATTCATTCACTCTCGGTCAGTCCGCTGTAGGAGCGAGAGTGATAGCGCTAGTAGAGTCCCTGCGTAAGACAAAGACGCTCGATCTTTTCATGCGTCGTCGCCATTCAAACATACAAATAAAATGTTTAAACATTGAAATTATGGATTATAATCATTATGTCTATTGGGAAATCTATTGGTCTTGCATTTCAATCTTTCTTCATTTCATTTCACGATTATGGATGCAGAGGAGCCGTTTATCATAACAAATAGCATTTCCATTGTTGTTAAATTTCTTCAAACATTGAAAAAAAAAATTACAACAATAAGTTGGAGTGTCAATTTACGTGTCGAATGGAGTACACGTCAAAGTCTCCAACGGCAATGTCCTTCAATTTTTTGACATCTGGAGCAATTTCAGATGTTTTTAGAACAAAAGAGGGATATTTATGGGAGATGATTCGAATTAATTGAGAACATATATTTCGTTTTTTAATTTATTCTCTATATTTTTTCTCTCTGTACCTCTAGAGATATTTTGGAGTTTCGTTCATTTTTCTGAAATGGACCGAACTTTGTCTAGAATTTCTGCCAAGACTTGGAAATGATTCAGAAATTTCTGAGACAAACTCGGAAGTTTTTTTGTGTCAAGAATTTCTCTATAGAGACTTAAAATTTATCTATTTTTAATTTAAAAAATGTCCCAATTTTCTCCCGAGACTCAGAAATAATTATAAAAATATCTAGAGACCAACTCGCAAATTTCTGTCTATCTTAAATTCCTCTCGAGACTTGAAATTCATTTTTTCAAAAATTAAAAAAAAAATTGTCTCAAATTTCTCCCTAGATTTAGAAGTACTAGAGAGTTTTTATATGTCTGAAACTTCTCTCGAGACTTGAAAATTATTTTTAAAGGTAAAAAAATTTTCCAATTTTCTCCTCAGACTCAAAAATAATTTTGAAAATATCTAGACGAGTTCGAGACTTGAAATTGATTTTTCAAAAGTAAAAAGGAATGTTCTAGATTACTTTCCAGATTTGAGAATTATTCGAGACTTTCTGTGTGTCTTGAATTTTTCTCGGGACGTGAAATTTGTTTTTTAAAAGTACAAAACTCATCAAAATCCGACACTTATAAAGTAAATTGGCCAACAAACTCGATTTTGAATCCTCACCGACTGGACTATATCTTCTTATTATTTGTGGCTTAAGTGTTTATGTTCTCCGCCCAGAATCCTAAAAACATTGGAATTTACTCGTAATTTCCAAATTTCAAATGGAATTGATATTTTCATGGCATTTTAATTTTTTTTTTTTGGGAGAATAAAAATCTCAACAATTTAATTTAATTTCTTAGGTTTTTATTTGAGTCGAAATTAGAATTTTAAGGATTTATGTGAATTTTTTAGCTAGAAATTCTTCTGGTAGAAGCAAATTGTTAATATTTTTTTTTGTAGAATGATTCTCTTATTAGAATTTTGGAAATTGAATCGTGATAATGCAGTTCTAAAACTCGATAGTAAAATCATCTCTATGAGAAATTATTTTACGACCAAATAAAAAAATACTTATTTTATCTGAATTTTGAAAATGACAGGGTTGCCAATCACAATTGGGATTCGACCTATCGGGAGATGACATCTGAGGGGGGGGGGGGAAGAACATAGGTTAACAAATTCAAAGCAGCATAGGCGTATATGGCGAAATGTAGTCCATGCGCTGTGCCCCTTTCTCTTTTCGAAATTTATTTTTTTAGGGCGAGTCACTTTTATTATCGTACTTTCTGTTAGGGAAAAAAAGTTTTAAATAAAAAAAAAACCTAATTTAAAAATACATTGATTTTATCTCTTAACATTTTTCACTATCTCTCATATTTAATGGCTTCATACTATTCGGAGCGGCACGGGACTCGCCTAGGAGTACGGGTGCAGTTCGTGCTGCATTTCAGACAGTCTACAGGGACAACCGTTGAAGATAAACAAAAAAGTTTGAAATGAAAAATGTTTGCCTTTTAAAAAAACATCAATTTTAAAGGGGAACATTTTTTCTCATCTTTAAAGGTTGATGAGATAATCTCGTAATAAAGAGACAACGGTTCGAATTCACTTCGCTATAACAAATTCACTTCGAATTCACTTCGTTATAACAAACAGGCATGTATATGGAAGGGAGGGGAAGTAACGTGTATGATGGGTTAAAACTAGTGTGATGTACCGTAAACATATTTTTGATTATTAATTAAAATAATGCGATGGATAAAATCGAATCATAAAATCAAGAAATTAATTTGATTCATTTAACATTATCATTTAAATCCGCATTATGGAGAGGGTTCATAACGATTTGCACAATTGTTATTAACAGGTTGTGATGAGGTATGAATAGAAAAGTCAATAACGATCACCAATTGCTTTTTATGAAACTTTGGAAAAAAACTGAACATGAATAAATCATAACTATAATCAATAGTTTAATAATTAATTTGCATAATTAAATATATCGTCGCATTCATTAATTTTTTTTTGTAATAACAAAGGGGCGTATGTTTTTTTTTATCCTCGGAATTGAATGTACTACCTTTTAGAAATGATTTGAGTTGATTAAGTTTTGTAGTAACAAATGGGCGTAATTCCACAAAGTTAATCACAAAGGGACGTGTCTCCAGCACATACGCCCCTTTCATCCTATGATAAGCATCACATGTAATGTGAAAGGAGCGTAAGTGTTATTTTTTGAAAAAAATGAAAGGGGCGTAAGTGTTTTTTTTCTTTACTTAAAGGGGCGTAAGTGTCGAAATACGTCCCTTTCATTTTATGATGAGCATAAATATAATGTGAAAGGGGCGTAAGTGCGGAGATACGCCCCTCTCTTATTACAAACTGGTCGTTACGCCTGTTTGTTAGAACTTTTTTTTTACAGATTTTCGATTAGAAATTCTATGAAAAGCCGGAAAACATTGATTTTGGACATACGCCCCTTTAACTTTAAAAAGGGAGTTTTTGGTACATACGCCCCTTTCACTCTACGGCGACGATATAATATTGATCTTAAAGTAGCAAAAAAAAAAAGATATCAATGATAAAGAGGAATTGACCAAAATCCTGGGCATGTGTCCTCTCCTCTTGGTTTGAGCATGAGTACCACTGCTGCGACTCTTTTGTGAACAACTGTCCCCATCTGCCTAACTGTGAAAAATTGTGTTTAACAAAAAAAATTATAGAAGGCACTACTATTCTGTTCTTCGGTCGATAATTTTCTCAGGAGGTAACGGAATCTACTATTCTCAGTTCCTCACTGTGCTACTACGCGACGCTACCGTCGCACTTCCTGTTCCATCATTAGCAGATGTGCCAGTTTTAGACCCACCCTCAATGTCACTTCCTACATTACCAATGACTGCCTGGGTATTGAAGAAAATCATTATTCAACAATGGCTGTCGAATTTCATTTGACACGGCGACCTTCGAATTACGAAGTTGATGACCTTCAGATCAACAATGGTTCATGAAATGGTTTTTGGTTTCCCTTCTTTAATTGATCTGGTTCCTACGCAAAGGGTAATCAAAGTAAAAAAATTAATAAAATAAACAAAATAAAAAAAAAGAAAAACACAAAAGAAACAAAATAAAGGAAAAATTCAATTTTTAACTTCCCGGGATAGGGAAGTTATTGTAATCACCCCGAAAATGAGAATTCGAATTGACATCATGTCTTCACGTTTCAAGGTCTCCACAACACTCCCCGATCATTTGCAAGAGGGTGTGTGTGTGTATGTGTGTGTGTGTGTGTGTGTGTGTGTGTGTGTGTGTGTGTGTGTGTGTGTGTGTGTGTGTGTGTGTGTGTGTGTGTGTGTGTGTGTGTGTGTGTGTGGATGTATGTCTGTCCGTAGCCCAAAATTTTGTCCAACGAAATCTCGTGAACGGATAAGGCGATCGAGATCATTAATGACGCAATCGAAGCGTCTTCATTCAACTTGAAGCTGAAAGGAGTTTGGAAAAAATTAGTCCAGCCGTTCTCCAGCTTTTAAGGAAAGAGATGAGATGAAAAATCGCATTATTTTTGTTTTTGTTTTTTTTTGTTTTTTTTTCAAATCTTCAAATGTTTTTTTTCTATTTTTTTTCCGCTGACCTCTGCGCAGGAGCCGAATCAATTAGAGCGGTTGAGGAGAGGTAAATGCTAAAAAACATTCTGAAAATGAAATTATTTTGCTATTTTTTTTTTCTGAAAAAATTTTTTTCGTGTTCCATTCAAAAAACGAAAAACGATGAATCAACAAATGACATTTAACATTTATTTTTTTTGTTTTTAATGCATATATGGAATGATGAGAACCGGGAAGTTTTAGTTGTGAACATGAATGGTTCGCTCCGACGTAAACGCACCCAAATTCGGGAGCGAGCTTGCGAGCGACCAACAATACTCCGTAGACCGGCCGCACCCCTAGTTCATCTCATGTTTTGCTGGAAGAACTGGAAAACGACTGAAACAATTTTTTCCAAAATCCTTTCAGCTCTAAGTTAGATGAAGACGCTTCGATTGCGTCATTGATGACCTTGATCGCATCATCCGTTCACGAGAAATCGTTGGACAAAATTTTGAGTCACTGACAAACACACGGCCACACACACACACACACACACACACACACACACACACACACACACACACACACACACACACACACACACACACACACACACACACACACACACACACACACACACACACACACACACACACACACACACACACACACACACACACACACACACACACACACACACACATGATCTTGAAAATGATTGGGGAGTGTTGTGGTGACCTTGAAACGTGGACAGATGATGAAAAATCGAATTTCGATTTTCGGGGTGATTACAATAACTTCCCTATCCCGGGAAGTTAATAAATTGAAATAAAAGAAAACCTCTCAAGGTTTCCAAAACTGAGTTTAGAATTTCCCCAAATAAATAATCGAGTTAATTGAATTGATGATCCGACCAAAATCACATGCAGAATTTCCCCGATAATAATCATAATAGAACTTTGAGAAACTGAATGAATTGATTCTAATTCCTCCCCCATTACTAATCAAAAAGGAAACTGATTTGAATCACTGAAAAACAAACCCATAAATTTTTAACTCATTCCCTTTTTAGCCTAGTATTTTTCAACCAATGGCACAGACGGGAAATAATTTTGAATTAAGGCGTTGGTAAATAAATGAAAGAGAATTCACTGATTAAATTTTAAACTTACTCTTCCGAGTCTATATTTTAACAAAAAAAAAGAAATTAAAGTTGAGTTTACACAATAAAAAGTATTGGACTTACAAATTGACGATGATTCTCTCGAACACACCTTCGATAAAAATATTGCCGCACTGAATTTAGTTGGAAATATTTAATATGTTGAATGGATAATTTCGAGATATTGAGTCTATACAAAACAACAAGAAGTGACAACTACTTGCACAAATGTTGGTAAAAATTCAAATAAGTCATGAAAGACTTCAAAAGAAAAATGAAGTAGAAACTTCAATATAAAAATTCAAATAAGTCCCGAAAGACTTCACAAGAAAAATGAAGTGAAAACTTCAAAGTAAAAACCACCGTAAAAGGTTGGTATGATCAAATCAAAGATTTGCAAAAAGGAGTTGGGTGAACTGGATTGAACACTGAACCAAAATGCTCCGTGCAAGTACTTTTGTATATTCGTTCTGAAAGTGTGACGTGTAGGAAAAATTCCTATAGGAACTCCTATAGGGAATCCTATAGGAAATGCTATGGAGAATTCGAACTTTTCCTATAGGTTTTTTTTTTTCCATAGAAATTCAAAAGTTTATAGGATTTAGGATTTTCTGTAGAGATTTTTTCCATAAACCATTTTCTATAGGATTTTAGAATTCTTACAGGATTTTTCCTATAACCCTTCCTCTACAAGATTTTTGGATTCTCATAGGATTTTTTTTTTCTATAAACCTTCTTCTATAGGATTTGTGATTTCTCATAGGATTTTTTTCTATAAATCTTCTTTTATAGGATTTTTATCTATAAACCATTTTCTATAAGATTTCAAAATTCTTATAGGATTCTTTCATATAGTCCTTCCTCTCGAGAAGAAGATTTATAGGGAAAAATTCTATGAGAATTCACAAATCCGATAGAAGAAGGTTTATAGAAAAAAAATCCTATAAGAATTCAAAAATCCTGTAGAAGAAAGTTTATAGGAAAGGATCCTATAAGAATCCTGAAATCTTATAGAAAATTGTTTGTAGAAAAAAAACCCTATAAGAATTCTAAAATTCTATAGAAGAAGGTTCATTGGAAAAAATCCTATAAAAATTCTAGAATCCTATAGAAAAAGGCTTATAAGAAAAAATCCTATGAAAATTTTGAAATCCTATAGAGGAAGGATTATAGAAAAGAATCCTATAAGAATTTTGAAATCTTATAGAAAATGGTTTATAGATAAAAATCCTATAGAAGAAGATTTATAGGAAAAAATCTTATGAAAATTCAAAAATCCTGTAGAGGAAGGTTTGTAGGAAAGGATCCTATAAGAATTCTGAAATCTTATAGAAAATTGTTTATAGGAAAACATCCTATAAGAATTCCAAAATCCTATAGAACAAGGTTCATAGAAAAAATCCTATAGAGGAAGGCTTATAAGAAAAATCCTATAAGAATTCTAAACTCCTATAAAGAATGGTTTATGGAAAAAATCTCTACAGAAAATCCTAAATCCTATAAAATTTTTTATTCTATAGGATTTCTATAGAAAAAAAACCTATAGGGAAAGTTCGAATTCTCCATAGCATTCCTATAGGATTTCCTATAGGAATTCCTATAGGATTTCCTATAGGAATTCCTATAGGAATTTTTCCTACGTGCGTGTGATGAGAGAAATCTGATAAACATGTGAAAAATCTGATTTAAATGTGAAAAACGACATAAAAATGTGAAAAATTCGATGAAACTATGAGAAAAAGTGAAATCAATCATTGATGCATATGGAAAAGAAGCATGATGAGATAATTTTAACAAAAAAAATGTTTCCAGTTATAATAAAATATGAGATTTGAAAGACTAAATCGATGTTCGTAAATTTTTTTTAGTTTCGAACTATTAATTTTATTCATTTCTTCGTTAGATTGCATGTCCGTCCATCCTCTATTCATATTAGAAAAGGAGATGATACGGTAAAATCATATCGAAATCGAAATTATCGAAAATCTCGGAAGTCGAATGGATAATAATATCGATATTGATGATGACGTACATCCGGTAAATAAATGAAAGCGCGGGCATGCGAGGTGCGCACTAACCTAATGCTTGTGTATTATGCTGCTTATCTTGATGATTTCTCTGAGCTTCGGGACCATCAGTCTGATTATTTATTGGTTATTGGTGACTTTAATGCACCCAAACTTCGGTGCTCTCTAGAAGCCGCAACGTCCACATCGTCCATAGTCTCTGATAGGAAAGCTTCACTTGTGATTGACTTTGCTGCGCTCTTAGGACATAATCAGAATAATTACATTCTTAACCCTTCACGGATACACCTCCTGGGCATACCTCCTACGGGTACACCGGGGTGACTGATCAGCCCATGCCTTCAATCGTGAATAATTTACATTCTATATCCAAAAAAATGAAAACCAAAGCATGATATCTCTTTATTACTTTCCGCAGAAGAGATCCACGTATAAATAATCCAAATTCAATACTTCTAAGTGAGTGGAAAATCGATTTAACCACTGAGTCACTAAAAAAATGCGAAAAGTTGACTTTTCAGAAAAGAAAATCTAGTTTTTCTTCTATTCAACCGATTAAAAAAAATTCAATTGCATTTGAAAGAAGACACTCTATACTACCGCTGGGGTGATGAGTCACCTCCTTGTATCCGTGAAGGGTTTATTCACTTGATCGTTATCTAGATCTTCTATATACGTCAGAGTCTATCTCTTGCAACGTTACAAGGGTATTGGAGCCCATAGTCTCTGAACATTTTTATCATCCTGCGCTGGATGTTTATCTTGAATTTAACTCTGCATCAAAGCAGTGTATGTCATTTGTTCCTAATACCGAAGCTATTAGACTAAACTACAAGAAGTTTGATCTTAATCGACTGTATGAACAGATTAACAGCATTGACTGGTCGAATATAATGAGCCCAAATGTCGATAATACTTGCCATAATTTCTACAAATTATTAACTAATGTATTCCATGGGAATGTCTCTCGACTTCAAAAGTGCAATTCTTGCTATCCGATCTGGAACACCAAGTCAATTATATGTGATATAAAATTGAAGGATCTTTATCGTCTCAAGTATAAAAAAAACTACTTCTTTGTATCATAAGGCTCAATTTACTGTACTTAGGGCGAGAATTAAGTCTGATATTGATGATGCATATTGTCACGAGGCACTTACAACGATTTTACTGCGTGCCTGTGGGGGTTATAGGATAAAGGTAGGACTGATATTGAGTTGGGATGAAGCGTGTCGCTAAGCGACTCAAAAGGGATTGTGGGTATTTGTGATGAGGTACGGGATTTATCCCTCCCGTGCCTCGTAGGATTGGATATAACTCAGTATATGTAAGGCGGATGCGGGAAGTGCTGGTTGTGATATATTTAAGGGGGGAGCGGATGCGGGAAGCTATGGGTGGATTGGGAGCAGATTCGGGAAGCGACCGTGGGAGTGGGAGCGGTTGCGGGAAGCTAGAGACGTAACCGTTCTGTGACTCCGATCGATGATCCTCTGTGTCCTCTCCACCAGCCAATTTGGAGGACGCGGGTGCAATGCCCCAGCGTACCTGTTTGTTGTTGCTGGAGCCCGCGATAACCAATAATAATAAGTTATATAAGAAAATGGGTTGAGCAACAACAGAGAGAAGACCCTTGACTTAGGATTGTGCCGCCTTTTATTCCCAAAACAAATGAAACAAAAAATAAATGAGGTCATAAATAAATCACCCTCTGGTGTATTTCAGTTCCGCCGGAGTTACAGCGTAAATCATAATAATTAAATCAACTCAATAAACTTTAATCCCAAATAACCCTGTTTACCAGATTTCCATAATACTTTGTCTCTGGAATTTCGGAGTGAATTATAATCAACAAAAGAAAATACCGCCAACAGAGATCACCGTAGAAGTAACAATTATAGTCACCCTGTATATTAATGATCCAGAAGGACATCCAGACATTGACTCATCCCCTCAGCAACCCTCCCCATAAATAATCACCATTGTTTACATCGATCTCTGCAGAATAGCCGGGATGACTGACTCGATACATTCCAAGAGTGTGTCTAGATGTCCGAGTGAGAAGGACGGCGCGAGGAGCCTTCACGCGGGAGCGAAAGATACCTCATCTGACGACTACACGGAGAAAATTTCTCTCTAAATAGTACTGAACTTCTCCATTAAACACGGAACATTTCAGTTGGTTCCCAAAAAAAAAAAATGAAAGCCAATCAAAAATTATTAAACATGGAAATCAATTTTTTCGATACTCAAGTCATAAATCACTGAACTGTTCAGTAATTTTTTTGGATAGGTCAGTTTTCAATGAGTATATCCGTGAAAAAATCCGGAATCTTTTGATTTTTTCATATTCAGATATGATGATAAACTGCTGTTTACATGTCAAATTTTACTGAACCCTCTCAGCATTTTCTCACAAGCAAGGTCACGCATACAATGAGGACCTCTCTTGAGCGAGATATGAATCATCGTGAGTTTTCATATCGCACAAAATGGATGCACCCTCTTACAAGTGACCACGTGCAAACACACTGTAACCAGAAAAAATCCTGAAAAATCTCAGAATCGTAAGTATCTGTAATCAATATCAATTTTGAAAATCATCAAAATTCAGTCAGACATGTAGCGATGTTAAATAAAGAACAAATTTACTGACACAATCAATGTTTTAAATAGTTTACAGAGAAAGATTATGTTATTACTTTGATGAACCCGCTTCTTCGCATAAATACCATGATTCTCGTTTTAATACTCTAATAAATGGAAGAACTGCACGGTTCTTCTGCTGAACAAATTCCTGTGATTTTTTTATGAATTTATTTCTTTTTTTTAATTTCATTTTCTCTCATTATCATATGATTTTCAGTCAATATTTTTTAGCACTCGTTTATCCATATTTCGGTCTTTTTTTTGCAGTGCAATCCAGCATGGTAAGAATCTGAAAAATGTGTGGATACTGAAGATACAGAACTATTGATATAATTTCATTTGGAATTCATCCTATTAACATACTTACCACACGTCACCAGGTTGCAGAATCATTTTTTATTTCAATTTTTGAGTGCCACCGAGTGTAAATAACGAACGATTTTTTTTCATACTAACCACGCTTATTTTTTTTCGTTAGATACGAATAATTTTCTGAATGCTTTGCCTACTTTCTTCTGCTTAATTTTTTTTAGATAATTTAAATGTCAATTTATTTTTTTTTAGGTTGATCCAGACTATTTTGAGAGGCCTGCAGTTATTAATAATGTGAGTGTTGAATAACTGAAATTTAAACTATGAGATTCTTCCTGAGAGTGATTTTCATTGTGGTTCTTTACTCAACAGCCAATTTATCGTCTCATTGATGAATCAACTGGAGGAGAAGCGATAAAAACATTTTACAAAAATAATGGATATCTGATCAAGAATGTTAGAAGTTCCTTGACACGAATAATTATTGGCAACGAAGGAGATAAGGCATTGGAAAGAGCTCGTCGAGTTGAGGGTTGTCGACAGCTGAAGGAATTCAAAATCAGCAGAGCTCAATTCATATACTTTTCTACTCAGATAGCACAGTTATTCGCTGGTGAAAATAAGTTGACGTATTATACCCCTTTTCGTTACATTGACAAAGAAAAATTCAGTGCTTCGGGAACGTTAGTTCGTCACTACGAATACCGAATCAAAAAGTTCAGAAAGGAAGGAATTTTGACTGCTACTGCACCTACTAATTTATTGATTGAGGACAAAGCAGAGATTGCAGGTAAACAATTCATGATGAAAAAATTTAATAAATTCTTCAAGGTAGAGTAGACAGTGAATTGAATTATTTTCATTTATTTATTTAAAGATGATTCTCGAGAAGGTTTCGCTTGGCTAGGTGAGAATGTCGTTCCAAGGAATCAGGTTTTGGAAAAATGGCAGATTTCATTCCCTGCTAGGCAGGAAATATTGATTCGCCCTGAGTGTACAACTGATGAGTACTTCACTGCACTGCCATATTTGCTGACAGAACTTGGAGCTGATTTGATCAGACGTGACTTTCAAGTTTTATTCCCTGCTAGCGACAATTTTATGGGAAATTGGGATAATGCCACGCTACACCTGATTCATTCACTTTAACGCTGCAAAGCCATATCCATGGGAGATCGAGGATATCTGCAAGGAATTGCGGGAATGCTCAAACATAACAAAGACGCTGTGGTTGCGTACTTGTTACCTTACTTGATTGACCCTCCAGCACTAAAGAGAAGGTTGAATGAAAGAAAATTGACAGCTCAGGAGAGACAAGAAGCATTTTTTATACATGTGCAAACAGAAAATGCAATTGCACCAGCTTTAAATCGATTGAGAGTAAGATCGCAAGCAGCTAACTCAAGACTTCCACCTGTACCTGTTTTTGTTGGAGATTTAGTCAACCTTGATAGAATATACGTATCTATGAACGATTCTCCAGATGTAAATACTGGACTTCCAACGATGTACAGAGTCGATTCAGTTCTTTCTGCCATTGATCTAACCTTCAAGAGTACTTTCGCACTTCAATGCGATTTTCAACATCGAGCTAAGCAATGTTGGCTATTCATTCAACGAGCACTCTATGATATTACTCGCTCAAAGGACAGACCCAATCAGTCTGTCAACATTTTGCTAGGACTTTGTGTAACTGCAGTGGATCAACCTCTACCTCCAGTGTAAAGTGCCAAAAACAATCACTCTCGCAATTAATATAAAATATTAGGTGGAAGGTGAAGGAACAAAGAGAAAAATAAATTACGATTTCGATAATCTAGATAGACTCAAAAGTGAGAGTTTGAAGTGTGATGAACTATCACTTTAAAATTCATTGAAGATTTTCGTTTCCATATGCATAGGATTGATCTTAGTTGGAACAATTTTTTTTTCAGTTACATAAATGCTCTCGCGGAGTTTCTAGTGATTTCATGTTCAACGATTTTTATTTAATAATTTACCTTCATGTTTTAATTATCATTACTCAAATATCCTGAATTGGTTCATCTTTGTAGAATTATTAGCCCATTTTTAAAAATTGAAATGGATTTTAAATTTTGAGTGATTTATTTTTCTCTTCGTAGTAATAGTAATATTTGTGGAAAATGACAATGTTCACGTGTACAATATGTCAGGAGGTCTTCAACGATCGTTTGAAGTATGTGAGTCACATCCAATATGCGCATTCCAGTTTTTTATCTATTGTTTGTGATTTTATATCGTGTTCAAGATCATTCAAATCCTTCGAGTCATTCAGAAAACATGTTCGAGCTAAACACAATTGTTCCAACGATGCTAAGAGGAGAAAGATGCTCGAGAATCCGAACAGCCGTACCTCCCCAGTTCCTAGTACATCTAACAACAATAATTATTTTGTAGATGATAATTTTTTCAATGAGGATGAGACGATTGATGATACTGAAATAACTGTGACACCTCCTGACATCCCACTCGAGGGAAACGAATTATTGAACGGTAACTCGAATGATCAAGTGTTGAAAAATACCAATACCAAAAGCGATGCGACTGATAAAGTTATTCTCCTAGCAGCAGGGCTGCATAAACATTTTGATATCCCTCGAATCAGAACTTCTGAAATTATTAACTTGACTGAGGATTTTATGAGTAATATCTTAGCAGAAGTTGAAGTGACAGTCTCAAACTCCATGAATGATAGTAATGAGAAAGAATTAGTGTTGAAAAATATTAAAGAACTTCATAGAAGTCAAACTGAAGCATTCAATAAAGTTAATACGGAATTCAAGTGTTTCAGCACATTTAGAGAAAAAAAAACGCTAATTGAGCCAATTTCATTTAAAGTGGGTAAAAAAAAAATTTATCGACGAAGAAGAGGGATGAAACTTCCAAAAATAGTCACGATCACTGCTCAATTTATTCCCATACGACATGTGCTCAAAATTTTTTTTGAAATACCTGGGATTTTAGATGAAACCCTAGATTACGTTAGATCTGCTCAGAATAATTCTGCGATTGTTTACAATTTTGTTCAGGGAGATTTATGGAAGCAACTCAGTAAGAACGATGGAGATAAAATTTATCTTCCAGTTTTTATATCCTTCGATGATTACGAAACGAATAATGCGCTCGGGTCTCACCGTGGAGTTGCAAAGTGTGGAGCTGTTTATTTTTCAATTCCCTGTTTACCTCCTGTTTATCAGTCAAAATTGGAGCATATTTTTCTTGTTGTATTGTTTAATTCACGTAATCGTAAACTCTTTCAGAATAAGGTAATGTTTTCAAAATTGATAAAGGAATTTGATTTTTTAGAAAAAACAGGTATCACTATTTCTCACCCCACAGGAGATATTCAACTGTATTTCAGATTGTGTCTGCTTATTGCAGATAATCTGGGGATGAGCGAGATATTAGGCTTCAATGAGAATTTTATCCAACGGAAATACTGTAGATTCTGTTTAACAGATCGTTCTGATATTAATCGAATTTTCAGTGAAGATCAGTGCACTTTACGCGATCGAATAAATTATGAAACTAATTTGATGGCCAATAATCCAAAAGTAACCGGAATTAAGAAAGACTGTGTCTTGACGGGTGTTAACGATTTTCATCCAGTACAAAATATTTCTGTTGATGTCGTTCATGATGGCTGGGAGGGATTTTGTCGGTATGATTTGGGATTGATTTTAAATCATTTCATCAAGAAAAAAAAATTTTTCTCATCACAAGAATTGAACAATCACATTAAGGCTTTCGATTATGGCCTCATGGAAAATAAACCTCCAGAAATTACACCAAAACAGTTACTAGATAAGAAAATTATCATGTCGGCGTCAGAAATGTTGACTTTCGTTCGTTGTTTATCTTTGATGATAACTGATTTGGTACCAGAAGATGATGGAGTATGGGGTCTACTCCTGGGGATGAAGGATCTCATTGAAATAATGATGAGTCGCAGTTTTCATCCCGATTTTCATGAGGTCCTTCGTATTGAAATTGCGGAGTATTTGAGGGAACTGAATCGACTTTTTCCTGGTTGTTTAAAGCCCAAACATCATTTTTTGATTCATTACCCAAGAGTTTTAAGAGCTTGTGGTCCAATTTCAAAGTTATCTACATTCAGATTCGAGGCTAAACACAGGGAAGGGAAGATTACGGCGCGAGCAGCAGTTAGTCGGGTTAACGTGTCCAAAACGATTGCCCTCAAACATCAATTAAAGTTAAACTATGTTTTCTTGAATAATACACTCTCTCAGCATGTTCAGTACAGTCATAATTCTGTGGAATGTTGCCCTTTGCTACATCTCCATGGCATCAACAATGTTTGGAATTATTTCACGAATAATTACGGTAGTTCTGACTCGATAGTATTAACAATTAAACAATTCAGATTCGAAGGTAGCCAGATCAGAGTAGGGAGTATCATTATGATCCCGGGAGACAATCGCCCATGTTTCCACGAAGTACAACACATAATTTTAAATGATGAAGAGAAATTGCTTGTGATTGTTAAATTACTAGTCGATGTATTCCTTAATGAACACACTCAGCACTACGAGATTATCAGCTCTGAATGTGTGTGGAGAGTGCTGAGGTGTTCACAACTTCACGGATGTATTATCAGTCACGTAGTTAATGTCCCCCATGTCGGTAAATTCATCGTCAAAAACTGGATATAATTATTTTATTTTCATTTTGCATTTGAACGAATCTCCCCAATGAAGAATGGTTCAGTTGTGGTATATAGTTATAGTTAATTTTTAATAGTTATCATTACATGTATTTTGCAACTATTCCACCTGACTATTTGATCTCACAAGTTGATTAGAATATTCGTATTTTTCTATTAAAAATTTCGTAGAAATAAGGCAAGTTTTATATGTAAACCATATTTAGTTTGATGAAAGGGAAAGCCTCTTCCAATTGCTCTCGTTTTTATATTTTGTGTAACGAACATGTGGGGATGTTCGTTGGAACACCCAAAACAACCAGCAAACCAACCACCTCTTTGCCCGAACATCCGCCGTCCATGGGTTTAGAGTACGAGAGAGAGAGAGAGAGTTAGTTTAGGTTATTCTCCCACTTCGGTGCGGTTATTTTTCCCCGAAATGGTGGTTTTAGAGATTACCCTTTTGGAGTTCTTTCCCGAGGACAGGAAACCCTGTCAGGGCTAATTATTTGTGAGGACCCATAGAATTATCGCGAAGAAGGGCCGACATTGAGAGTCATCCGGTTTTTCTATGGGGATCATCCTTTTGCTAATCCCACGGGGAATCGATTAGGGCTGATTGAAATATCAGCGCTCCACAATTTTAGTGGATCTAATGGAACTAGTTGGGTATGTTTTCGGTACGGCGGAAGGTCGTAAGAGACAAGCGCAACCCTTGTTCTCTGCGAATTGCCAGGTTGTATTTGGGTTGAGTTAATTATTTTTATTATTCAATTTTATTTTAACAATTACGTTCCATTGATCCCGGAGAACCGATCCGTGGGAGGTGCTACAAATAATATTGGGCCTCTGGGGACTTACATCCGTCCCTATAACTCGGGGTAGTAACCCCGAAGCATTAAGTTAAAAATGATTAGAGTTAGAGTTTCCCCCAATTCAAATTTGAATTGAATTGGGCGGTTCAAGGGGTCACGGCGACAAAAATTCGCCGGTTATCCACATGTCGCGCTGCGGTAGATCAGGATGATCCTGATTCTCCCCTCTACTTTTCCACCGAGTCAGTGTCACGACACTGACCCAGTGAGCAGTCTTCGTCTTGACCCCGGTCAAGACAGGTCAACTTTTTAAGTGCTCCCACCCCGTGTGAGGATTAAGTTTAGTGTGATCAGAGGAGGCCACCAGCTATAGAATGGTGAAGAAGGTGCCCAAGAAGGCGAAAAGGGTGAGTTTTTGGGTTATTTTCTGAGTGTTATCCGCGCCATTAAAATAATGGCGCCGGCATTTCCGTCTCACGACGGGTCGACCACCTTGGCCTTCAGCCACGTGCGTCGCAATTTTTCCCCGATATATCGGGGGATAAATAGGTATTTGTGCGGGTTGAGGTGTTGATTCTTCACGAGTATCTTTCTCGTGGTTTTCCCTATCATAGGGTTCCCCTGAGGGTTTTATTTTTATAAAAATCCCGATGTAAAAGGGAAATACCTCGCGGCGTCTCTTTCCGACGCGCAGTCGGCCATTTTCCCCCTCTATCGGTGTTCACCGTGCAGCGCGGGCTCGAGTACGGTGAGTTGCCTCACCCCCTCTCGTTCCCCGCGCCTACGAGCGTCGGCGGTAAGTGTTGCGCGCTGAGCGGCACAGTTAGCCGTTTAAAATTACGCGTGTTTTATGTCCTCGTTTAGAGGGGTAAATTTTAATCTTTATGCCTGAAAATGCATAGGTGGTATCCGTGGATCCTAAGGATCACGGCAATATCCGAGTGGACACGATCGGCCTAGTGGTTTGCGAGTTTTCGCGATTTTAGTGCAATTAAATTAATTTCTCTGATTTATTTTTCTCCACTATCACTGCGTATGACGAGTGGCATATTTTTCTTCTCTTCTCTCTCTCTCGTTCTCACGTTCCCTTATTGGGACTCCGTCTCCGTTGATTTTCAGAATCTCGGATTTATTTTATTTTAATTCAGAATTCCGATCTCTCCGGGAATTAAAATTTTTGGGGTAAATTATTTAGCGTTGTTTCAGCTCCGTTGAATACAACGGCCTTGCGGGTTTACGAATCCGATTAAATAATTATTATCATGATTTTCTTTAGCCTCTCTGAGGAATTATTATTATTTTCATTATTTTTATTATTTTTGAAATTTCCGGATTTGGTACCGGTTGATTCCCGTTATGGGTTACAAATCTGAGAAATAATTTCGAAGTGTATTGTCTTAAGTTTTCAATAGTGGAACATGTAAACCTTATTTTGGATAGTTTTATTTTCTTTCGTTTCAAGCCCGACACCTCGTTTCCACCTGAAATCCACCCCTCTCTCCATAACCCAGCCTCCTGAGCGACACCGGCAACCGTGACCTTTCCTTTCCAATCGAGTGACCTTTTTTTTTTTTGGATTTTCACATTAGTTTGAGTCTAGCGATTTAGTGAATTTGCAAATTTTATTCGGTTTGATCGTTCCGGTGAAAAATGATCTGGCGCCCAATACTTAAATTTTAGGGTAAAACTCGATTGGGAGGAAGAGGGCGAAGGTAACTCTCATTTTCCAACCCCCATCCGAAAATGTCACGTTACATTTGATAAATGTAGAATATTTAAGGATAATATTTTGTTATAAATAAAAAAAATTATGAATCACCCAGCATCTGAGAAGCCTTATTTACCTCCCATCCGGTTAATTAATGAACAAAAAAAAAATTAAAGAATTTTAAAAATTACAATAAAGACAATACTTTCTACAGTTTGGAGGCGGAATTTTCAATCGTTATTGATTTGTATGAATTGCATGGAAGAAACCCTGTTTTTCACAATCTCACAACATTTACCACTATTCATCAACATGAAAAATTCATGACCATGGTTCAGTAATTTTTGACAAGGTAACAGCGCCACTTTCTGTTGTACTATTGTGACTTATAACCTCATCTCACGAAATATCCCGCGATTCCAGAGTGGTTCAGTAATTTTCACTAAGAACTTTCCTTACATTTCAATGAGAATTTTTCTCCGTGTACTTCCCTATGCGTATATTTCCCCCACTGAAGGGGGAAGCGCTGACGAGCAAGTGTCCACGTGGGACACTTGTGGGCTTCCAACACCTCTTGTCGCGACTCTAACCCAAGGATTTACTCTCACTCTCTCTCCCCTGGAGGACTCAGAGTCCCTCTTCCACCCTCCCACTTTCTCCCTTGTCGACTAAGTACCGGTGTTCCTTTATTTTACTAGAAATAATAATGAAAAACACAGAAGAATTCCCCAATATCACTGGTGGCTACGGCCACAATACTTTATTATATTCCATATCCCCCGCTTCCATCCACACCGATCCCAAAATTACTCAGTAATTACTTATTTGGTATATATCACCACTAACTGCGCAAAAAGATGGCGGTCCCGTGGCCACGCGACTAGCACGTGATTTTGGGGGCACACGTAACCCCGGTAATTGAGATGTTTGATTCTACTAATTATTTCAACTAAAAAAATATCCCCGGTAATTCACCTGAGCCCGACCGCAATCGCATCCGCAACTCAATGGAAAAATTAATGCCAACTCACTCTTAAGTCCAATCTGGCCGGTATAGCCTTGTGTCCAACACGTGGAATCTCCAAAGATATTCAAGATTATTCAATGATTTCCGGGGAAATCTTCACCACAAAGCCTCTTAATAATTCGCTCAAGAGTCCCTTCTCACTAAGAGCACAGCCAGTGCCGATAAATATTCAATAAAACACCAATAATATATTAATTACATGATATTAATTCCAATCGCTTACTATTTTTCAATTAAAACTCTCCTTACGGCCATATAGCGATCACAAAAACCAGTTGATGAATTGAAAATGAATATGAAAGATAATTCATTTCATTAAAAGATGCTAACGTTTCGGACACTATATGTGTCCATCATCAGGGCAATTTTTTATTGTTCTGCGAGAAATTAAACAAAAATTTACAAATCAAGTCTATCAATATAACATTCAGGAAAAATTAAAATAATAAAATAAATAATAGAATTTCATAATTCACCTAAGTCCCATCGAATGTTAAGGGAGCAGAACGAAATTAACCAACAATTACACAAGACAGTAAAAATACATGTCATTGGCCTCTTCTAACCTAGAAAATATAATGCATAGACACCAATGATCCAAACAGATAAAGAAAAAATTTATGAGAATGAAATTTGTTTTGAATGAATGATAATATTATTATAAACCATAAAAAACTAACTATATGTTTATTCCAAGTGAAACTATTAAAAATGATGACAAAAATATAAGACTAGTAGTGTAAACAACATACCATCGGTATACATTAATTACGACCACAGGAATACTTAGCACGTGTACGCTGTAATAGATGAGAACGGAATGATGATCCATTCAAAAAATGTCGGTATTCCGGTCACTGGCTCTGACCAGATGGCGTAAGCTCCTGGTCAGTAAGAGGTCAGCTTACTCTGGAGTTTTCATCTTACCCAATCACAGGGTATATTTCCGGCGGCTGGATATTTTTCTGCTCTCCTCTTTCTCTTTTTCGGCATCTCATTCCGGAGATGTAGAGCAATATTCGTTCTGGGAAGGGAGACTTCGGATCTTTGGCTATATTACTGCTCAGCGAGGCCAGGATATTGTTACTCCATAGGTGTCGATGTCCTTGGTGTCATCTCAGAATCCTCGATTGCGGCTAAGCTGGGTTATTACCGGGTTCTACTCTAATTTATTATAACTAGCGTTACGCTACGCGCGCCTCTCATCAGAGTATGTCGGCTTGAAGTTGATATTCACATTGAATTTTAGGCAGCATAGCTAAGCAATTTTTCTTCAATTTTTGAAGTGAAACTTCTTTAGGCACGGTAGAGCGAGTCGACAATACAGCGTGAAAAGAAACGGAGGGAGGGTACTCGGGCTGTAACAAAAAAGAGGGGAGTCGGCTGTGACGAAGAGTGGTGGGAGTGGAGCACACCAGCACGGCTCTAGTACTACTCCGCTTACGGTGCATAGTGAGAACACTCATAGCATACGTATTATATGCTATGAGAACACTGCACATTTCTCGCGTTGGAGGCACCACCTACTGAATAGGGAATCGCACGTGGAACCAGCATAAAGATTCGGGCCTAGATAAGTCAAGCCTAGATAAGTTTCACTTCTGTCACGCGTGGTCACCACGCACACATTTTTTTTTCTCTTTTCTTGTTTTTGGAATATGACGATACTATTGACTCAATCTGGAAGGAATTCATACTATAGATAATGTGATGATTGTGATCAATTTCTCCCTTGATGAAATGAAATGACATTGAATTATTAAATAGAATGTATGAGTTCAATACCTTATTTCATTTTCTTCTATTATTTATTCCACTAATTATTTCTCACATACGTTAATTTTGAATTAATGAATTTATGGAGGTCAAGTTTCAATCTCGTACTTGAATGGAATGATTTGTTATTTTCTTTTCATTGTTGGTTATTTTTTTCTCATTGAGAAGTTTTTATCTGTTCCAGTTCATCGTTAATAAAAAATAATCACAAAATCGTATCTCCGGCTCATACGCCCAATTCATCTTATGATAACATATAATGTGAAAGGGGTGTAAGTGATATTTTTCAATTTCGTAAGTGCGTATCTCTACACACATACGTCCCTTTCACTCTACGGCGACGATATATATATATAAGTGACGATAATATATATAAATAAGTAATTAATTAAAAGTAATCTACATATATATACATCAATCAATTACTTATTCTTTAACTTGAATTGCTTAGCTATGCTGTGTAATGATTTTTCGCCTAATCTTCTAACAAAATCGTAAATTTCTCCAAACATCATCGACTGAACGCAAAACTTGGCGAATCATTACCTACGTTCTCATATTCCCACCATCCTGAAACGACAAAACCTTACCGGAACGGGAACTAAATTTCAGGAATAACTAGCAGCTCGATCTATCCTTACTTCAACAATTTAGGGCGCCAGCTGATTTTTAGCAACGCGGAATCAACGAACCGCAACCGTATCAAAACCTTATTAAAACTAAATACTAATTACCCTGAAACTCGAACTGCAGAACTGAACGCAGAATAGTGGAGGATATGAGGGTACGGATTTACTCGGTTGCTCAGTGTGCGGGTCGTGGAGAAAGGGGTGGATTCGTTGAACAAAGCGTCAATTACCCAAATGTCAATTATCGAGAGGAGATATCAAACGAGAACGAGGGTATAATAGTCAATAATGAAGCATGGGATAAGTTTTACATGTTCCTCTATTGAAGTATCTCATATATAGATTGATCAGATTTCCAAACGGATTCATACATTTTGACTCAACATGATCTGAAATATTCTCCAACCCTTAATAACTAATCCTGTAATGACGAGTTTACATTGTTCAAGTGAAAGAGAGAGATACTTGAAGTAGAAGGCTAGAGAGACGAGCAGAATAGCCGTTTGTGCGTGCACACGCCAAACTGAGAGAGATAGAGTGAGTGAGCGTAGCGTAAGAGCGAGAGAGAGAGACGCAGCGACGCGGTTATTAATGTATGCCAAGCTGAATGATTTTCCGCGTAATTCCGCGTCATTTTCGTTCGCCACTGGAGTAGAGAGCATAGCGAAGGTCTAAACATTACTTTGGAGACATTAGGGAGCTTGGCGGAGCAGGATTTGTTAGGAATCATGTATTTCCGCGAACGAAATGGCCGTTGGTAATGATTTATACTGAGGACAGAGCTTCTCGCGTCGTGTTAGAGCACGTGGAGATGCGAAATGGTGTGGCTTCCCGATCCGGTATCGAAAGCATGTCGGATAGCTGCCATGAGGTAGCGGATTTAGGCCAAGTCACAATGGATGGCTGGAAGCACAGAATTTTAATTGAGAGTTGGGAGTCCAACCATAAAAATTTGTAGATAGCTCAAAATTTACTTTCCCCGTAACCAACCGGACTCCATAACATCCCAGATAGCTAGGTAACATATGAGAGAGCAAGTATTTGCAATAGCCAGGGTGCTGCAAGCCTAGCTTCCCTGCTTCTGGAGGGAAGTAAGTTGGACAGAGAGCACAGGCAGCAAGAATAGATAGCGAGCTGCTCAACTCGGAAGCACAAGGAGCGGTAGCAGGAAGCTCATGAAGAATCTTCATGTTTTATAGCCAGGAGAGAGCGGTAGACGGCCAGAAATTAGCCGTGAAAATTTTGGGAGCATAAAACAGGCGAAGAAAACAGTCGAAATCCTCCCTTTATCTTTCAGAGGACAGAGTGCATCGGGAAATATAGAAAGAGCAGAGATAGCATGTGGCTCGACTTGGAAGCACGAGGAGCATTTTCACAATATATTTTCTCCAATTTTAGAGAGCATCATTTATGTTTCGCGCATAATTTTCATTTGTAGGTAACGGACTGGGGTAACTGAGGCCAGTGAGCTGATGGCTGGGCGTTTAACCACACACACGGCAGCCATGTCGGTTGGCGTCGTTAGACGGGAGAGAACATGACGCCACGAGGTTTTTCCGGGTTTACGCGATAAATTCACTGAAAATTAATTAAATTCTCCCCCAAAAGAAAATCCCAGTACTCACCATACTGTTTTGGGTGTCCTTGCCATCGTCTGGACTCGAAAAACGGTTTTTTACTAGGGCGTGGCACGTGAATTTTCGATGCGACGCAGTCTGTTCACAGGTACGTTCACGACTGACCATGCGGTGCGTAATGGTGACGCTCGAGCGCGATACTTGTTGCGCCCGAGTGATGGGGAAACCGGCCGGACAGTGGCGTCGTCGCCTTCCCGGCGGGAGTATCAACTTTCGCGAGAAAGGCGGCGAGGCGCGAGTGTTATTTGAATTTGAATTTATCGGAGGTAGCTGCGTGATTAATTATTTTTGTGATTTTTATGGTGTACGAACTGAAGCGATAATATATCTGAATCTAAACCGTAGGGAGGTTAGAGGGTGGTTGTTGCCTTCGTCTACGACCGGAATTAGGTAGCTTATCCGTAGAGGACACTCTCCGGAGAGGAATTAGAAACTTCGCCAACGATACGATAATAGACATAACCGAAAGCTCAGGCAATTCATACAGGGGGAATGAGCTAATTCGCCCCCGTATGACCTTTCAACCAAAATTTGCGATAACTGGAAATTTCTAACACTCTCGCGACCAGGGGAGCGCGAGTATCTCAACTCGACCTATGTGTTCACTCTTCAAACAAACCCCGAGGGGGTACAAAGATGCACTGGGTGGCACAGTGTATCGGCCCTGATCCGCGGTGATCCTTGGCCCTTCAACCGAATTTACGTAGACAAAACCTCTGTATTCTAATAATCTGAGCCGGAAATTGACTAAACCGAAATATATGGTGTGTGGAAAGTAGGATTTCAGCCTTCTAGTCGTGGATTGAACGGTAATATCTGACTGAGGGAGCTGCCGCGAGTTGATACTGAATTATTCTTCCCGGTACTTTGCTTACCCCGGGAAGCACCGATGTTCCGCGACTTTACCCGTTGATCTTAGCGTACCGGAATGTTGTCGCGATCTTGATTAGTCTCTCTCTCGCTCTAAACCTATATAATTACCCTACTGCTCATGGGGTGGCGAATTCGCTGGGAATTTCATCACAGCTGCCTAAAACGTTACATGCTTTTTTTTAAAAGGGATCGGGCCTGTGTGTGTGTGTCGTAATTGGGGCTCACTTAAACTCTAATAGGGTCTTGTACCGCATACATGTCCACTCGATAATTAGTGCCTTTATTCTCACAATATGATAAATACTTGATTAGAGTTCAGAAGAGCATTAAGGGTAATCCTGATTACTTCTGGGGATATATCAACACGATCAGAAAAGACTCCAGAATACCTAGTGTTATGGAATTTGATGGGTGGTTCTGAGCAGGCCGTTAGATATTGTGAATAGATTTAGAGATTTATTTGCCAGTGTATATAATCCAATAGCGGATACAAATACTCATTCCATCGATCTGCATAATCATAATCGTGGTGGAAGATTATTCGGTTCTTCACTAGTTATCAGTCGTCGTCAAGTTGAGCTGGCACTCCGGTCGTTAAAACCAAGTATGACGGCGGGAGCTGATGGTGTTCCGTCATTTATAGTCAAAGACTATTACTCGGCCTCTTGTGTTATCTTTAATCAGGCTTTAGATTGCGGTGTTTACCTCACTGAATGGAGGAGGGGTAAGATTACCCCTGTTTTTAAGGCAGGTAACAGATCTAATGTACTCAATTATAGACCGATTGCGGTACTTCCTAACTTCTCTAAAGTCTTTGAAATTTGTCTACATGAGCTCATTAATTCAGCATTTAAGAGCCAATTAACGCCATGGCAGCATGGATTCACTAAATGTCGTTCGACAGTAAGTAATCTCATTTTTATTACCCAAGTGATTAATGATGCGATTTCACTTGGTAAACAGGTTGATGTCATTTATATCGACTTCACTAAAGCTTTCGATAAGGTTAATATTCGAATTCTTTTGAATTGCGTAGCTGAACTTAATTTGTGTGATAGCGTATTGTGTGTCCTGGAGTCCTATCTGTTCAATCGTACAAACACTGTCACCTACATGGGTTTTAATTTATCTCCATTTACTCCAACCTCGGGTGTTCCTCAGGGTTCCAACTTAGGTCCTTTATTATTTAATATTTTTCTTAATTCTGTTTCCAATAGCTTGAACTGTGTCAAGTTTTTCTACGCAGATGATGCCAAGTTACTTCATGTGGTTGACAGTGTTAGTGATGCCCTTATGTTACAGAGAAATTTGGATGCTTTTTATGACTGGTGTACAACCCTTGAGTTGTTGGTTAACAAGAAGAAATGCTGTAAAGTATCTTATTATAGGGGTGATTCACCGATTGAATTTGTTTATTTGTTGGGGGGCGAGGCATTGAGGTCTAGTGAATCCTATGTTGATTCTTGGGGTATTGTTTGGTAGATCACTGACTTTCTACCAGCATATGGAGAAGATCATTAACTGTGCTAAACGCTCTCTTGGTTTTGTAATTAGGTCTATACGAAAGCTTTTTTCGATATTGATACTATTAGAATGTTATATTGTGCCCTTGTTAGGCCTAAGTTAGAGTATGCTAGCTCAGTGTGGTCCCCAGGTTACTTGAGATACTCAAAGAAAATTGAGGCTATTCAGAAGCGGTTTGCAAAATATCTAGTTTGGAAGAGTACTGGAGTTTACCCAGATAGATGTGTGGACGGTGCGTGGCTCTATAGTGAAGCTAAGTTGTTCGCCCTTGTGGAGAGACGTGGTTACACAGATATTATGTTCATTATCAAGTTACTACGCAGCAAAATTGATTGTCCTATGTTTTTGGAGCGTCTTACTTTTAGAGTCCCACTGTTTCATCCACGCTCTCGTATTTTATCTTCCTGTGCCTAGATCTTATTTGGTGCTTAATTCACCGTTTTATAGGCTGAGTAATGCAATTACTGACTTTATTCTATCAGATGGTTCTGCTGATTTGTTCAATGATTCCATTGGTGTGTTAGCGCCTAGAGTTTATAAATATATTGAATCCAAGAGAAATGAGTTGGATGATGCTGTTTTTCTACGCTTTGGCAGACAATTTGTTGTAATTGAAATTTTCTTCTGTTTCTTTATATAATACTCCTCTCCATTTTTGTACTTCAATTATACTTTGTAATGTCCAAAAATTAATTTTCTGAAAAATTATTGATTTTGAAATCATGACCCATTTTTCGATCACTCAAAATGCAAGAATAAGTAATTAATTCCCGAAGAATTTGCCATTGCTCAAGCAGAACAATTTCGCGTCAGCGAAACTGCGCAACTTCGATACACTAAATAACTATGAATGCCACACGTTGCCACAGCCCGAAAAATTAATAAGAACAAAGGCCATTTCAACAGCCAAGAATTAATCAACTCACTAAAATCACAAACGTTGCATAAATTGCAATCCATACGAAAAATCAATCTGTAAGCCAGTCGTCCATCGCTCCTCGAACCGTGAGGTCGAGTCCTAAAGGGGGTCTTCCTCTTTTAGAGAGTTTTCTCAGTCTTTTATTCTTTATGTTAAATTGTGAAACATCGACATAGTCGGCATGGAACCACATATAAAGAAATGAAGATCTGAATTCGTGATTGTATTCCTCTGAGAAACCGTTCTTCTGATTTTTCATGGTGATCGTGGTGACGTGTGACGTGAAATTAGGCGTTTGAAATGTTTTCCATCGATCCGTACCCGTAAATTTCAACTGAGTTACTGTAACTGTCTCGATGGAATTACTTCGTAGGAAACAAGTCTCGAAAACCCACTGAGACGTTGATTAGAAGTAACCGCGCATTAGTTAGCAAGCCTGGTGAAAATTGTTCACTTAATCGATCTGTCCTTTCGACCCTCCCAAGTTATAATCCGCAAGAGTCGATATAACACGTGGTGACTATTGAACAAGAGTAGATAGTGATCGGACGAATTGTACAGGGATCCTCGTCCTTAAATCGAGAGCGGTGTCATTTCTTGCATTAAGGTAGTTGGAGCGTGGCATACTCGTGAAAAACAGGGCCCATGGGGTGCATATGATAAAAGTAACGGGATTTGCATATAATTTATTATAAATCCCTCAACACATCTCTAAAATTCTTCTGAGGTCGAAAATCTTTTGAAAATTTTTTTTTCACATGCATGTTAATAAATTCGTTAAGCCTAATTTCTAAGTTTACTTGGCCCGTTCCTGCGTCAACACACACATTCCGTGTGTACATATACGCACTCATTCACACGGTCCCCCCTCCATGCGTCCACGAGCGTCGAGAGTATATGCGAGTTTCGAACTTTGTTCATGATTATTTAATTAACTATGCGTCAGATCGATCTGAAAAAATTTGGAACAATGCGTGAAGGATCATTTTACAACATGGTGGTTTTTAGAAAAAACGGTAAAATGCGTTTTTTTACAAAAAAATAAAAGTAAATTCGGAGGTATTTAGTATAGGGGGCTGCGTGTTAACGCGCCGTGAAAACGCAAACTTTGATAATTTTTTTCTCGGCTCCTGCACATCAGATCGATACCAGATTTTTAGAGATGGTCGAGTAGACTCTTTTTTATCGCTAGTAAAAATTTCATTAAATCGGTAAAAAAAGCGATCCACACTCCAACTACCTTAAAAGGAATATCGTTAACTGTGTTGTGGTGCAGACAATTAATCGTTTCAACCTAGTAGATAAGTCAAATTAAAGATTCAAATTCCTCCAAATCACAAGTGAAAGAAGGTATTTTCATTTAAGTACACGCATATGGCCTAAAGTTGCCCGCGGGGAAAGGTAATGAATCTACTCAAGGATTCACAACTCAAAAACCAAATTAAGCTTCAATTAACTATCATTAATTCTTAGAAAAATCCTACTCAAACCTTCAGAACGATTTAATATTTTATTTTTTTTTTAGTAAAGCTAATGTAATTACAATTATGGAACTGCCCCAAAGTGTTCAAATTGTAAAAGAATAATCTATGTTGAATGATCTCTGAGTGGAATATAAACACCTCCATCGTAAATTCAAATATTTAAAAATCAGTAATGGAAGTTAAGTTATATTTATCGCGTTCGTAAAACTTGGAAGCACGAATAAAAACCTTTTCTAAAATATATATATTTCTATTTACTCCTCAAGACATAATTAGAAATCTTTCTTAGCTTTGCACGGCGAAAGGACTGTAGCGTCGTCCTCATAAAAATATAAAAGAAATAGAAGACGGTATTTCGTACCATCTTTCTATTGATAATTCTAATCTAAAATGTACGGAAACATTTTAATTTAAATCCTAAAGTTGTCCTCCGACGCTGGGCAACGTCTCCGAACATAACAACTTTATACATATTTTCAGTTATACTTATACCTAATACTATATATCTATTGACCCTGTTATTGGCCTTTGGCTATTGGATCTATGTAATTCTAATAAATAAATAAATAAATAAAATAAAAGGAAATGATACGGTAAAATCGTAACGAAATCGAAATTATCGAAAATCTCGGAAGTTGAATAGATAATAATATCGATATTGATGATGACGTATATCCGGTAAATAAATGAAGGCACAGGCGCGTGAAGCACACACTACCCTTCAAGCGCTTGTACTAGTCCTATTCTAAGAAGGACCGCACATCGCAAGGTTGTCTCATATTGATACATCTCGAAACATGTCACACTCATTCTTCATTCGTCAAAAGAAAGCGCGTCCCGTTCGGCTCGCGTAGTAAAAGAGTTATCACAGCATTTATGGTAATTGCTACACCGTCAAATATCATATTTATTTGTTGGGAATTATTTATTCTTTCATCATTCAGAATTTCACTGAATGAAACACATCTCCCATTGAGCATTTGCCCTCCAACCGCACTAATGATACGATGGATATAACTGTTTTTTCTTAAGTACGTTACTCCAAAGTCTACTTCCATTGCTTCAGGCAAAAAACGGATGGAATTTACCATTGTTCAATGAGGAATTTGGATAGCCGAAATTATTGGAGCGCAGTTTACATTAAATAGTATGGTCAAACAAACATCACATGATTGCTATAAAATTTCCGAAACTCGTAGAATAGTAGAGCCCTCCGCCGGAACATTCATCCTTAAATCCTCTCGGAAACCAAAAAAAAGTAAGATCATTAGTAAGATTAAGGGAAATTATATTATATTATATTAGTAAGATTTAAGGGAAATTTTATATTATATTATTAATTATATCATTTTAGTAAGATTTTTATATTAGTAAGATATTATATTGTTAATTATATTATATTAGTAAGATTTAAGGAGAATTTTCCTGCAGCCCATTTGGTCCTTGACAATGCAGCTTTATATCTGTGATATAAAAATATAAATATGATTAGGTAAGTGTTCAAGGAGATTCCATAATGAGCGCAGTGCAGGATTAATGCAACGCTTGGAATTATCAGGAATAAGTATTCAACCGTTTTTCGATTATTTTGACAATTGCCAGTGTTACGTTAGTCGTGCAACGCGTTCATTGTGGAATCCGTGGAATCTCATCCGGTTTCTCTTTCACATTGAAGCGTCTCAATGGTAACATCATGTTACGGGTTATCGGTAATATTAATCAGAATTTTCACAGAATTAATAAGACAAGAATATCATTTCTGATTGATAAAAATGGGTCAATTATGGACGATTGCAGAGTCAGTCATATGTTACGTATCTGCAAATTACATTGCATCTCTACTTGTACCCCATCGAACGTTACTCATTAACCAATCCAATGAGAGTGATAATAACGTTATCCAATTAGCCAGCGCAAAAAATGTTCCACCATCCCCGTAATGATCCACTCAATTTCTTCCAGTTTGTTATACATGGTATATATTACATACCTATCTCACTTTGTGCTTCAGTACCATTGTCAGTGGATAATCCAATGTTTGGGGGATCAACATGGAATACATACCACAGACAACCATCATCAGTGTCCAAAATCATTAGTGGTTGTATGTCATGCCTAAGCGAACTGTCAAACGTATTATTTGATCGGAAAATCCTCATCAATTTGATCGAGTTTAATTGGATTTTTTTCATCGTAACCAGTTCATCTGCAATTGGAAGGAAAATACGAGAACAAATGTGCTAGATAATTGTCATTTCTCGGGTATAATTATTCTACTTGTTACATGAGACATTTCACAAAACCCTGTAGCAATTTCTGGTCTCAAAATTTCGATCTCTTCCATATTTTGATAACTTATTGTATATCCAAAAATACGCAAAGAATCCAATTTATAGCCCTCTATCTCTTCAAATGGTTGAGCACGGCATAAAAACGTGTTTATACCGATTTTTTTGATAAGTTGACTTTGGCCGTACTAATTGGGTTACGAAAAAAAAATAGACATGGTTTTCGATCGGAAAAACTCCAAATTTTTCGAAAAAAAAATCATTTTTATTCCAAAATCATTTTTCACATGGAAAATCAACGTTTTAAACTTAAAAAACGTCATTTAACCCTGTTCCCCAATTTTTTTTTTCATTTTTTTTTTTTTTCGTTGGAAAGCTGAGAAAATTCTACAAAAAATATATGAAATTCAAATATCGGCTTCTATGGGATCACTTAGAATTATTAACTCAATGAAATTATCAAGATAATCCGATTTCAAAAAACGGAGTGAATATTCGCCCCAAATACGGGTGCTGTACGGGTCGCACGAGCTAAACTGACCGGATACACGGGAGTATCTTACCAATTTATTTTTCACCCGTGTTCTAACCCGTGCCATTCAAAAACCCCTAGATGCTATCTGGGACTTCGAAAACGGGTGCGCCCGTGTCGATTCTGGTAATTTTTTTTTTACTGTTGATTCAATTGAGAGTGTACACGAGCCCGTGTCACAGCTATTTTAAAAATTCTCGACTATTTACACGGGCATGCCTATTAGAATACGTGATCTTTTTTCGTGAAGAAAATAAACAATTACGGATTCTTTCCTAATTTTTTCTTTATTTTTCTATATTAATAATTCTATAATGAAATTTGAAGTGTTTACAAATTGAGAATTTTATAGGTGCTTTAATAAGATTATTTTTGTCCTCAGACCCCCCCCCCTCTCGTCCTCACTTCTCGAAATCATCATAAAATTAATAATAATACGAGTTAAAACAATTTTGCTTGAAAAAAAAACTTTTAAACATTCACTGACCGTGGTATGAATCATTTTTTACAATAATTTTTTATACTTTGGATTCAATTGAGTGTTTACACGGGCCCGTGTCACAGCCATTTTAAAAATTGTTGATTACACACGGGCATGCCTATTAGAATACGTGATCTTTTTTCGTAAAGAAAATAAACATACAAATGAATAATTACGAATTCTTTTCCAATTTATTCGTTATTTTTTTATAATAATAATTCTATTGTCACGAGGCACTCTATACTAGTTTTTACTAGTGCCTGTGGGGGTTTTGTGTTGGGTGTAGGACTTTGGGGTGGAGTCCCAAGGGACTCTTGTCGCTAGGCGACTCAAAGGGATTGTGGGTATTTGCAATGAGGTACGGGATTTATCCCTCCCGTGCCTCAGAGGATGGGGTAGGACTAGGGAATGTAGGTAGAAGGGAATAGGACTCCGTAGGAGGTAGGGCGGATGCGGGAAGCTCAAGTTGTAGTTGGGGCGGCTGCGGGAAGCTAAAGCCGACCCGGGTGGAACTGCTGCCCGATTGTGTCCTCTCCACCAGTCGAGTCCAAAGGACGCGGGTGCAATGCCCCAGCGTACCAATTTGTTGTTGCTGGAGCCCGCGATAGCCAATAATTTTAATATTAACTAATGGAAAAGAAGAGTAGGTTGAGAACAGCAGAGAGAAAAGTCCAGAAATTTAGAAATATTGTCTCAGTTTATTCGTGTTCTCTACCGTAGTTTCGGTGCAAAATAATAATAATAACTAGAAATCAAACAAAACCAAAATAAACTCAATTTGAATACCCGGCTGATCAGCTTACATGAGTCGGAATTCTGGAGTAAATAATAAGACGCAAGAAAATAAATGTATTGAGACCTTGGTATGTTTGGTAATTGATTTCCTCCCCTGTTATTAACGACTTCAGCGGACATCCAGACAGGGACTCATCCCTTCAGCAACCCTCCCGTTCATAAGTATTAAAGGTACATAGATCTCTCCGGAATGGCCGGGATGACTGACTCTATACACTGCAAGAGTGTGCCCAGATGTCCGAGTGCGAGAGACGGCACGAGGAGTCTTCTCGTGGGAGAGAGATGCCTCATATGGCTAACACTGCCCTATGCGTATTCTTCCCCCACCGAAGGGGGAACGCGACGAGCAAGTGCCCACGTGGGACACCTGTGGGCTTACACTGCCTCTTTACGCGATCTACTCGTTGACTATTCTATCTCTCTCCCCCTCGAGGACTCCGAGTCCCTCTTTCGCACTCACTCTTCTACTCTTTCCCTCGGAAATATCAGAAGTGTCGAATTGCGCAAATTATCCGATCGCAGCCGGAATCACCCTGATTAATAACGCTAATTATTCCCTGAAAACTAAAGATATTTATTACTCCTTTCAATCCACTCACACCGGCTGGTACAATTCAATAATTTTATTCAATATCTCTTGAAACCAACTGCGTAATAATATGGCGGCCCGTGGCCACACGACCAACGCGTGCTATGGGCACACGAATTATCCCGGAGTTTAGCCGTTAATTCTGCGAGTTTATCCCACGAGAATTGTGTTTATTAACTCTCCAAGATGTATATTTCCCGGTAATAACCTCCCGTAACCGCAATCACATCAGCAACGAAGAATAATTCAATGCCAACTCACCCTTCTGTGTGCTATTCAACCTCGCCGGTATACCTTGTGCTTGAAGCCGGGATCTCCGGAGATATTTTCACGTCCCACAGGGTTTATCAGAGTTTTAGACATTCAAAGAACCTTTAGAATCTCTTTCAATATTCTATTCTCACTTAGAGTACCGTTAATGCCAAAAAAATACTCAATAAAACACAAATAATTGATAAGACAAGTACAAGAGTATTTTTGACACGTGTGTACGGTAGATGATGAGAACGAAGTGGCGTTCATTCCAAAAACGTCGTCGCTCCTGGCACTTCGTCTGGCCAGATGGCGCCAGCTCCCGGCCACTAGAAGTCAGCTGACTCTTTTTATTTCTGACCTTACCCAATCCCAGCGTATAATTCACGCGGGTTAGAGGTCTCTCTTTATCTTCTCATTTTGTCCCTCAGGGACCACTCTGGAGATATATTTTGAGTGGCGAATGTTAGACCAGGGCCGTGTGTACGGGGGTCCAGTGCATGATGGCGGTTGAGGATTGGGTTATTTGAGAGTATTTGTTGGTGTACTCTTGCCCGGATAGTACGGCCACATAAGTGGTGATGTCCTTGGTGTCCTCTCCGGAACTGTGATTACGGCCAGCGCGCCATACCGGGCTTTTTCTACTTTCTTATCGTTAGTCCGGTGTGTTTGGATAGGGAAAAAGATACTTAAACTAATCAGGCTCTCGTCAACACACGTCCACTCGATACTGGCTCTTTTATTCTCACACTATGATAAAACTTAGAGTGTTTAAGAATCGAGAATTTCATGGGCATCTCAATGAGGCTATTTTTATCACCCGACCCCTCCCCCTTATCATTCATGACATGTTGAGCAAAACCACTCTGGTGGGATCCTCTCCAATTTCATACATTTGTAATGGTGCCACACCAAGCACTCATCACACTCCAAACAATCCGTTCCAGCAGGTAAGTGGCATTTTGGGCAAGTCCAGGGTCCTTTAATCTTCTTAGTTTGTATACGTTGTCTTAGAAGATTCAATGCAGCTGGATCAAAGTAAGATTTCAAGCTGTTGATGAGTTTTCTTTTTATCCGTTTGTTCCCCAGTGAGTCTTTCATATTTTTAGGTGTTAACTCACATAAATCTGATTCTTCAAGGACCTTTGTACCACTCATCACTTTCTCAACAAGTCCTTGGTCGTCAACTATCCATGTTATCACGGCTCGAATTTGCTGCTCTTGGTTTTTTGACTCAAATTTCCTATGAGAAGAGTTATGAGTCGGTTTTCCATCGAAATTCTTTGATCGACGACTTGCTCTCACTGTCCCCACTGGAGAAATTCTAATCTTTTCACCTTGAGCTCTTGAGATAGCCATCTTATTTTTTGTTTGATATGGGAGTCCACTTGGTTTTAAATTTTGCCCCGTACCTTTCGGTCGACCTCTGGATCTCAAATGGGGCATGGTCAACATTTCCATGGATGTCACGAAGGGCTCCGTCGTAGACTCACCGTTTGCTCTTAGTGTGGTGATGGTCACTCTTTCAAATTTAGTGACTTCAGGTGTAGTTGGCGGACTATTTCGTGTAATTGCAATAGATTCTTGCAGCAGCAGAGATTCGACTACGGAACCTTGGGGAATTAATTCCGATTGGCCTTGCAATACATCATCCTCTACGATTTGGTCGTCTCTTAGAAGACTGATCTCACCTTCCACTGAGTTTTGTTCTTCTGAATTTCCAAGTTCCGACCTCCTACGAATTGGAATAATGATTGTCTCTAGCTCGGAGTTCTCGGAGCTTTCATCATCCGGAATAATTGAACCATGGTGACCGGTATCGGCAGGTCGTTCAGGAGTGTGAACAAGTGGAGCAGATCTCGAACCCGATGCTTTGGTTAGTTCATCGCCAACAAGGACGACAGGCATCTGCTGGGAATCATTAGAGTTTAATAACTCAATTTCGGCTTCTTCCAAATCAAGGAACTCCGTCTTCTCTAACTCGTTCAAAAATGTGTTGGAGTATAAGTTGAACTTTTTTTCAGGGTTGCGGAATCGATAAAGAAGTTTTCGCATTTCCTTAATTTTCTCATGACACTCTTCAGCTGTAGATTCAGTCAAATTCTCTTTGAACTGCATAAGGACTACATGTAACTGCCTTGAGATCGTATCAGATGCTATCACCCCTGATATTTGACAGTCGGCTTCAATTGGAGATGGATTACTGGTGGATGGATCAGTGATGTTTACAAATTCGATGATTCCACAGCTACTGTTTGGTACTGGAGGTGTATTTGGAACTCCCTGAACTGTGTGAGACGTGATTGCTAACCTTGAGTGAGGTATGATGCTGTGAACCCCTTTCCCAGCCCTTAAATTTTGCTTCATCATTCTTCTTCTTTTCCCTCGTCGTATTGGAGGCACCTTTGAACAGATATAATTCATAGATAAAATTCCCCAAGATTTTTGACCACGAAGTCAAAGACAAAATAACTCAACGAATGAAACGAAATATCTGCATAAAAGATGAGCAGGTTTGGTTTTACTTACATCGGGGGGGCCATGATTGTTGTCCAAGCTCAGGGCTGTCAACACCAAGAATTGTTTGTCTTCATCTGCTCCGAAAGTCAGTTTAGCTGGACAACCTGTCGACTCACATCTAAACCAATAAAATAATAATTATTTCAATAGACATTATAGTAATTATTAGATTATTATTGTCATAATTATTATTGACATTGGTTGATTTACATAGGAGGAAATTTTTTGTAAAAATTATTCTATCGTTGGGTGTATCATGATATATCTTTTTTCTCATTGCCAACTGGAAATTCAGTAAAGACTAATGTTAAACGATAAAATTTGATCCGGAAAAATCTAATTTTATTTTTCGTTAGAGAGATTTTTTTCTTGACGGAAATGAATGACCCAACACTCAAGTTAGATTTTGCACTAGGGGAAATTTACGCCACGGTTTTTCGTTCGACGTATGAAAAAATTCAATAGGAATTCCTAACAAATTCGCTAGGAAATTCTATTGGGTTTCTATTGAAAATTCTATGAGATTTCCGCCAATTTCTATTGGAGTTTTTTTTCAATTGAAATATTTTATAAAAACTTATTTCTCTAGAAGAAAAATCAATAGAATTTGAATTTACTATACAATTTATTCTATTGAGATTTTTCTATAAAAATTTCTCGGCATAAATTTTCTAAGTTTTTTACATTGTATTTTCTTTCATCGTGCATTGAAAAATTCAAGTGAAAAACTTAGAAAATTTATGCCGAGAGAATTTTATAGAAAAATTGCAATAAAATAAATTGAATAGAAAAATCGATTCCTATTGATTTTTCTTCTAGAGAAATAAGTTCTATTGAATATTTCTTATTGGAAAAAATCTCCAATAAAAATTGGCGAAAAATTAATAGAATTTTCAATAAAAATCCAATAGAATTTCAATAGAATATTCTAGCGAATTCGATAAGACTTTCTATTAAATTTTTTCATAGATCTCTCATTTATATAGAGATTACTGTACCGAAAAATTAAAATTTAACGCGAGTGTGAGACTATTTATTCTCGTCAGGGCCAAATTTCTTCACATTATCAAACATATTATCTTTACTAAATTCCTAATTAGGAATGAGGAAGGGATATCATAAAACATTTATAACATTGTAGGGTCCATTTGGTACTAAGGAAGTAATACTTACGTTTTTTTACGTTTTCTGGATAGCTTCGGTGTACCTACGAGATCAGGCTGTACGTTGTCACTTTGTTCCGGTGGATGGTTATATGACTGACATGTTAAATAGATTTCATCGTTGATTAAAGCTTGATTATATTCTCTTGATGGACATACTAATTTCAAACTCTTCGAATTGGCAGTTCGGAAATAGTATTTTGTTGACTCCTCGAGAGCGGTCACTGCTTGCCAAACAGAATCAATTGAAGAGAATTTTTTTCCTCGGTACAATTCAGCATGTTCAGGGTTTAATTCGGTAGGGGGGCTAACCATGATCTGGTTCTAAAGAACTGACCTCACAATTGAATGTATACACGTCACTTGGGTTCACGATGTCTTTTCTTTATCTTTCAAAATATTTGATAATGGTGCAGAGATATCGACTTCAGATAATCCCGGTCAAAGATTTACTTTGTAACTGAAGAAAGATTTACAAATGCAGCGCTTATATACTAAACGATGGTCGCATGGCCGAGGAATTTTGATTGGTCGATGAGGTAGAGAGGAGGCTCGATTTCACATGGGCAGAAACTAGAGTTTTCCCGCGGCTGAAGAAGAGTCCATGGGCTGAGCCAGTTTAAATTACTAGTTGATTAAGAGCACTATTTACATTTTTTATACCAAAAAGTCAGTTCGATAAGAATTTTTCTTTGTAGTTTCCCTCAATAAGACGTACTTCTTCCGTTTTAACAATTAGATACTAGTAAAGATATAACGTTTTTCATCATCCGATTGATGAAAAAAAAACTATTATATTATTACGGATGATGAGTATTTTTATAATTATAATTATATTTATGCAAATTTTCCATTTTTCGACAATTTAATGATTTTCATGAACATTATAAATAATGTGATCATGATAATTCCCCCACAATGGGAAATACCATGGGTGAGTCCCGAACAGCAAGGTATGGGTTGTGTGTCTCTTTCCAATGCACAATGTACAGAGAAGAAGGTGACGTTCGTCTCTCTCATACAGTAGGCATTAGAGGGAGGCAGACAACCCATACCTTGTCATTTGAAGCTCGCCCCAGTGTATGAGGCGGAAAATATGCTACTAATTCTAAGCGAAAATCTATGTGATAGAACGTAGTTTGTAGCTAAAAGAGTCACCTGTGCGTCTAAGCAACCCCTGCCGTACGCACGGCCTTCATCTCTCCTTAACTAGATTCTTTCATTGAGAAAAAAATCAGATTACAATTTCTTTCGCTCAGGATTTGTCGAGTACTATCTGCTTTCCACACTGTCAAAATAACAATTTTTATTTTTCTTATCGGACGCGGTATCGATCAGCTATGGGTTTTCTTGGCGTTAACCCGCACAACTCAATTAGCGCCTATTTACCAAAAGAAATAACTCATTGGAATCAAATCAAAGTATTTATTTGAAAAAATTTTATTCAGTTCAAGAATATTTTTTTTTAATTGATAAACTTGTATACTAGCTTTAAATAGGATACCGAGTAGATTATTGACTTTTAGAGATAGACTGTTTGCATCAAATGAAGTTCGACTTTATTCAAAGAAACAATCTATTGGAATCAACAATTTATTTGAATCAATAAAATCGGTTTTAACCAATTTTGTTTTAACCAAGAAAGTATTTGTTAACATTTTAAAAAAATATTCGATGTAAACAAAACTTTAAACTGAAACAAATAGAAGCTTATAACGTGTTATTTGAATGAACTCATTAATTTGATTCGAATAAAATTTATTTTATTCAAATAAACCTTTTTTCTGGGTATACCAGAGAAACGTTTGAATGGATAATATTTAAAAACGAACAAAAGAATCTGCAATCGGCAATCGTATGGACTGTAGGGAGGGGCACATTGGGTCAGAGTTTCAGATTGGTCTGGGCATCCCCCGTCTGGCGCCAACTGTGGGGAATACCGACGGTAGTGTATAGCAATGGGAGAGAGTGAAAGAGACAATCACAAGACTTTATACCTGAATTCATGAAACGACCCAAAAGTTGTGGAGTTGTGCTTGTATATAAAAGAGGGTGGGATCGAACAATGATGATTAACCCCTTAGTTTTGACATGTTTATAGTCTCTTTTCATGAGGAAACAATTATTTTTAGGTTCCAAACAGTATGAATGTAGTAGTAAAACTATTGCCAGTTTTAAGAATCACTACTGTATGAATTATTCCTTGAATCAAATTTGGCGAATTATCATTGAAAATATCAAATATTTAGTTGACCATCTACAGAGTATGCTCGGAAAATACATAGAACAATATTTTTGAAGGACCAAAAAAAGATTTGATGTTTTCCAAAAATTAAAAAAAAAGTCATTTGCGATCCTTACTCTGAAAATGTATACGCAACTCACTTCAACGCATGGCACATTTCGTTAAAGTATTCACCTGTCCCGCACTCAATAAAAATGAAATTTTCTCTCCTGTTCTTCTACTTTCTATTTCCCCAGAATATATTAACTAAATTTTTTATATTATATTTATTATATTATATTATATTATATTATTTATATTACATTTCTAATTTCAATAATTTCGAACAAAGTTTTCTATCATTGATGGAAATTTGAATCATGATAATTGACTTGAATTGTTTTCATAATTCTGAACATAGATATGTTAAACAAATACAGATATTTTAATTTTAACTTAATTCTATTGGATTGAAAATTACGGGTGTCGTCTCTTTGTTTCATTCTATTTGTTTTCGGATTTATTATTTTGCATTTAGATCTTCTGAATTAATTCATAGAATTATTTGTTCGAAAACTAAATAGAGCCTTGTGTAATTCGACTCTCAGGTATTTACGCCATTTAGATATTTAGGCCTTCGTTAACTTGATTCTTATGACTAATGAGTTATTGTGGAAATGATCAATTATTTAGTATTTCAGTACTGGAAAAATGTATTTTAATGCATTTTTCGACGGACGTCACAGTACATACACTGAAAATCCCATCACTTCATAACAACAAGCCATACTTTTAAGCGAGACAAAAAATCAATTTTATTAATACAAGATGAAAAATCTATGTAACTCAGCAGATTAAAAAAAAATTATCTTCATTTTACAATTTCTCCCTCAATTGAAAAATTGACCCACTCCTTCCAAGGGCTTGGCCTCACCTTAGCCAATCAAAATTAACCCTCTGCAAGACGAAGCGTATGGTGGGGGATATGAGGCCAATGCTTCAGCTTGATCGTGGGAGAAACACTCCATTCGCAATAGGTTATCTGAGTCTCTGGGTTTCCCAAAAAAAAACCCCTCCTCCCGCTCTCCGGACCTTCTATCAAAACAATTCAGGAAATTCAGTTCACTGGAAACCTTTGTCAAGTCTAGAATAGCTTTCAGCTCCTTCCCTACCAAATTTGTTTTGTGATTCATCGTTCGCTTCAATCGAATCGAAATTACCGTCTCATAATGACTGACAAAAAATTAATATTCCCAAAACTGGGGGACAGATTTTATTCAAAGCAACAAATGAGAGAGTTTATCGACAATTACGGCAGACAAGAGCGTCAAGTGTTTACAATCGGACAATCAGCCTCAATAGACAATTCCTATTTAGCTGGTAAAGTGCCTTCGGGATTGGGATATCAAAATGTGACTTTTGTTTGAAAATTCGCTAAGAAGAAGAAATCAACAGCACAAATTAGATCGAGCAGGTAAGGAAAATCAAACTACATGAACAATCAGTTTATTGCATGAATTTTTTTTTTTAAATAATGGAATACGAAAAATAACAGATTTATATTTTTTTATTTCGCAAAAAATGTAAAATTGAGAAGTTATAGCAAATTGGAGAAATGTCTGCTTAATAACGTCACAATGCTTTATGAATAGGCATTTTGGCGTGACGTTATAATGCAGACGTTTTCAATCGCCCATAACTTCTTCATTTTTCATCACTTTTCAAACTAAAAAAATGTGTATGGAATATTTATCGTTTAGTTTTCAAAAAAATTTAATTAAATTTGAAAAAAAAATGCATACAAAATCCCAATTATTGAGGAAAAAGAATCACAATTTATGCGTCTGACCCTAAAAATTGTGTCTATTTCTAGCACTCATGATCATCAATGTCCCGCATTCATCAGCTTCAAAGTGCCGAGAAAAGACAAGGCATGTTTGGAAATTTCCGACTTTAATTTAGTTCATGAGAACCATGACGATACTGCCGTAAGTATATTCTTTGAAGTTAATTTCAATATCTTTTGTCTTAAGAGAGGGCTATATTATCGATGTACCATCCTTCACGCCTCATCCACTCGCTTATCCAGGGTTCTCCGCCTGTGCATCATTAATTAATTCCATTGTTTCACCTGTGTATTTGACTCCCGTCTTCTTCATAGTCCTTACGGCTACAACACTCCTGTATATAAGTTATAGTTGGCGAAGTAATTTTGTTGAATCCTATGTTTTTTGGGCCGTCGAGGACGAATTTGTCGGTTACTTTTCAAAAAAATAATAGGATTCAACAAAATTACCTCGCCGACTATAACTTATGTACAGGAGAGTCGTAGGCGTAAGGACTATCACCCGTGTGTTCAACTTTCGTTACCCGTGTAATTCAACTCTATTTCCTACCCCATGTGTTCCTCATCTGTTTTCCATCTCAACCCATGCAATGATACTCTGTTGCATTTGACTGCTGATCGATGTGTTCCTGTTCTGTCCCTTTGGTTTTTTATCATTCCAACTTCCATACTTCTGCTCAGTATGTTGACCTAGCCATACCCTCGTGTTATTTGTACTGCCTCCAGAGTCTAAGCCATAGTGACTTATACTTTCAATTCGTACCTTCTTAGCAATTTTATGACGCCATTGCTGAGTGCCGTCGTTTATCCCCAACTACAAAGAAAAGAACATTGGAAGCATTTGCTTTGGGAGCAAAGAATAAATTTGTCAAAAATTCATTAGCCAATACGAAAGGAAAATTTCTGTTGCAATATGATATCAACAACTTGAAGAAAGAATTGAAGAAAAATGATGAGAACGATCTACCAACATTCATTGAGTTGCTACAGAAGGAATATAGTAATGCATTTGATACTTTATAAAAATATTACAGCACTTATCGCACTATACATATAATACTTACATTGTCACTATTGTTCTTTGCAGCGTGCTCAGTATCTGTTCTTCAAGACGAAGATAAATGATTGAAGGGGATATATTTGTCCACAGAGAGAATGAGAGCCTCAATGAAAACACGGCCATCAATTGTTTTCGTTGATGGAACGTATGGTTTATTTGGCCAAGGATTCACCCTAATAATATTACAAGTCCAGGATAGTGAGGGAAGAGCTGAAATTGTCGGTACTGCCATTGTTACCTCTGAGAATGCAGCAACAATTCAGTGGATAGGCGAAGTCTTCAAGCGTGAAAATAAGGCTGGTTGTGAAAAAATGAAGTCGATGATGACTGATAAAGACCTCACTGTAAGAGACGCATTCGATCTGGTATTTCCCAAAATTCCTAAGTACCTTTGTCTTTTTCATATCTTGAGGGCATTCGCACGAAAAATTAAGGCTTTAAAATTAGAGAAATCTGTGGAGAGTTATTGTTTACAAATGTTTGAGAATATGGCATACAGCGTCAGTATTGAAGAATACGAGAAATTGTACAATGAATTTAAAGCAACCGTACCAGGAGTTGTCCTTGAATATTTTGACGACAACTGGAAAGATAATCATGAAGAATGGGTAGGTTATGCCATGACTGAAGGGACATTGGGAAATCGAACGAACAATCGCCTCGAAAGCATGAATTCACAAATCCAAGATACATGTGGATCCAAGAACACCCTTTGCGGATTTGCTAAAAAATTCTTTGCACTATTACAATCACAAACCCAAGAGACTGATCTTAGAGAGGCTCAACGTCATTTGAAACGGCGCAGATCATTATTCCCTGCTGGTAGTGTGCAAGAATACTATGCAAATTATTTGACATCATTAGCACAAGTTGAAGTTCACAAACAATTGACAGATTACGAGAAAATTACTCTGGAAATAATCAATCATAACACGCATGAGTGTCATATCAACTTCAAGAATTCAACCATCAGAACAACCCCAGATTCATGTACATGCTATTTCCGCACATCTGATACACTGCCGTGTAAACATATCTTTGCAGTCCGTAAAAATTTTGGATTAGCGTTATTCGATAGTAATCTGTGTGATGCTATTGCAGAAGAAGTCGAAACGAGCGAATCATTGAAGATTGATGACATCCTCATGCCATCGTCGATCAAAATCCGGGGACGGTCATCAGGTGCTTCAGGGAACACCTCTGGATTCAGACCCCGTCGAAAACAACATGATAATTTTTTGGATCTTAGGACAGAAGAGAAGCATCATCAAATTCTGACGTGGATACTTCCATATAATTTCCCCGTGAACAATGTTTTGACAAACGAATATCAAATTCAAAGTACGGACGTAATGCATTTAACCTGCAAATCCCTGAAAGATTCATTTGGTAGTCAAAGCATTCCATTGGAGCTTATTGATGGTATGCACAAATATTTCCATATCCCTGCATTTCATATAATAAGAGAAATGATTAGGGAGAAAAAACAAAACTTATTATCTTGTCAATTATGTGGATCGGTTTTGGAACACGATAATCTTGAATGTAAAAAATGCTTGCTACGTTATGATTACAAATGTACACAATTAAAACGACATCCAAGGCAGAATCAATGGTCCTGTCCTGGTTGTCGCAATAAATGATTCATACCACGGTCAGTAAATGTTTAAAAATTTTTTTTTTCAAACGAAATTGTTTTAACTCGTATTATTATTAATTTTATGATGATTTCGAGAAGTGAGGACGAGAGGGGGGGGGGAGGTCTGAGGACAAAAATAATCTTATTAAAGCACCTATAAAATTCTCAATTTGTAAACACTTCAAATTTCATTATAGAATTATTATTATAGAAAAATAAAGAAAAAATTAGAAAAGAATTCGTAATTGTTTATTTTCTTCATGAAAAAAGATCACGTATTCTAATAGGCGCATGCCCGTGTAAATAGTCGAGAATTTTTTAAATAGCTGTGACACGGGCCCGTGTAAACTCTCAATTGAATCAACAGTAAAAAAAAAATTACCAGAATCGACACGGGCGCACCCGTTTTTGAAGTCCCAGATAGCATCTAGGGGTTTTTAATGGCACGGGTCAGAACACGGGTGAAAAATAAATTGGTAAGATTCTCCCGTGTATCCGGTCAGTTTAGCCCGTGCGACCCGTGCAGCACCCGTATTTGGGGCGAATATTCACTCCGCTCGAAAAATGTAGAAACTTTCACCAAACGTAATTCAGGGGTACAACAGGTATATCGCGATATTTGAATTTCATATATTTTTTGCAGAATTTTCTCAGCTTTTCAACGAAAAGAAAAAAAATGAAAAAAAATTTGGGGAACAGGATCAAATGACGTTTTTTAAGTTTAAAACGTTGATTTTCCATGTGAAAAATGATTTTGGAATAAAAATGATTTTTTTTCGAAAAATTTGGAGTTTTTCCGATTGAAAACCATGTCTATTTTTTTTTTCGTAACCCAATTAGTACGGCCAATATCAACTCATTAAAAAAATCGGTATAAACACGTTTTTATGCCGTGCTCAACCATTTGAAGAGATAGAGGGCTATAAATTGGATTCTTTGCGTATTTTTGGATATACAATAAGTTATCAAAATATGGAAGAGATCGAAATTTTGAGGCCAGAAATTGCTACAGGGTTTTGTGAAATGTCTCACATGCTGTTAATGAGTCATTGATGTCATGAATTCATCATCATGAACTTTTTAGGGAAATTTGGAGAAGACATCTCTGCGAGGAACTATATTTTTTGTTTTCTTTTCTCGGAACCCTCGGAAAGATCATTATAATAATGCAGAACGTCAAAATTTTTTCTTAATGGAGCCGCATTCATTCATCATGCTCCACTATGAAATCTGAAATATATATCCTAAATTATAAACTCTTTTGAAAGTTTCGAATTGAGACCAGATGAGCATTGTCATTGGAGCGACACGTTTTACTTTACAAAGCTTTTCACATTGTACTTCTCACGCTATATCAAGGATGGAAAGATTAAGTACATGGAGAAAGAAATACGGGAAAAATTCTGGTGCTAGCATGCTAAAATCGGTGCATTCACCAAGCACCTGAAATTTTCCTGTGCAGTACAGTAATTTTTCATATATTTGTATGGTAGGAATGAATTTTTACCATATTTTTTTCTCTATTGGAAAGCCCATAAAGTCTGCACATTCATTTAGGTGCTTGTATGTACCTCGCAACCATAATTTGTCTCATACATTAACATGCATCACTCTGGGGTATGACGAGGTTTTGAACATCGTCTTTTAGCACTATGATCTCCATAGATGCGCAACAACCTCGAATTGAGTTTAGTATATGACGTATACATACCTATGCAAGATGATAACAGTATCCATTGGAGCACATGATAGCACCATGTACATTGAAGATATATTAGTATCGTGTCCATTTATCAATTCCAATTGTGTTGGATTCATCATAATATGTATATGCCATTTTGTGCACAAAAAATTCTCCCAAATTGGAGTAAAAAAATAAAAGTATCCCATAGGTTTAATACAGCGCTGGATAAAGAGCAAGTATTTGGGGGCTCTGACTGCGATTTATCCCAGGGGAAATTAGACTTTCTTTCATTGGAAGAAATGCGCCCAAGGTTTTCAAGCAATTGTAAGAGGGAAGGGGTATTAGAAAGGGTAAAAACGAGAATGGACGATTTGCCTTTTCAGACGAAGAAAGATATTATTGGAATATGGGTAGGAACCATGTAAAATGAGTAAAAACACTTTATTTAAAAGAAAAACATAGAATCTTTATTAAAAGATCTTCACGCCTCCTCTCGATATGAGAGACTGACTTTTGAAGAAAACCGCAGTGCTCCTTTGCCTCTGGGCTCTGGCCTCTATGGTGATCCTTTGTGACCATTTCTATGAATCACTCTGCTGTTCTTTTTATTACGTTTCAAGTAAGGCACAGGCTCAACTCATATGTTTACATAAACACCCTGAGAGAACGAACCAAGCAGAGTGACGCAGTAGAGGAATAAACAAATTAATTTAATATTGCTTACTTCAATAGATATATATTACCTAAAACCGTCCATAGACCATAATCGGAAAGAGAAGAATTAGCAATGTGTTTTCCGAAATTGCTGAAAGGTAATTACTAAAGTAATTGAAGTTCTGGATTTTAGTTCATTCCGAACTCACTTTATGGTCCGTATATTCGGGAACTATCGAATATCGTATAGATGATTGTAGAGCTACTTAAGACATTTTGTTTCTGCTAAAATAACCTTGTAGTGATCGGAATTATCGGTAATATATAAAACAGAAATCTGCATATTCCACTTGAGGAATATCGCAAGAAGCTAAATAAATTCGAGGTTTATACATCAAAACAAGCCTCAAGGGTCAAGCACAGGGGCTAGGAGACGACGCTATTGAGCCTGATCGCTCTCCCGCTAGCTGACCGTTGTACTGAGAGCATGTGCCTCAGTGTCTCATCATTTTCACCGTCATTTATCATTTATTTCACTATTTGGATACCCAATTTGGTCTGAGCAGAGCTTCTTTTTTTTCTGCAAATATCTCGAGATAAGTAACTTATTTTTTTTATTTATTATTTTCTTTTTTTCTCATTAATGACTGATCCATAATTCCAATAAATTCATAATTCTCGTCTGATTTTTTTTTTATATATAACTGGCCAGTATAATTAAAGACAATTATTATAGATCGATTATAAGCTATATTTGATACGTATCAAGTCAAAGAACAGGTGAAATGAGTTTTTTTTCATATTTGTTTAAAGTTAATAAAATCTTTTGTGATACAATTATAAGAAAAATAACGACTGATATTTCATGATAGACATTTTATGTTTCAATAAGAACCAAGAGAGTTATTAGAATATTATAAAATTCGATGAATTATCACGATTTCTTAAACATGAAAGTTACAATTAAATAATCAATTGAGATATGAATATATATAGATTTTTTTGGTCTTTGAATATTATAATTTTACTTCTGTGGTTATATTTGTTTCTCTTTTTACTCGATAAAATTCAATTCAATCTCAACATAATTTTTAAGGTTAATCTCCTGACGATTCAATGAAATAATTTTTAATTTATTGAAAGACTTGATATCAATTTTTATAGTAACATTCATCCTCGATTGGATCTCTAAAAATATTCAATTTACCGAAAATATAATTTATCAGCTATTGATTGCATTATTGATCGTGATCTTAATACTACAATTTTCTCAAATTTGCTGTGATATATTTACTCAGGTATGTAAGAATTATTTTTCACGATAAATATTATTTCAACTCGTCACATAAAATTAGTATCATTACAACCTTTTATATGTTCAAACATTGTTTTTGGGCTCAAAGAAAAGTCGTTAGTATCAGAGATAAATGATCTCATGACCCTCAGCGCGCATTGTCCAACCGCTGTACAGTCGTTTTTTTCTTTTTTTTCTTTTCTGGCGGTTCATCGCTGTACCCTTGCCTTGGTGAGAGAAGAGCTGGGCTAGTTTTTGATGTGAAACATCTAATGGCGCGCTGCGCTGGCTTCAGAAAAGTAGACGTCGTCTTTTCAGGTGACGCTCGTCTCTATGTACGCTCCTCATTCCAGTCTGTGTGTCGCTCGCTTACGCACCCCCCCCCCCACAAATGTCATATAAACTTGATGTTTTACATCTACCAGGCGTCCCACGACGGCTCACTTTTTTTTCTCATTTCTTCATTCCTATTCATCCGCTGTTCCTGTTCTTATATTCATTATGGTGGATTACACATTGTATCTAATGATACCGTCGATAATAGACGCTAAATATTTTGGAGAGATCATCACAGTCGGAAAAATATCAAAAGTTTTGGATTCGCCGCAATCTCGAAAGACATTGAGTGAGTCTCAACTTTTTCTGTTTTTTGCTTCCGGATGGAAGCTTTGTTTTCACCAGATTTTCACATTCTCTAATTTTGTGTGGAAATGATCTAGAATGTTATGAAATGCAAAGGTATGATGTTTTCAGAAAATGTCCGTGTGTATGTATGTAAAAGTGTGCAAATTTTTCATTTTTTTTCTGAAATTGTGATAATAAAACGACAAAAGTTATCGATAGAAATCTGAAATTTTGATGCATGATTGGTATTAGTTACGTCAAACTTCAGGTTTCAGCTTGATCCGTCGATTAGTTCTTGAGATATCACTCTTCATCGAAAAATCGTTTTTCTTTAATATCTCGAGAACAATTTGACCGATCCGACTTTTTTTTTCAAAATATTTGTCATGAAAATATCTATCGATTTCAATTAAAAAATTCAGCTGGACCACGGAGAAGTCACATAGTTATTGCCCTTTTTCTATTTTTTCACTCAAATCCTTGTACGCATGATAACTTGAGAAATATTGGAGATAAAAACTTTGAACATGGTATGATTTTAGGCCCTATGATAACAATGGTCGCTATTTAATATGGGCGCAATCGGACCATTAGTTTTAGAGATATTTAACTTTTTGTGTAAAACTATTTTCTTCAATATCTCAAAAACTATTGAATCGATTTGATTTTTTTTTTTCAAAATGTTCGTCACAATAACTCCTATCTACCGCAATCAAAATATATATACCCCCCCATTGAAAGTTTTTGAGATATTGCTGTTTTTATATTTTCATTCTCGAAACTCGCTCATACGTACTATAATACAACTAGGAGTTGGAGTGAGTATCTGAAATTTTGACTAGTACTTGATATTGTCGGATTCAACTTCTGTGTAAAATTTGAGGTTGATATGTCGATTAGTTCCTGAGATACAGACAATCAATGTATGAACAGAATGAATCGTAAATCCATCCGGAAGCTGACTACCAATAGAATTGGTAGAAAAAAAAGAGAAGCATAATATAATAATAGAATAATAATAGTAACGCATTTCTTCCAATCCTTAACACCAGCCGCATGGGAGCGATGGCCTACTTGTTTTCATTTTATTCTACCAATTCCATTGGTAGTAAGCTTCCGAATGAATGCGTATCAACTCCCTGTTCCGGTGACAGGCATATACGCAGTCACACTCTACGGAGAGTGACTGAACAGAAGTAGATATTCAATCTTTTAATATGAAACATATTTACATAAAGGTTCAATATCTCCGAATTCAACTCTTAGATATTCAACTCTTTGATGAAATTTATTTATATAAAAACTTGAATATTTCCCGAACCACTGAGTCATTTGAGCCCATCCAAAGTACAAACCTTCAATATTATGAGAGCTATAATCATACCAAATTTCAACTTCCTATGTTCGTTTTTTCTCAAGTTATGGCACGTGCAAGAATTGAAGAAGAAAAAAAACGGAAAAACTGCAATATCTCGAAAACTTTCTATGAACAGGTATACATATTTTGATTGATCTAGTTAGTGACTGTTGAGACGAGTATTTTGAAAAAAAAAAAAAACAAATCCGTTAAGTAGTTTGTGAGATATTTGATAAAACATATTTTTACAAAAAGTTGATTATCTCAGGAACCACTTAGTCGATTATGCCCATTCACAATATGAACCTTTGCTGTTATGAGAGCTATAATTGTACCAAATTTCAACTCGCTAACATCATTTTTTTTTTTAAGTTATCGTGCGTACAAGATTTTTTCTGGAAAAACAGAAAAATGGTGATATCTCCTAAACCTTGTATGAACCGGTATATATATTTTTATTGATCTAGATAGAGGCCATCGAGTCAAGTATTTAAAAAAAAAAAATTGAAATCGGTGGAGTAGTTTCTGAGATATTGAGGAAAAACGAAATTCAAACTAGTGGTGCGTTGTTGGTCGCTCGCAAGCTCGCTCCCATGGGTGAATGCGTTGCAATATTAGTGTGACCCGTTTAGCGGGTCGCAACAATAACTTTCCGGTTCCTCCCTCATTATTGTAAGTGGAGAGACGCTGAGAAAAATTTGGAAAGAGGAATCTCTGTTTCTGGAAGTGAATGGAATACAAATCGTTATTATTGAAAATTCAAAGTCAACAAATCAACTAAAAATTGCATGATAATTCAGTTTTCCATCAAATTTTTCGTCCTGATGTAGATCTTTTTCTTCTATTCTCATATTTCTCAATCTCATTTCATGAGTTTGTGAGGAAAATTTCATAACTTTAAGTATTAACCATTTTCTTGAATTTTTTGACGATTTGGACAGTATTTGCTTGTAATCATGGTCGAGGACCTGTAGATCATTATGAGAATGTGATACCGTAGGACAAAAAGACGTATCAATTGGATGAAGAAAATTTCAGATTGCATCATTTATTAAGAAGAATAGAGGAATTCGTAAAAAATCCGTATTTTTGATCTTTTTTCGCATATTTTTTGTAAATAACTACAGAACTGCGGAGGCGATCGTCCCCAAAAACTAATCAATTCTAAGTTACATTGCAATGCGTCGATTGAAGCAAAAACACTTGACATTGCACCGTTCCTTCAAGAAAAATCGTGTCTCAAAAATTTTAGCGTCACATACATTCGCACATATTCAGGGTGTTGACCGCACACACCTCACGAAAATTGGGGGTATGTAGAGTCAAACAATACAATCTCAATACCGCAAAAATGAATAAAATCTGGTAATAAACATATAAATGGTGACCATGAGAATTTTCCGTTATTCATCCAATAATATCATGAAGGACCGCTGCCATGATGACGTGAAGTTAGATATTGTCGTGAAGGGTTTCATGTTTTATATTGAACTAATTATGGTAATTATGGTATTTTATGATGGTCATATGGTATAATGGTAAGATTTTGGCGAAAGCCACTGCGATGATTGAGGCAACATGGGATGCGACGATTATGGTGAAAACCACAGCGGTTATTGAATTAATATTGAATGCAAAAATTTAAGGTACAGCCACCGATGTGAATGAAACATTTGAATGCATCAATTGTGGCATGATATGGCGGCAGTCTTCCCTGATATTGATGGGCTCAAGAACGAAGCATTCTCATGGTCTCCATTTAAATGTTTATTATCTCATTCTATTAATTTATTGGAATTGTATTGTATTGTATTGTATTGTATTGACTCTACATACCCCCAATTTTTGCGAGGTGTGTGCAGTCAACACCTTGAATATGTGCGAATGTATGTGACGCAAAAATCTTTGGGACACGATTTCTGTTAAACGAACGGTGCAATGTCAATTTTTTTTGCTTCAATCGACGCATCTCAATGAAACCTAGAATTGATGAGTTTTTGGGGACGATCGCCTCAGCAGTTCTGTAGTTATTCACAAAAAATATGCGAAAAAACGTCACAAATACGGCTTTTTCACAAATTCCTCTATTCTTCTTAATAAATGATGCGATCTGGAATTTTCTTCATGCAATTGATGCGTCTTTTTGTCCTAAGGGTTCACATTCTCATAATTATCTACAGGTCCTTGACCATGATCACAAGCAAATCCTGTCTAAATCATAAAAAAATTCAAGAACATGGTTAACACTTGAAGTTATAAAATTTTCCTCACAAACTCATGAAATTGACAAATATGAGAATAAAAGAAAAAAATCTACATCAGGATGGAAAATTTGATGGAAAACTGAATTATCATCGAATTTCTAGTTGATTTGTTGACTTTGAATTTTCAATGATGACTATTTGTATTCCATTCACTTCCAGAAACAAGATTCCTCTTTTCAAATTTTTCATAGCTTCTCTCCACTTACAATAATGAGGGAGAAACCGGAAAGTTATTGTTGCGACCCGCTAAACGGGTCACACTAATATTGCAACGCATTCACTCATGGGAGCGAGCTTGCGAGCTACCAACAACGCACCACTAGTTTCTTTTATTGATTTTCGCCTTTGGGTGACAATGATTGCCACTTTCTTTTTTGACTATAACAATTCTGCTGAAGGCAAGAATTGTTATGATAATTTTGCAGAAAATTCTGAAAAAAGCGCTCCTCAAAGAGGGATCAATCACAGCTGATTATCGAATTATGGCGGACGCTCCTTGTGAGAAGGCTCCCCCTTCTCAGTAGCAACTTGAACGCCAGACGGCAAAATTGCGTACTTTTCAGTGCTCAATACCATCAATGTCACTTCCTACATTACCAATGACTACCTGGGTATTGAAAAAAATCATTATTCAATAATGACTGTCGAATTTCATTTGACACGGCGACCTTCAAATTACGAAGTTGATGACCTTCAGATCAACAATGGTTCATGAAATATATTCGAACAAAATTGTTCAATTTTCCGAAAATTATTCTTAGCATTGACCCCGTTTTCCTTCTTTAATTGATCTGATTCCTACGCAAAGGGTACCGTCAATGTCCGGGTTATGGAACTCTCTACGGTTGAAATCCCCCCAGAATGCGTTTTAACACGATTCTTTTGATAAATTACCAAGTTTAATTTTTATAATATGTGAAATAATATCTTGGCTTTTATTTAAACGCATTTCTACCCTCATGGAATCAAAAAATTAATTAATAAGTAATTAAATGTAACACCCGTTTTATACCTCAGTTATGGAACGACCAAAAACCACTTGCCCCACTTATGGAACTCCTAAATGTACGAGTTTTGGAACGAAGGGATTGAGTTAAGGTTATGATTTCCCCGAGCTTATAAATTGATATAAGCATGAAATAATACTTTATTTAAATTATACAAGGTATAGGTACTATCTATTTTCAAAAACAACAATACTTCGTAACAATTTATAACTTTCATTACTCTTCCATCTTTCGCTTCTTTGATGTCGATAGTTTTTCGTTTTCCCTCTGATGAACGAGCAATATTTTTGTAAAAATTGGAATTAATTTAAATAAAATCATGCTTTGGATGTATCCAGAAAGAGAAACGTTTGTATTCTATAGGAAATTGAATTTGTGTTCGACACAAAATTAGGTTAGTTTATTGATAGATAAACTCATTCATTAACCCGGACAAGACGAGGTTAGGTTGCTTGAGTAATGGAATCCCTATTTTCAAACAAAATTGATTGTAAGTATGTTTTTTTTTATATTTAATTATGCACCCCGATCAATTGCGAAGAGTTACAAACATTTTTTAAGGCATAAGGTACTTACATGTTGCAAAAATACCATTGACAATGATGATCACCGGCTGACAGTATGACTTCACCTAACGACTCGGGGCAGCCATGCGAAAGCAACTGCCGCTCCCGCTACTTTAATGAATTTTTTTGAAAAGGTTCTCACTCACTCATCGACATGCAAATTAACTCTGGGGATGTGAAAAAGATCAGCCTATCATCGAGACTAAATTCCGTATTATTTTATTAGGTTTAGAATTTTATTTCTCAATAAATAGACCAAAGTGTTCCAAAACCCGTACTCGTTCCATAACCCAGACATTGACGGTAAAAACAAAAAAAAACAAAATAAAGGAAAAATTCAATTTTTCATCTCATGTTTTGCTGGAAAAACTGGAGAACGTCTGGAACAATTTTTTCCAAAATCCTTTCAGCTCTAAGTTAGATGAAGACGCTTCGATTGCGTCATTGATGACCTTGATCGCATCATCCGTTCACGAGAAATCGTTGGACAAAATTTTGAGTCACTGACAAACACACGGCCACATACACACACACATACATACATGATCTTGAAAAAAATCGGGGAGTGTTGTGGTGACCTTGAAACGTGGACATATGATGAAAAATCGAATTTCGATTTTCGGGGTGATTACAATAACTTCCCTATCCCGGGAAGTTAACAAACCGTTATATCTCAGGAACTACTTGACCGATCGGACTGAAACTTCTCGACAAAGTTGAGTATATTCATAGGTATCATGTGCCAAAATTTCAGATTTTTACTAACAAATTTTACGGAATTTATGTTAAATTTTCTAAAAATAGATTACCCAAAACCCAAATTGTCACATACATACAGACAGACATGACTCTAAAAACATCATTTCTCCACGTTTCATGACATTCTGCATCATTTCCAATCCAAATTAGAAATTCTCAAAATCGCACGAATACAATGCTTCCATTCGGAAGCAAAACGACAAAAATTATCGATAGAAATATGAAATTTTGACCCATGATTGGTATCAGTTATGTCAAACTCCAGGCCAAGTTTCAGCTCGATCAGTCGATTAGTTCTTCAGATATCACTCTTTATCGAAAAATCGGTTTTCTTCAATATCTCGAGAACAATTTGACCGATCAGATTTTTTTTTTTCAAAATATTTGTCATGAAAATATCTATTGATTTCAATTTAAAAATTCAGCTAGCCATGGAGAAGTCACATAGTTACTCTTCTTCTATTTTTTGGCTCAAATCCTTGTACGCATGATAACTTGAGAGATATTGGAGATAAAAAGTCCAAACTTGGTATGATTTTAGGCTATATGATAATAAAAGTTGCTATTTAATATGGGCACAATCAGACCATTAGTTTTGGAGATATTCGACTTTATGTGTAAAACTATTGTCTTCAATATCTCAAAAACTACTTTTTTTTTTCAAAATGTTCGTCACGACAATTTCTACCTAGCACAATCAAAATATATATACCCTTCCATTGAAAGTTTTCGAGATATTGTTATTTTTCTATTTTCATTCTTTAAACTCGCTCATGCGTACTATAATACGGCCAGGAGTTGGACTGAAGATCTGAAATTTTGACTAGTACTTGATATTATCGGGTTCGACTTCTGTGTAAAATTTTAAGTCGATATGTCAATTAGTTCCTGAGATACAGACAATCAATGTATGCACAGAATGAATTGTAGATCCATCCAGAAGCTGACTACCAATAGAATTGGTAGAAAAACAAAGGGAATCATAATATAATAATAGAATAATAATAGTAACGCATTTCTTCCAATCCTTAACACCAGTGGCATGGGAGCGATGGCCTACTTGTTCTGTTTTATTATCGTCACGACTTCCTAAAATCGTGACGAGATGTACCAATCCAATGTCTTTCGAGATTGCGACGGATCCAAAACTTTCTATATTTTTTCTGACCATGATGATCTCTCCAAAATATTTAGAGTCTATTATCGATGGCATCACTAATTGTATCATATTCTTCATGAAGGAATATATTCAATGATTGCTGATAAATAAAGTGATGATGAATAAAATTAATCCATCGGTCAAATCGATTGAAATGGCGATAATTTCATAGATTTTGCAACAATTTTCAAAGTTTATTAAAACAAAACCGGTTTATGATCTCTGGTCACTTGAATGGATAGGAAACTCTTATAATTACGGAAATCTGAGGTGCACAATATATTGATTCATGTCCTCCTCGAAAGGGGACACAGCTCGGAGCGCGTGACATACCGTAATGAAAACGGGAAAAAATGAAACGTATACATCTCGATATATTTCATTCAAAGCGCATGAAATGAATAGATATCTCTGGGGCGTTTAATGTGTCTCGGTAGTATTATGTGATCACATACCGCTTGGAATATGCAGCTTAAACACCGGTGCACTGCAATTGCACTAGACATTTTCGGATTCCCCTCCGCCCTTCCACTGTATACCCTCCCTCTCATCTCTATTCGCTTTTCTAACTCTCTCCCATCGTGTTGGACTAAACTCCTCTTCTCACGGTTGACATTTACCATGCACATATGCACGCGAGGTCATCATGCGACATGTAGCGACGCGAAATTGCCACGTTAATGGGAACGCGGAATTGAACTGCAGAAGAGAAGATACCCTGGGTACACAAAGAAAAAAAATCGCTTGTCCTAAGGGAAATTCACTTGATTTCAGAAACCTGTGGTTATAGAATCTGGAAACTAGGAAATCCTTCAATCAAGTGATTTTTTTTACTTATTTCGAAAATATTTAACTGAAAGCAAAGGAAAAAATCTGCAGTTTAGAAAACACTACACTTGAATTAGGTGAAAAATCACTTAATTTTGCCCCGGCTCAATCCCAGCCTACCGTGTTAAAGGTATAGTGCGCGTGAATGCGGCGGCTGGGATCCAGCCGGAATCCAGCGTCAATTTCTACTAGGGATTTACACCGTACCCCTTCGAAAACGCACGTTCACTGTACCCCACAGTCTGTCAGATCGCTATACCATTTGTGGTTCTATTTTCTGACATTTTCATTAACAAATTCCCTATTTTCAATGTTCGTGATATCAAGAGGAATATTTAATATAATTTCATGTAGTTTTTGTTAATTAATTGCAATTTTTAATTCTCCAAATGATTATTTTCCCCTGAATTGAATTTTTTCGTTGGACGGTTTGAGCCCTCAATAAAATTCTTATCGAAACACTAATTGATGGACCTAATTGTTGTTAAATTGTTGGAAAATGAGTTAATAATGATATTAATGATAAATATAAGTGTTCAAAAAAAATTTCCATAAGTTATCATGCATTGAATAGACTTATACTAACTGCACAGGCCGGTATGAGAGACCGCAATTTTCCCACATTCGGATATTTTTATCGATTTATCGACGGGTAAAAAATCAAAAATACCTGGAATCGATTGAAACCGATAAAATATGAAGATACTAGAGGTTTGAAATTTGTTTCCTTAATTTATAAATAGTTATACACTATGAAAATTTTGATAGCGGTCCCACAGACCGGGGGTACGGTGTAAAGGTTCAGTGAGATGCAAGTCCTTCAAAACAAATAATTTTTCATTTAATTTAAATGAAATGTCTTCAGAAATGCAGGTGTTTTTCCTTATTTTCAGGGAAATATCCTTACACTAAGTGAAGGAATCAATTAATTTGAGAATTGCCTGGTCCCTAGATTTCAGAACAATGAGTTCCCAGAAACAGTAGTGAATTCCGCTGAAAATAGGAATTTTTTTTTTCTCTGTGTACTTTCATGGATGAAAAGGTCATGATTCTAACAGTTGAATGGAAGAAAATTAATGCCTATAAGGGTCGTTTCAGTCTGATGATTTTTTTTTTTGGCTAACTTGTTGATTTTGTTTCGATAAATTTTAGTAACACAATATTATAACAGTTTAGAACATGCTCCTTCAATTTCACACATCCATAATTATTATAGTGATATATTACTCTAATATCTCAACTTGATTAGATGAGCCCTGAGAAGAGGTCATGCTTTCCTGTAGAGTTCGCGTAAAGACAGTTCGTTGACTCTTTCGCGGAGAGCTGGTACAAGTTTATGAAGGTAGGGTGGACTTTGAATGCAATGAGCCTCGACTCACTGAGCTCAGGACGAACACAAATTGCTCTTAGGTCCATGGTGCATGTTGCATTAATAAGATGCTTGCAATTTGTTTGATCTGACACTTGGGTTATTCGTGGCTCACCTAATACTTAGGAAATACAATCCACAAGATATATTTGTATTGGGATCTGACCATGGAGACTAGAGACCAGGAGTGCTAACGGACGGTGGAGGGGGTAAAATTTTGTGACCAGAAAATCTGTAGTTTCGTTTAAGGAAAATTTCAGCCACTTGGAGTCGCTGGGGGTGATTTTCCCGGTAGTTTAACCGGGAATGCTGTTACATTACTTTACCCTTTCAGGGTGGGATGCGGCTCTTCTCTACAGGCACATATTGTTTGAAAAATTGAATAAAGGCACATATTGCATCATTCAGAATCAGCTCCCAGAGAAAAAAAATTCAACGACGAGATGAAATTGGTGATTGAAAGGAATTTCTACCATTAACAGAAATTACGTAGTGATTCTGTTATTTTTAAAACTGGCTACGCAAACTTAAACTATCAAACGATGTTTTTTTATGCCTTCTGATATCCTAGAAAGATCATTGTCACTGGAATATTGCAGGTTCCACATAACAATCATCTGCTTTTCCTACTTATTTTGTGTTACTTGGTTACAGTTCTTTCTGTCTCCCAATCCATTATTCTAAATTAGGCGTTAAATCGTTCTCATCATGTTCCCATCATGTCTACAGAGAAAACAAATCCTTTTCCACTTATTTTGAGGATATTTCCCTGCAAACAGAGGAAAAAACCTGCACCCCAGAACACAGTCTACTTAAATTGAAGGATTTGTCGTTTGAATGAAGTAATTTTTCACTCAATTCAAGTAAAATATATTCCGAAATGCAGTTTTATCCCTTGTTTTTACAGAAACATCCTTAAAATAAATGAAAAAGTCACTCAGTTCGAGGATTTCCTGGTCCTGAGATTCTAGAAACACGATTATTGTGTATCCCGTGATAATGTTATCACTTCTGCTGGCAGAACTATAGTTGACCATATATACAACACCTCCTCTACATCCGATTACGTGCAATCATACATTGCCGGTTTTATTGCGAGAAAAATGGGCGATCGAATCAAATGTGAAATGTGTTGTCAAACATTAAAGACTGAGAATACTAATGATGAAAGACATGAATTCATAAAACTCATGAGTGAAGGATATTTAACATATCCAAGTTATAGTTTATTCGAGTTGACACAGAGGATTGAGAGAGAAATTTTAGATATAGTTGCAGGGTGTGTAATGGATTGTGAACTCATGTGGCAGATTATAGATCGAGTAACACAATTGGAAGATATTTCATTGTTTTATTAGGATGCAACGCAGAGAATCATTCTGTTAATCTCACCAAGAGGATTGTTCATCTTTATGTTACTACACGAGGGCACTTCGTCGCTAAGTTTATGAACCAGGCGCAAGAAAAAGCGAAGAAAAAAATGTTGCAATTGAAAAAAAATTGTAAACTGTGAAGTTTTCAATTGTCATTTAATTTTTAGATCAATATGTTATGTAATAATATCATAGAATTTTTTTGTTATATCTGTTATAAGTAAAAGATATATGAGGTAGTTTTATATTTGTGATATCTACCGAATTAAATATTGAAAAGTGAAATGTGATACCGATTGTAAACCAATGTGGAATATTATGAATTATTTAATTATTCAAGTAACTTTTTTCTCGGAATTGTATTTCACTGATTTAGTTTACTATTTCCCTATATATAATTATATATATATATATATTTCTATAATCGGCCAGACTCCACCGTGTCACTCTCACACGAGGGCTTTGATAGTCAGTGCCCTCGGCCGGATTTGTCTCTAATCGAAACTACAGATTTTGTGGACACGCTAAAAGCGGCCGTTAGCACTCCTGGTCTCTAGTCTCCATGGATCTGACCTATGGGGATATGACATCTGGTGGCGAGAAAAAAATCATAATGAGTTAACAAATTCAAAGCTGCATAGGCGAGTACGGCAAAATGAGCCGTCTTCAATTGTTTGACAGATTAAAATTCGATAATTTTTTTCCATTTCGGAGCTCTTTTCTGAAACTTTAAAATGAAATTAATTTCAAACAAGTTCTACTATTTGTTCAAAAAGTGAAAATCACCCTATCCTTCAACACGTGAAGTGCTAACTCGAATTCGCCATGCTAGGTGAACTCCGCCCATATATAGGTCAGATCCCAATAGCAAGTGCAAACGCACACTATCCAGTGACCTCATCTTCGTGAATCAATTTTCGAGCCAATAATTTTGTACTTCTATGCAGAGGCTAATGGATTTTACCTTCTGTTATGCATCCAATGTACGATGCACAAATTTTATCATCAAATCTGCGGAGATTGATATACCAAAGATTTGCAGATCATCAAACGACTCAATTGGATGTGCTATTGTCATGTTACCAACTTGGAGATTATAGTATTATAGCAGTTCGAATTCATGTGGATCAGAATTGGGAATAGAACCGGTAGAGAGAGAGAGAGAGCAATGAAGGAGGGTGGGACGAAGGAGGGAAGGATGAGGGTGGAGCTGTTATAGTAATAATCTGGGAGTTTCTGGAATCACTGCGCCCGGAATTTTCAACGTTTTTTTCTGTGAAATAATATCGTGAAATACAATGACGATGCTCACCGAAATTTTCATTTCATGAAATTTCCGATATAAGCCTTCGCTGATGGTAAATTCCATAGTATATGCTCATCCTTATTATTAAATATATGAAATATTCATTCATGGAATTTGCTCTGCAGTTCAAATCGGGTATCCACTAGACGAGAAAAAAATGAATCTGAAGTCAGACATTTTGTTTCGTGTGAAGGTTATGCATTGTCAGCGGGGAACGGAAAATTCTTTGTTATCGACCCTGCAATGTTAGCCAGTGGAGCAGAAAAGAGTTTTTGCTCTAGCTCCACGTCACTGTAGATTTGTGTACATCCTTTGACAACGTATCAACATACTATATCGTTCTATATTTAAAGAATGAAACGGTAGCAATAATCTGGAATACCATACGCCAGTTTCATTATCTTTTCACTCTTCAATTGATACAGAAGGTGTGACAGAGTGCCGCGGAATAGTCATAGATGGTAGCACATACTCGTTAACTCAATATGGCCGCTCAATATCTGGCAGTGCCATGGTGATGTTCATGTCACTTTCCTAACAATAGAATTTTTATACGTTTTTCACGTGGTTTTATAGGGATTATAAACGTTACAAAACATGTGTGTAAATCGATTATTGATATGTGACATTTTTTGGTACGGAAGATTGTGAAAACCTTTATAAGCGCAATTAATAAAGGAAAGCGGTGAGTGTTATTGGATGATATGATTGTTCGGTCACACGATTCACGACAATGATATTTTGTTTACGTCCTTCATACTCTGATTGATCGCACTGTTCCACAATTCAATTTGTGAAATTCGATTTTCATATAGTGTTACAAAAAGAGTGATGTGACAATAGTTCTGAATCTGATTGAACTCGTGCATCAAAATGTTGTCCCTTTTTTCCATCGCCCTTTCTCCCTCTTTCTCCATGTCTCAGTCGCGTGGCTCGTCCGCCCCCGCATTGATACGAGTCGATCGTAAAATTCATTTAATCCTGGATGGAAAACATTCAGAGTATTAGTGATCAATCTCAAAGTTATCCAATATGAACAATGTAAACAATGTAAACAATGGATTTTCAGTACTCAGTTGATGTTACACTTGACATTTGTTATCGAACATTTCCCCTCGTTATGAATTGTTTGGTCTGGTTTCGGCAATTTTTGCCACGTTATGATAAAAATTAGGGAACATTACTGTTAACAAATAATTGAGTAATAATACACCAATTCATTTATGTAACTAATATTAATAGGAATTTTGTTTTCTGTTTCAGGACTTGGTAGAAGATACAAGATAGTTTCCTTCACTTTTTTCACAGGTAAGTACTATTACATTACTTGTCAATACAAGTCAGAGTGAATTATTTACTTCAAATAAAAAAAAACAAATGGAGGAGATGATTTTCAAATATTGTCATCTTGGTTAGACTCTCCTCTATATACATGGGCGTTTTAATAATAGATCTAGTGAGGGATGTAGTCAGAAATATCTCAACAGTGAGTTGATAGATGTTGTAAAATACTCAATTTTGAAATGGTAAATATGAGACATGTTTGTCTCAATATTCAACTTCGTGATTTCCTCTAAATTTTATGATATTTGGGACAGGTTATGCTCAATTCAATTGAAATATATCAATGATATTTTCGTCTCGATATTTTCAAATTTATAACTAATTTTTAGAGAATGTTTGTGTGTATATGCGGGTTAACGAATTTTTCGAAAATGAAATAATACTACTAGGAAATTCTTCATAAAATTTTTCAAATTGTAGCTCATAATTGGTATTATTGACATGCAACTCTGGGCTGAATTTCACTTCGATTGGTCTGAATATGACTGGGATATATGTTTGGATATATGTTCTTTCCATGAGGGACTTAAGGGGTCTGCATAAGCTTGGGGCCCCAAAAACAGATTGATTTTCGATTTCTTTTCGCAACGAGAGTATTGCCATGATGAGGTTGAGTTTTTTACACAGTGAACAGCCACTCTTGCGGAGTTTGATTTTTTGATTTTAATGGAAATAAATATTTATAAACGATAGTTATTATTATTCAAACGCAGGGCCTCCGTCGCAGCACGGCCGCTCGGTGGAGGGTGTTACAACCACTAGAGGTGATCTGGAAAAAAAAAAATTATGCTTCCAGTACGATGATAGAACTTCCGTATGGCCCGATGATTTTTTGTTATGTTGATCCATTTGTTGATAACAAATGTTTCAACTCAGTTTTTCTGGTTGAAAATGGATTTTTTTTTCCAAAGCTTGCCATTTTTGTAATTTTCAAAATTTCGAAATATCATCGGGCCATACGGAAGCTCTATCATTATACTGGAAGTATAATTTTTTTTTTTTTCAGATCACCTCTAGTGGTTGTAACATCCTCCACTGAGCGGCCGTGCCGCGACGGAGGCCCTGCGTTTGCATAATATAATAACTATTGTTCATAAATATTCTTTCCCATTAAAAGAAAAACATCAAGCTCCGCAAGAGTGTCTGTTTACTGTGTAAAAAATTCAACCTTATCATGGCAATACTCTCGTTGCGAAAAGAAATTGAAAATCAATCTGTTTTTGGGGCCCCAAGCTTATGCAGACCCCTTGAGGGCCACAAAAACAGAACAATTTTCAATATTTTTTTCTGATGAGAATGTTGGTATAGCGGAGTCGGAATTTTGACAATTAGGGGACAGTCTTTCCGAGATACTTTTTTTTTTATATTGAAAAATATTCATAAACAATAGAGTTATTGAAAAAATTATATTTTGGCCTTGCGGTCTAATTTATTATACCGTCAATGTCCGGGTTATGGAACTCTCTACGGTTGAAATCCCCCCAGAATGCGTTTTGACACGATTCTTTCGATAAATTACCAAGTTTAATTTTTATAATATGTGAAACAATATCTTGGCTTTTATTTAAACGCGTTTCTACCCTCATGGAATCAAAAAATTAATTAATAAGTAATTAAATGTAACACCCGTTTTATGCCTCAGTTATGGAACGACCAAAAACCACTTGCCCCACTTATGGAACTCCTAAATGTACGAGTTTTGGAACGAAGGGATTGAGTTAAGGTTATGATTTCCCCGAGCTTATAAATTGATATAAGCATGAAATAATACTTTATTTAAATTATACAAAGTATAGGTACTATCTATTTTCAAAAACAACAATACTTCGTAACAATTTATAACTTTCATTACTCTTCCATCTTTCGCTTCTTTGGTGTCGATAGTTTTTCGTTTTCCCCCTGATGAACGAGCAATATTTTTGTAAAAATTGGAATTAATTTAAATAAAATCATGCTTTGGATGTATCCAGAAAGAGAAACGTTTGTATTCTATAGGAAATTGAATTTGTGTTCGACACAAAATTAGGTTAGTTTATTGACAGATAAACTCATTCATTAACCCAGACAAGACGAGGTCAGGTTGCTCGAGTAATGGAATCCCTATTTTGAAACAAAATTGATTGTAAGTATGTTTTTTTTTATATTTAATTATGAACCCCGATCAATTGCGAAGAGTTACAAACATTTTTTAAGGCATAAGGTACTTACATGTTGCAAAAATACCGTCGACAATGATGATCACCGGCTAACAGTATGACTTCACCTAATGACTCGGGGCAGCCATGCGAAAGCACCCGTTCCCGCCACTTTAACGATTTTTTTTGAAAAGGTTCTCACTCACTCATCGACATGCAAATTAACTCTGGGGATGTGAAAAAGATCAGCCTATCATTGAGACTAAATTCCTTATTATTTTATTAGGTTTAGAATTTTATTTCTCAATAAATAGACCAAAGTGTTCCAAAACCCGTACTCGTTCCATAACCCGGACATTGACGGTAGATCGCAGGCCAAAATATAATTTTTTCAATTATCATCCACAGTCAAAAGAAGATATCATTAAATAGAGTTACTATTATTCTATTTGAAATAAGTCGAAAATCCGGCTCGATCCAGCCATAGATATCCTGGTTGAAGCAGGTCGATTTTCGACTTGATTCAGCCATCTTTTGTTTGGGTGTATAGTGCCAAGCCCAGATTATTACAACTTGAAGGTCATAAATACAACTCAGAAAAGTAAAGAAAAAATGAAAATTATGAAAAATCGAGTTGATAAAAATTCCAAGTCAATCTACTTGGCGAGATTTTTCACAAATTCAATCGCGCAGAAAGTAGGTTGACTTGGAATTTTTATCAACTCGATTTTTCATAATTTTCATTTTTTCTTTACTTTTCTGAGTTGTATTTATGACCTTCAAGTTGTAATAATCTGGGCTTGGCACTATAGCTTTTGTTCGATTTCACAACTTTTTTTAAACAGGATCACGCTTTCACCGGTTCTTGGCGAGAGTTTTTTACAAAAAGTTTTTTTGTTTTTTTGAAAGATTCATATTATACATTTACGATTTGAGCTAATCCACCAAATATGAGAACAAAATATTGCCTTGAAATTTTCGAGGTTGATTTTTTTTTCCTTTTCAAAAAGTATATAGAAAAACACGAGGGGCCATTCATTTGAAAATCCGGTGACACAGTGATTGCTGATTTCACGTGATTTCAGCGCGATTTCGATGATTTCATGCAATCACCGATTTCATGTGATTGCATGGGATTTTTTTGGTGATTTCGCGATTTCAAACGATTTCGAGTGATTTCGAATGATTTTGAATTTATGATTTCACCTCTTCAATGGAGGAAGAGGGAATGGAGTAGGAAGGAATGTGGATAGAACCCGGGGGGGAAAGAAATGCATTATATTAATGCACGGAGGCTCAAGCATGAGAGTTATTACAAGGGGGGTGAATGAAGGGATTGACCTCTTCCTCTTCTGCGTACAATTTTTCAGGTGTCTCTCATAATTAGTCACTACCCAACGACTCTGATTTTTCAAGGTAGCGGGGACTTTTGTCAATTCAGTAACGAAAGAACAAAAAATGCACTTGATTTTCACTCCGTACGAACATGATTGAGGTAAATTCTCTCCTCCATACTTCTCTCTCACGTCAACAGTCACTGACAGCTCGTTAACCGAAACTTCTCGCACAATCCCCTGTTCTAGAATATTTTCTTTCTGGAAAAAAGAATTCACCACATTTTTTATCCTCTTTATGAGTGCATTACGCTCCTTTTTAATATTTTCAGGGCAAGACATTGTTAATAATGGTTTTGTATCCTTTCTCTCATTATCCAACATCCAACGTCGTATGGAAGATTCTCAGAAAATATCGATTTTTGATGTTGAATTTTTGTTTTGTTTTTTTATTCTCCCGCAGACCGTGACTCTGTCGGTAACACGACGTTTCGATACTTTCTGAGAATTTCACGAAGTCGTACAAGAAAATATACATTTTTTCTCACCGAATTGTTTTTTTTTTCTATGTGAAAAATAACACACGTAAATGGGCATGCTACGTATAGTAGAAGAACGCAACACAAGAAGTAAGTCGAAAAAGTTTCTCTTTAAATTCGTAAAGGTCTCTGCGGGTGAGTTGCTGATTTCATGATTTCATGAGATTTCACCGATTGCAAGTGATTTCAATTGAAATCATCTGAAATCGATGAAATCCCAAGATTTCACTGATTTCACCTGACTTCAACCGATTTCAGCCCGATTTCAGTCCGATTTCATGTGATTTCAGTCCTGAGTGACACAGTGATTTCACAAATGGATGGCCCCTCGGAAAAACATGAAGAATGCGCACAAACTGAGTTGTATAGCTCAAAAATTGACAGAGATATTAAAGATTGAAACTTTTTTTCCTTCCAAATATCAAAATTTTAGAATTAAATTGCGAGGTACTAAGATTCATAGAAAAAAATTTGGAAAACGTATTTGTTATTAAATTTTCTCAGCTTTTCAAAGAAATATTATTTTTCATGTCCCGATTCATTTTCTAGTGCAAAACCGGAAAAGAAAGTTTTAATCGTTCATTTCATGCTGTTCCCCACTCTTACCCTAGTGGAAAATCTCGGTCAGTAGTGATGCCGTCGAGACTTAGACGAGAATTTGTTTGAGAGATCATCACGGTTTGAAAAAACATTGGAAGTTTTGGAATTGTTGCAATCTCGAAAGACATTGGGTCGTCGCATCTCGTCACGATTCTGGGAGGATTTATCTTGCCCGGGTCTCGACTTTTTCAACCTTTTATGTACACGAGACGAGACGAGACAATATCGAGACTAATGTTTGAAAAAACGAAACATACGGAGACTCAGAGGTGATGAATTCTTACAAAATCGCGACGAGATGTACCCATCCAATGTCTTTCAAGATTGCAACAATTCCAAAACTTCCGATGTTTTTTCAAACCGTGATGATCTCTCAAACAAATTCTCGTCTAAGTCTCGACGGCATCACTATCGGTCAGAGGCATTACATGCCTGATCAGGTATCTGAGTAAGGTCCTGATCAGAGACTGAGCGTAGCCTTACCACAATTTCCACTCGGGTATTCTAATTTTTTTTTTTCATCGAAAAGCTGGGAAAATTTCCTAACTTTTACATAGTTTTGTTTTTGGTGCTGCGAAGAATTCAGTAGTAGGGGAGGGGGTTAAAAAAGCTCAATTTCATTTCTTCTGGAGTTTTTTTTTTAAATATCTTGAAATCTAAGCGAAATAAATGATTTTTTGTAGAAACCTTTCTTGTAGAAAAAAATGAGATCTACAAAAAAAATTCTTATAAAAATTTCGCTATCTCCCTTAGATGCCAAGATATTAAAAAGAAAACTCATTTCCAGAAGAAATCAAATGAAGCTTTTTTCATCCCCCCCCCCCTCTCACTACCTAGCTCTGAATTCTGCGCAGTACCAAAAATAAAATTATGTGAAAGCATGTGCTAAGCATTGGAAGGAATGCGTCCTTATAATGTTTTATTATAATAATTTTTTTTTCTCTTTCTACCAACGCCATTGGTAGTGAGCTTCCCGAGGGGTGCACAATTTATCATGTTTAAATTTTTTTCATGAGATTTCTTCGCTATTATACAATTTTTTCCTCGGATTTTTTGATGTGAAATAAAATGTAATAAAACAATTTACAAAATTTATTCAGTCATTACAGTCCGTATGAGCGAGCGGGAGAGATGAAAATAGAAAAACGACAGTATCTCGAAAAGTTTCAATGGGAAGGTATACATATTTTGATTAAACTAGATAGAAAACATCGTGACGAATATTTTGAAAAAAATAAAAATAAAATCGGTCTGGTAGTTTTCGTGATATTGCATAAAATGGTTTTCCACATAAAATCGAATATCTGCGAAACGGACAGTCCGATTGCGCCCATACAAAATACCAACCTTTATTATAAGAAGGCCTAAAATCATACCAAATTTGAACCTTTTATCTCAAATATTTTTTAAGTTATCATACGTACACTGATTTGAAGAAAAAAACTCGTAAATTTGATGAAAAAAACCATTCTGAGTCGCTGTATCTCAGTGACAAATAGACAGATCGGCGTAAAATTTTGTACAGCTATTGAAATTGATGATATTAACTATTAGCCCAAATTTCAAAACTTTAGCCTAAACTCAAGTGGCATTAGAGAGCGTCTGAGCGACTTTTAGAGGTGAAAATAGAACAAGCAGCGTAGACACCTATGCGACAGAAGCCGTGTGACCGTTACTTTACGCGTTGATATATTTTTTTTTCATTTTATTCTACCAATTCCATTGGTAGTAAGCTTCCGAATGGATATTTAAGAAAACCACTTTAGATACAAAGCTGAAATCTCATAAGTTAATAATTCGGTTCAGCACATCTTTTATACCCAATATTTTAGTGGTTAATATGTTGATTTTTCAGAAAATTAGAATCCGTACAATGATTTTGAACGAAAAACTGAAAGATTGAAATTCTTCAAAAACTTTCTATGAAGGAGTATACTTGTTTCGATTCATTGAGATGAAGAACACATATTTCGGAAATGAAGGACATATATAAGGATATATTTCGGAGATATTCAACTCTTTGACAAAATTTATTTATATAAAAACTTGAATATTTCCCGAACCACTGAGTCATTTGAGCCCATCCAAAGTACAAATCTTCAATATTATGAGAGCTATAATCATACCAAATTTCAACTTCCTATGTTCGTTTTTTCTCAAGTTATGGCGCGTACAAGAATTGAAGAAGAAAAAAAACGGCAAACCTGCAATATCTCGAAAACTTTCTATGAACAGGTATACATATTTTGATTGATCTAGTTAGTGACTGTTGAGACGAGTATTTTGAAAAAAAAAAAATATCAAATCCGTTAAGTGGTTTGTGAGATATTCGATAAAACATATTTCTACAAAAAGTTGATTATCTCAGGAACCACTTAGTCGATTATGTCCATTCACAATACGAACCTTTGCTATTATGAGAGGTATAATCGTACCAAATTTCAACTCGCTAACATCATTTTTTTTAAGTTATCGTGCGTACAAGATTTTTTCTGGAAATACAGAAAAATGGTGATATCTCCTAAACTTTGTATGAACCGGAATATATATTTTTATTGATCTAGATAGAGGCTATCGAGTCAAGTATTTTGAAAAAAAAAATTGAAATCGGTACAGTAGTTTCTGAGATATTGTGGAAAAACGAAATTCAAACAAACCGTTATATCTCAGGAACTACTTGACCGATCGGACTGAAACTTCGCGACAAAGTTGAGTATATTCATAGGTACCATGTTCCAAAATTTCAGATTTTTACTAACAAATTTTACCGTATTTATGTTAAATTTTCTAAAAATAGATTACCCAAAACCCAAATTGTCACATACATACAGACAGACATGACTCTAAAAACATCATTTCTCCACGTTCCATGACATTCTGCATCATTTCCAATCAAAATTAGAAATTCTCAAAATCGCACGAATACAATGCTTCCATGCGGAAGCAAAAACGGCAATATCTCGAAAACTTTCAACGGGGGGGGGGGGGGGGTATGCATATTTTGATTGATCTAGATAGAAAGCATCGTGACGAATATTTTGAAAAAAAAATTGTAATAGGCCCCATAGTTTTTGAGATATTCAACAAAGTAGTTTTACACTCAAAGTCAAATATCTCTGGAACTACTGGTCCGATTGCGCCCATACAAAATAGCAACCTTTACAATCATAAGGCCTAGAGTCATATCAAGTTTCAACTTTTTATCTTGAATATTTCTCAAGTTATCGTGCGTACAAGGATTTCAGGCAAAAAACAGAAAAAGCGCAATAACTATGTTAATTCTACATCCCCGAAAAAAATTGTATGATTAAAAAAGATGGATATTTTTATGCCAAATGTTTTGAAAAAAAAGTCGATACCTTGTATCGTTCTCGAGATATTGAAGAAAAACGATTTTTTGAAAAACAGTTATATCTCAGTCAGTAATGGACCGATTAAGCTGAAATTTTGCACAGACTTTCACCTAACTGATATCTATTAATGGCCAAAATTTCAAATTTTTATCGATGATCTTCGTGCAGTTATTGACATAATTTGGCAAAAAAAGCGTACATACATACACACGCACACACATACATACTGATATTTTCTAAAAACATCATATCTTCACGTTTCATAACATTCTAGATCATGTCCAGGTAAAATTGGAAAAAGTCAAAAAAGGGCGATCACAATGGTTCCTTCGGGAAGCAAAAGCAGCAAAAAATGCCGTATTTCACATATATAATAGATATATGTAACATATATTCACCGATCTGCAAATATATGCAATATATATGAGCAGTTCCACGTCAAATCAGCAGGCCGAATAAGTCAATGTTGAGGATTTCTTCCTCAATTTTTTTCCAGAAAGTTGGAAATTAGACAAAAAATTTGAAAAAAAGATTGGAAATTATTAATCATTAATGGAGTTATAATTTTTCTAAAATTATGATTTTTTTTCGATGAGTTTTTCTTTTTCTATTGAAAGAGCATAGAAAAATCTTCAAAATGAGAGGTGATTTATTGCATTTCCTTTAGTTTTACTGATTTTATACATGAAAACGTTTTTCTTTCAATCATTAATTACTCAAAAAGCTAAATTTTTAAACATCAGAAATTTTCGGGGAAAATGACAGATAAGATGACGGAAATTTTGGCGTCAATTGAAGTTACTTCCTTGCAGCAGTTTGCCGGTTATCAATTTTTTAAGTCAGCCAAGTATAAAAAAAAGTGAGCCGTCGTAGGATGCCTGGTAGATGTGAAACATCATGAGCATGGTGAAGGGGAAGGGGGGGGGGGGTGCGCCAGCGAGTGACGCGCATGTACGCATAGGCATATACTACGTGGCATATACTACGGGGCCTAAGTGTTAGAAATATGTCCACACAATAGAAAGAGAGATCCGAGGCATGCCATCTCTGTCCAATCTCGCCTGAAAACTCGGTGTCCCCTCGCTGCTTTTCTGGTAACGCGCCATTAGATGTTTCACATCAAAAATCACCGAAAATTGTTGTTATTCATGCAATAGGGAACATATATGTTTTTTTGCTTCCGGACGGAAGCTTTGTTTTTACAAGATTTTTGATATTGTCCAATGTTATGTGGAAATGATGTGGAGTGTTATGAAACGTCAAGATATGATATTTTTAGCGCCTGTCCGTATGTGTGTATGAGTGTGTGTGCAGATTTTTGATTTCTTTTTTGAAATTGGAATAATAAAACGGCAAAATTTTTTCAAAAAAATCTGAAATTTTGACACATATTTGGTATCTTTTATGTTTAACTTCAGGCAAAATTTCAGCTTGATCGACCGATTAGTTCTCGAGATATCGTCATTTATCGGAAAATCGTTTTTCTTCAATATCTCGGGAACAGTTTAAGCGATGAATTTTTTTTTTTTTTAAAATATTCGTCATAAAAATATCTATCGATTTTGATAAAAATATTCACTCCGACTCCCAAGAAGTCACATAGTTATGGCCCTTTTTCTATTTTCTTCGCTAAAATCCTTGTACGCGTGATAACTTAAAAAATAATCTATAAAAAAAGTTCAAATTTGGTATGATTGTAGGTCTCATGAAAATAAAGGTTGCTATTTCGGATGGGCGCAATTGACCGATTAGTTTCGGAGATATTGCATTTTATGTGTAAAACTCGTTTCTCTGATATCTCAGAAACTACTTGACCGATTGGTTTTTTTTTTTTTTTCAAAATATTCGTCACGCTGGCTTCAATCTAATACAATCAAAATATGTATACCGCCCTATTGAAAGTTTTCGAGATATTGTCGATTTTCTATTTTTATTCTCGGAATTAGTCCCAATGAGCTATTATGCAACTAAGAGTTGGTGCCTGGATCTGAAATTTGGGCTACTAGTTGGTATAGTCAGGTTACAATTCTGTGTAAAATTTGAAGTCGATATGTCCTCTACTTTCCAAGATACAGCCAATTATTATTTTTTTTCCCTCTTCAAAGAGGATGGAAGTTGGTGTTGAGTGCAAAATTTCAGCAAAATTTCAATCGATTTAGATTTTCCTTGAGGATTAATCGAAAAGTAATTCATAAATTTATTTAATTTTTTTTGACGTGGATACGTCTATAGTTTCGTTTTGAACTTTATGGGGATGGGGGGCGATTTTGTGAAATGATGTAAGTAGTATTTATGCCCCAGCGCCATCTACCGGGAAACATTTTACTCTTTCGGAAACTTATCATGTCACATTGATAACTTATCGACGGATAACTGCGAAATAACATACAGACAAAGTTAATCGTTCACACAAATACGTTGGTTTTCGTTTCATTATAAAACTTGTCAAATTTATGGAAACTGAATTTAATTCAACTTGATGTCAGACTCACCCGACGACATTAGGGAATACTCGTTTGGACCTGCCTTTTGCTTGAAATATTGATGTCAATATTTCGTTATTGTATCATACTTTTCTTATCACCGACCAATACTTAATAAAGTGACATTAAAACAGTAACCATTGTATGCAACATGTTCTACTTCTCATATCTCTCTGAACGTGAGACGTATCCACGTTAAATTCTACGGCTGTATCAACGATACAGCCACCTGTCATTTTTATTGGAAAAAAATTAATTTTTAATTAATATCATATTTATATTTTTTTTATTTTCGTTGAATACGATGGGACAGCTCACGGAATAAATAATCATTATTCTATTCTATTTCCCTTTCAAATGGGATGAAAATGGGATCAAGTAGAAAATTCCAGCAGAAGTCAACCATTTTGGATTTTCTTCCAACACTGATTGAAGAGTAATTCATAAATTTATTTCACTGATTTTCTTTATTCCAGTGGGATTTTCCTTGAGGAAATGTAATTCATAAAGTTTCTATATTTTTTTCTGGGCAGAATCAATTCTAGATCCGTTCGGAAGCTAACTACCAATGAAATTGGTAGAAAAAAAAAACAAGCATAATATAATACCGCATTTCTTTGACCGCTTAATACCAACTGCATGGCAGTGACCGCCTACTTGTTTTTATTTTATTTTTTCAATCTATATGCTCTAATAATTCCGTAAAAAATAACTGGAATGATCCAATTCGCCTTTTTCAGTGAGAATTTATTGATTGACTAGCATATCTGGCGCGCTACGCGCGCCTCAGCTCTCAACATCAGTTCACAACAGGAAAATGTCAAAAGACGTTTTTGTCATCTTTTTGAAATTTTCGACAAAAAATGTTTTTTGAGATTTTCTCTTGAAAGCACTTATTAGTTTAATTCATAAAATTATGGAATAATGATATCATCGTTTTCATTCATTGATACAGAATGCCTTCTGATATAATTAAATAATTTCTTCCTCTGCATGAAAGATGGAGAAACCTGTTAAGAATAACTGAAATATTAGTCAATAAAGATAACTAAGGATTTTGTTATCTGGGGTTCTCAACCCATATTCACTTTGAAAACCCAGACGGAAAATACAGAAGAGAATAGGAATTGACTCTAAATAATTATATCGCGTATATAATGTTTGTTTGTCTCTTCATGAAAGTGGTCATCATAACTGGTCATCAATGAGGTCATAATAAGATAATACACATACGATAAAATTCACATGTCTCCATAATATCTACTCAATACAATCTTTCAGACTACCCAAAAAAATGAACCGGAAATCATCAATAGATGACACCGTGTGATCAAATTCGTATGATTCTTCATCTGCTGATTACCCTTCTTACCCTTGTCTTCTGTCAGTTGAACAATTTGATTGAAGCAGAAAAAAGATCTAAAAATTTATATCTTCAAATAAATGTATCGATATCGAGTTGAGGAAAAGTTTCAAATTATGGTTGATAGGGGAAATTGTCCTGTCGTGTAATGCCGAGACAATTCGTCATTATGGCAATCGTATACATATGAATCACTATCTTAATTAGTTCAAATGATTGTTTTTTCGGGCAAGACCTCATAGTATACATTAGGATCGTAGTCTCGTGTCATGATAATCACTGAACGGTAGAATCCAAATGTCCCTGTATGTCTTATATATCCTCATAATGCACATATGCTAAAATTCACATCTCTTCATAACATCCACTCAATAGAATTTTCCAGATTACCCAAAAAAATGAACCGGAAATCATCAATAGATGACACAGGGTGATCAAATTCGAATGATTCTTCATCTACTGAATACCTTTTCTTTTTTTAAAAATAGTATATGTTCGTTAGATTGAGGTGAAATTCGTCTGAATTTCGCAATTTTCCACAATGTCAGTTTCCATCAATGGCATAACCCCGTCGATTTTCCACTATAGTGCTAACTCATTGGGCTATTCTTATTGCCCAACAGTGCTAATAATGTTAAAAATTATCATCAGTGTTTACCGTGGGTGCACCAGTTACCGGACGGGTACCGGTTTCCGGACATCGAGTCAGTACGTGGCACTTATTTCGATATTAAGGGAATAATTAATTAATCAAACACTCGTTTTGAGTCCTGAGGGTCATGTAGTAAAAGGAATTTATGATGTGAGTACTATCAAATGGAAAGAAGACGGCCAAATGCTCAAGTGTCCGGAAACTGGTACCGAATCCTTGAGCGTCCGGTAACTGGTATATCCACGGTACGCACTTATGGAGATTCCTCTCCTCTCTAACAATAATGATGACAGTGTCGAATACAGATTCACATCGCGAAAATTTGACCCTCAAATGTCTGAATCAATGTCATCAACCTTTTCCGTATCATCAGATCTTTTCCATTTGTTTCATGCAAGCGTTTCAATAACCCAACTTAGAGTTTCCAACCCAACTTGATTAATTATCAACATACTTTGGAGCAGTCCTTTTAATATACTTTACACCTATAACACCACGTCCCCATAATGAGCATATAGTAAAAATTGATTATTCGCGTAGATTCTATACGTCCCCGTAGTATTCAATCAAGCAAATATTCTCGTGTCCTCAAAACAGCCAGATGTCTCCAAGCAATACTATACATGGGCGAAAATGGCCTTAAAATAAACATTAGATAAATATATATCATGTATCATATATATCGATTTTTTTCTCGAAATTCTAATTCTGTTTGAATTTTTTTAAAATATATATATATATATATATTATATATATTATATATTATATTATATATATTATATATATTATATATATTATATAATATTATATATATTATATTATGTATATTATATTATATATTTTATAATATATAATAGAATATATATAATATATATAATATAATATAATATACTATAATATAAGTGGAAAATTGCACTCTTTTAAATCCTGAAACCAGATGTGACGTCATAACACTGTTTGTAGACTTTAAACCAGTGGTGACATCTTACGTTAGCCGATCTTCTTTATCGATCAGTACTCTGCGTTGAT